>JAVJAQ010004500.1:0-294069 GCA_032362365.1 Zygogramma bicolorata | reverse complement strand
AAAAAAATGATTCCTATCATTTTGCAAGATGACAAAATCGGGAAAATTTTGAGACCAACCAGAACCGTTTAAAATAAGAAGGAAAAAAGTTATGGGCAAAATATAATTTATATAATTTTTTAGCGCCATATGGGCTAAGGTGCTTGGAAAAAAAATCCTTAAGTGAAAAGTCAGAACACTTCGTCCTAAATATGTCCAGCCATTTTTGGCCCTATCGGGTAATTATTGTTCATGTTTTGGCATGCTAAAGTTGGGTAAAATCGTGTATTTTTTAAAACATTTTCAGTTTTTGGCCAGCAGCGTGAACATTATTTATTTCAAACAGCCAAATTTTTCAGCATTTATTCCAGGATAATTGTATTTCAATTTTTTGTAATAATTTTTCATCTGTAAGCAAATTTGTCCATTTAAAATTGCCTATTTTACGTTTATAACGGTAAATGCTCTTTTTTGTCGGGCGAAATAAAAAAAAATTGTCCCTTCCAATTCAAATGTTGCATATGACATGAAATTTCGGCGACAACCTTAGCTTTAAAATGGTTCCTGGTACATCTCGTTACCTTTAGCCAAAAAAAAGTTATGGCCAAAAAACCTTTTTTTCCATCAATCACATAAAATTTTTATAGTTAATCCATTCCATTCCAAGTTTTATGAACATTTCATAAAAAGTAAATAAAAGTTCCAAAAATCTAAGATTTGTGCATTTTTTGTTATTATTTTATTATAATTATTATTAGGTAACAAATTCTATATATATATATAATATAATAACGCTCAAGTTAATTAAAAACGTGACTATGTTATTTTTTAAAACCTAACTTTTCCTAAATTTCCTCCAAATGTAAAATAATAAAATATATATAATATAAAGAAATATATAAAATAATATATATAATATGTAAATTAAAAAAATTAATATATATTATATATAAATATGTATAGTATATAATATATATACAAAACACATCTTTTAATTTAATTTTAATATCTTCTTTCAAACTTAGGGGTAGTTTTCACCCCCCGGGAGGGAAGGGGGTTGATCAATTTCATAATAGTAAATATACGGGAAAATATAAAAAAAATCCTTAATTTTTCTGAAAAAGTAGCATTTATTTGATTTCAGCTTCAATTCAAAAATATTTTTACGGTTTGCAGGGTGTTTCAGAAATTTCTGACATTAAAATCGTAATCAGTGACCCAAAAAACCCCTCGGTACGTATTTTCACGAAAATTCATTTAATATTGCCCGAGATATTGAATATTTATTAATTTTGGGCCAAAAAAACAGTTCGGCCAACTTTTACAGCGTTTTGGAGCTTTGCCCAGTAACCAAACTTGTTTACTCGGATACTTGACACCTTTTTTGACAAATTCCAAAAAAATTAAGTTGATCTGAGTGGTCTCGAATTAGTCCTTCATTTTACTAAAAAATTTACTTCCTTTACTGGAGTATACCTTTAAGGTATTACCTTATATCAAATCGGCAAACAAATTCAAGGGTGGAAATCTCTATTAATGATCATAATGACGCAAATTCGTTCATGTAATGTAAAGTATTACCCTGCAAGATCAACGATGCAAAAAAAGGCGGTGATTATTACCGTTTTCGACCACCAGAGGGCGTATCGCTACACTTGAAATCCCAATACCTCCGACTAGATAAAGAAAACACATACAGTCATCAATCCCAATTTACTCTCTCGAATTCTCTAGAATACATAAAAAAAAAACTCCCTCTCAAGGATAATGCCTAATCTATCTGGAACGTCTTGGTCGTCATCGTCTTGCTGTTGAACAGGTCCATGGTGATGGCGCTGAGGAACACGGGGATGGACTTCTGGTGCCTGAGATGGAGGTTGATCATGCCCTCCAGAGTAGCGCTGAACTCGTTCTCTAACAGGTTGAGATCGCCCTCCTTGCTGTACTGGAAGCACAGTTGGTCGTCGGGCTGTTCTGCGTACATGCTCCTCAGCTTGTACAGGGAGTTCGGAGTGCGGTCGATCTTGTAGCCTAGCAGCATGTAGATGACGTTCCGGAATTCCTGCATCTGCGACTTGAAGTATTCCTTCGTGGAAAAAAAATTGTTATAAATAAATAGAAACTTTAGTGAAATAAACCTATTTCTTCCCTGTCGAGTGGTTCAATCATCCAATGTATGAACTCTTCAAAATTTTCAAACTGTACTAAATAAAATAAAAGCTTGATGAAACGAAATGGTAGCGATGTTCGATTTCACTCCCGTCAGGGGTAAACAGGGTCAAACCCCAAAACTATGGGAGTTCTATCTTCTGTGGGCCAAAGAGATTTATCAAACACTGTGTATAATATTTGGTTACTCTTCATTTTGTTGGATTCGGAAGATATATTTCGGAAAAATATAGTTGCTGAATCGTCGAAGATCAATAAACACAAAACTAATTTCTTTCAATGATATACACGTACCTACCTATCAGCAGAGTTTGTAATTTTTTATATTACACTTCTTTCATAAAAGTTGTAAAGTCAATTTTTTTTAATTCGGAGAAGAAAGCTGAAAATTAATCCCTCAAACTTCATTCTCTTTTCAGAAATAAGCAAGTTCCTAATTGAAAGTAATCACTTTCGTATCAAATCAGTAAAAAATTTGCTAAATGACGGTTGACATAATCCCCACCTTATCTAGCGCCATCTGCTTAGGGGTTTCCAGAATACATGCCATTGAAAAAGTGAAAATAATATAATGAAATATGTAAGATATAAGAGACATTGAAGAGAAAAGTGATATTCCACGAAAGTCAAAGGAAGCCGAGAAAAAGTTTCAAAGGAATTAAAGAGTTCAGACAATGCAAGTTTGAAGCGCTACTTCTAGCAAGATTTATGGAAGGTTTATGCAAAGTTCCCAAGAAGTGAGCCTTAGATTAAGAAGTGATAACTAAGAATTCGATAATATGCGTTTAAGCAATCATTACTAGTACTAAGAACTAAGAATGATGACCAAAAAGTTGACTAACTTTCAACTAAGAACAAAGTTTTTTTTTATTCTTTATTTAACGTCGGCCTATTTCCGCTACCAAGGCCAATCACCGACGCCGGTGAGCACACTTCCCCCAACCGGAAATTTTGCCCCAAACCCTCTGGTATTCCAACCAGAGGTAGGGATCTTTAACGAGCCCAACATCCATGGACTCGGGACCGACGGCTTTACGTCCCCTCCGAAGGACGGCATATCCTCAATATATCTTGTGCTCATTGATATATTGGCTTTCGACACGGCATTTCCCCATCCAAGTTCTAACCGCGCTCGGCGTTGCTTAACTTCAGATATCGAATGACTGTCAGTCAACCTGAAGAGCTGGGCCATGCCCCTAAGAACAAAGTTCTTAGTCAAAAATGCATGCGCCAGATAAAAATGAATTATAAGCCTTCTTATACATATTGTCGAAAAGTACTGATTGCAGTTAGATGAAAAAGATAAGCTGTTCAAAAATAAAGCAGACAGGGATAATGCTCAGCAAATTCGAATTTATTTTGAGCATGTCCAAATTTCTCCACTAAGAACTAACACAAAATTGCATATACACCACAGATTCCTTAGTTATACTAAGTTCTCAGTTACTAGTTATTAGTGTTAGGTATTGGTAAATGTTGCATAAACCTTCCATACAACAAACCATTTCTTCCCCATGTGATTGATATATGTTACCAAAAATATAGTCCTGAAGAATTCATAGCTGCTCAATATTAATAGCAATATAGATACATGACCACTTTCCTGTAGAGATTGATGTTTTAAGGAACCTTTTTGGCTTTTCACTTTCTGAATCCGATATCATCTGCTTTGACTGCCTGCAACCGTCTATTCCTCTCCACTTTTCCTAACGTTTCCACGGTCCACTCGTTCAGTGTCGTTGTTACTAGTCTCCTTGTTATGCCAAGTGTGGGTTCGGGCCCGTAGTAGGGTTGTCCGGCTCCTTGCTTGGCTAGCTGGTACGCCTGCTCGTTGCCTTCGATCCCTGCGTGGCCCGGAACCCACATTAACGTAATTTCCTTTTCTTTTGCAAGGTCATCTAAGGCGTGTCTTGAATCAGTCTTGATCTGGTTGCGTTCAGAGCCCTAATTGTGGCCTGGCTGTCAGAGCAGACAAATACATGTCTCTCTGGGCCAAGCCTCACTTCTTCCATTCTGATTGCCTGCAGGAAGGCATACATCTCTGCTTGGAAAACTGTTTTCGAAAAATCTAGCGCGTATGCATAGCTTCTATCTCCATTTTCCAAGTACGCTCCTGCTCGTCCCTCCTCCAGTTTGGACCCGTCTGTGAAACAGACCAAGCTTTCTGTGGAAAAAATCACCAGTTCCTTTTCTCACTATTTCCTGTCCGGGATCTCTAGAGAAATCATCGTTTTCCATCTGATTTTGTCCTCTGCCTGTATCACTTTGATAGTGGATAGTGGGATTTATTTCTCTGGTACTATTGCGATCACGGAATACCCTTGTCTTCACCAGTTCCCTGAGTCCCCTATCCTCAGGATAGGATGCAATCGCTTCCTTCTTTATGCAAGTTGGAAGCGACGGCAGACCCAGCAGGACTTCCAGAGCTACCGAGGTGGTTGTCCTCATTGCGCCGGTTATTCCCCTACAAGCTAGTCGCTGTATTTTTCCAGCTTGTTGGTTCTTGGCCATCAGAGCACAGGATTCTGGGTCTGATTACAGCCGTGTATGGCCGTGAATGTCAGGTTGTGCAATAGGTCGATCAATGTAATTTCAAAGAAAAAATTTAAAAATTTTTTTTTTACGAATATCCCAGGTTTCTAGGAAACCTCTCAGTAGCTCATTCAAGAGCTTGTGCGAGCAAGGGATACCTGGGAAATACAGTTTATGGAATAGAATAGGAACCACTTTGGCTCTGTGGCTGGATGACAAATACCAAATTTGAAAAATTCTGGTACTACCAGGATTCAAACCTGGGTTGTTCGAGTAAGAGGTAATATACAACGTTTCTCATTTTTTGAAATATTTCGTGACATAATCCACTTTTCCTGTATTATATAAACCCTCCTATTCAAAGATATCTCTCCAAGCGGCAACAAACCACTTATTACGTTTAATTCCACTCGGAAAGCTGATAAAAACTTTGCATGGAATGTTGTTTGAGGCGTTAACACATCTCCTATTGTGAAATTCGTGAACATAACAGAACTGTGTAAACACCATTGACAGATGAGCACCAATAGAGGAGGTGACGTCACAAACTATAGCCTCGCCGCAGGAAGCCATTTTGTAGCCTTGT
The DNA here is from genome assembly GCA_032362365.1 of Zygogramma bicolorata. Taxonomy (NCBI): domain Eukaryota; kingdom Metazoa; phylum Arthropoda; class Insecta; order Coleoptera; family Chrysomelidae; genus Zygogramma; species Zygogramma bicolorata. The sequence goes on along the minus strand of JAVJAQ010004500.1, from coordinate 288,803 downwards.
GTGGGACTGATATTTTTTTTTATATTATTGTCCCCAAACAAGAACATCGAACAATTCAATGATGGTTATGCCTTTATGTAATTTGGAATTCATCAATTTTAATTAGTTTCGAAAATTAGTGAACGTTCGAATATATATTTGATTGCTTCACCGTGTAATTCAATTTCATTATTTGTAATCTGGTTCAAATAGAGTTGATTATATAGAGAAAATGGAAGTCTGTACCAACGCCACTGAGCAAGGAACATTGTAACCACATTCAAGCAAGCATATAAAGCAGTAGTAGAAAGCATTGCTAAGGTGCATAAATAGTGATTCAACGTTTTGTGAAATGATTTGTTCTGTATAATCAAGTGTTTAATTTAAAAAAATCATTTGTCATTTATCACCAAACCCACAGAAAAAGCATCAATATTAATGTGATGACCATTTTATGGAACCTTTATATGGTAATGCATCCCTATTTCCGTAGATTTGAGGATTTCAATTGGTGTTAGTCACAATGAATCCACCCGGGTTGGACATGACACTTCGACAACCTAGTCTTCCATTCTATCTGCAATTTTTTGTCGCTAATTTTATTACATTTAATTCTTTTCACAAGCAGGATATTTTTTTATTTACTTATATTATTGATACCGTGTATCTTTTTGAGGATATGCCAGTTTAATTTTTTAATTTCAATTTTTAAATTTTTGTGGTATTAGTATATGATTTTGACCAATTTTTTCTCTATTTTTGAGTATGTTTTGTCAACAGAAACTCTTCCATATGACAATGAATCATTTCACATTCCGATACCGATATTAAAAAAAACTTCAACAGACAATTATTTAGCTTGAATTTTAAACGATGTTATAGATTTTATTTATGTAACAATACAGCGTCTCGTTCCATAAAAACCAATCTATGGATCTACCTTCAGCATTTGGGTCTGCGTCTCGTGCGACTTGATCTCCTCCTTGAGCGTCAGCACCTCTTTCGCGGTGAGCGTAATGTCCCCCAGCTTGCTGCTCTCCATGCCCTCCTCCATGTTCTTCACCTTGCGCTTGAGCTTCTCCACCTCCTGCTCTAACCTTTCGATGTGCAGCTCTCGTTGAGCGAGGTGCTCGGACAGGGGGTTCTTCTCGGCCAGGTGCACCACGATGCCGCCCTGCATGGTGTCCTCGCCGACGATGTAGGACTCCAGTTGGATTTCCAGGCGGTCGTTCCTCTCGCGCAGCTTGTCGTTTTCGTTTTTCAGACGTTGCACGTCGTCTTGTAGTCTGGCTATTTGCTCGGCCTTGACGGGGATCGCATCTGCGAAGGAAGATACTCTAGTGGAATAAGGGTTCAAGCAATGTTTATATATATATATATATACATATATTTGAATGAAATGGTAAAGGCATTCAGACAAATCATAAGAATTTGAAAAAAATAAACTTCTTCGAGCGGGATTCGAACCCACGACCTTCCGTTCTCTAGGCGGATGCTCTCCCACTGAGCTATCGAAGACCATGAGTTCTCCATCGCAAATTTTGGAAGTCATTCATCTCAAATTCCATTATTAGTTGTTATTATTCAATCGAGAACCTTAGGCGGTTTTCCACTGACGGAGGTGTTAGATGGGAAGGATACACATTCATTATGATATGGTCTTAGTACCAAATTGTACCTTTCAACCGAAGCGTCGCCGATGTTTATCGACTTCAGCAGGTATCAGGTGTAGATACCGACCAGATGATTTCAAGCCGGAAATAGAAACGATAGATGTATTAGTGTCTGTATAATTAACAATTTAATGAAATGATAACAGCATTCAGACAAATCATAAGAATTTGAGAAAAATAAACTTCTTCGAGCGGGATTCGAACCCACGTTCTCTAGGCGGATGCTCTACCACTGAGCTATCGAAGACCCTGAGTTCTCCATCGCAAATTCGAGAACAAAACTCCAGACGCGGTTCAACCCGAACTCAACAACTATACATATATATATATTTTATATATATATATATATATATATATATATTTTATTTATATATATATATATATATATATATATTTTTTATATATATATATATATATATTCCTGGATAGTTTGACGTTTCGTTTTCCATTTTGAAGTCATTAACGAAAGAAGTGTTCTTCACAGTTCTACTACAGTTCTTGATAATGACTTCAAAATAATAGTCGAAACGTCGAAAAATCCAGGAAAAAACATCAACGGATATAAACGCCGAAGAAACAATTTGAAATGAAAGAAGGTCCGTGAAACCTCAAATATGGAAAAAGAAAGCCCTGTAATGTTCGAGGAAAACCGCATGAACCAATGGACAAAAGATACAAATCAACGTTAACTTTGAAGTTTGTAAGCCTCAGGAAAAACCTCATTCGGTAATGACATCGAGAGTTCTATTGGGAAAATATAATATGTTATTTGCGACGTTTCAAGCGAAAACAACTGCCTCAGGATAGTGGAAAAGTATTCGATCATATTCGAAAATAAATAATATTTTATCGATTCTGAAAATTTCACAAGGGGTTTTAGTAATAAGATCAATAGTAAAGCCTTAGTTGAAGTCATGCTCTCCTCACTAAATATCCTAGAACATATAATCAAAGTAAAAAATCGCAATTGTTCGTATATTGATATTCAACTATGAAAAATTTTGGCTCATTGAACCAGGTGTATACCCTCCAAGGAGTTTCATCATAAGATACGACCAATAAGGAATATGCATGATTTTTTGTTATGTCATAAATCAATCACTCACATCTTCATGACGTAGATAAAAATATAAATCGGCTTGAAAGTATTCAAACTATTATTCCAAGTGAAAATGAAAACCTTCAATAAATTTGAGCAGTTCAAACGCGACCATTTAGCGCGGGCTCTAAATGATGTCAAGTGACGTTTCCCATATATGTTTTCTCTAAGCCTTTCAGTTTAAATTGCAATACAGATCATAGTGGAAGCTAAAACTCTTTAGAAATAAATCCTTCAAACCTAAATAATGTGTAAGATAATGAGAAGAAAAAAGTGTGTGCCAATGATTTTTTCAATCTGTGTATTTTTTTGCATTAAACAACTGAAACAAACATTTTTTTCCTTTAGCATTTTTTCTGTATCTTGACACATGCAACAAGGTGATATTTTTTTCTTCAAACCAGAGCAAGATATGAAAAAAATGGTGAATAAAGGAATTGTTGTTTCAATGCGGATAATACAACAAAAATTGGAAAAATATCAGTGACACGCATGTTTTCGGTCAACAATATTGATTAAAGTGCCTTACGGGATGCCACTGGACATGATGATTTCAATCTGGCTAGGACTAAATGTCAACAAAATCGACTAAAAGATGAATATATTCAGGAAAAAACTCTTTCACACGAATGTTGACACCCTTTATCTGGAAAACAAAGCATTACAGGCCCTACGTTTGTATGATACATGTAGAATCTTATTTGAAGCACATGTTATTCTAACATTTTCCTCTCAATGATTGTTATTGAGACAGTTTGCTTGTTAGATAAAAATAAAATCTCTCAGCAGATCTTTTATAACCTCACACAAACTCGCCAACATGACCGTAATATAGATCCCCCCATTCCAACTTATTCTCTTCTTGAAGACTCGATTATTTACAATGGAATGGAAATGTTCAATCACCTACCAGCTGTAGTAGAATACAGCAAAAACTGCATGCCAAAATGGTTAGGGCTTTCGCGGCCGAGGTTATTACTTTTCTTCGGGCTTGAAGGCCGTTGTTTTTTGGACTTTCTTCCTAACGTTTCGCTAGCGCGAGTAGCCAGCTTCTTCAGAGGCTTACTCATTTCTGATGACTAAACGTTTCGATTTCTCAAGGCGTATTTATATTGATGCAGGTAGTCTGAAGTGTTAATTATTTCTGTGGGGTTCAGAGAATAATCATCATTATTAGTTGCCGCACTACCTGTCGTGATTTCATTAGTTATTCTTAATTTCCTCAGAATGGGATTCCAAATTCTATTTAGACTCAATGCTTCTCCAATTTCAACAGAAAAGAAGAAGCGACCTATCCTTCAAATAAATATAAACCAAAACATGAAAAGAGATACTCTTTTTATTTGATATACATAAATGTTGTGTATTATTTATGTTTACTCATTTATTTTTATTATAGTCCGTATAATAATGCTTGCAATGAAAATTAATTTCTTCTCGTTAATAAAGTAATTTGACTTGACTGGAACTTTTCGTCTTAGAATTACCCAAAGAGTCACCTCTTTGTGTTTGGCCTCGTACTTACACAACACCCCGTATATTGATTGAAGAATATACAATCACTAGTTGCTCTAAGCATTGATTACATTATTTGCACTCACCTGTATGGGCATTTGGCTGTGCACTTTGAAGATCAGTCTCAAGTTTGTTAACCATGTCTCTATAGCCTTCAACTATCCTCTCCAAATTCTCAATACGTTCTTTCTGAGACTGCAACTGGGTGGAACCTATGGTGGTAGTGGTGGTATTGGCGTACATAGTTAGATCTCTCTCATACGAGTCCAACTGTAAGCGATAGCTGTCTCTCTCGCGACTCACCAGCATCAGTTTTTTCTGCATCCTATGTATCAGGTTTTGTTTCTGTTCGCCTGTGGTCTTCAGATCCGTTATCAGCTTTTGGCTCTTTTCGAGTTCGGATTTTGCCACTTTGGCCTCCTGTTGAAATAAATCGTGAAGAATGAACTTAATCTGTTTGCAGACGACATATTAGTTTATACTTCGAATACAGAACTTAATGATGCTGTAGATGTAGAGTAGAGTAGAGTAATTTATTTGACCACTTTATATACAGAGTACATTTATGGCAAGTCATATGTATTTACTAAGCCTAAAATTTAAAATCTCAAAATCAGCATGGATAACCATGAGTATCATTTTAAAAATACAAATCTGGTACGGTTAAAAATATCGAAGGGTACATTTGCCACTCAATAAAATATTCATAAAGATTAGACACGAAAACTAAAATGAATAAAAAATATAAATATTAATTAATAAGTCAACAGAACCAAGATATATCACAACTCCAGTGTGATGATTCAAAACTCAAAAACTGTGAATTGACTAGCTACAGAAATGTATTCCTCAATCGTGTAGAAACAATGTTTTAGAAGGTATCTTTTGATATTATTTTTGAAATTCCTGAAATCCAAAGATTTAACTGATTTGTGGAGACAGTTATATAAATTCAGGTCTAGCGAATTTTTTTGAGTAACTGTTAATCTGTGTCTTGTATTATTCAATAAACTTGCAGATCTTGTTGAGTAATTATGATTGTAGGAGTGTTTTGGAAACATCCCAATGTTTTTGTGAATTTCCAATAGCACTACATAAATATACAAAGTCGGAAGCGGCATGATTTCAAAGTTAATAAAAAGAGTACGACAATGTTCTCTATACTCTACATTTGCCATGATTCTCATAGCTTTTTTCTGGCATCTGAAAATAGTGATTGAGTTTCTTGAATTTCCTCAGATCAAAATTCCATATGAGATGACTGAGTGGAATAGTGAATGCTGTAAACCAAGTGTTTGCTAAATTTTTATTTCTGTTCATTATTTGAGGTAAACTGGAATGTGATTCACTTGAACATATGAGGGTTGATGTAGATACTATCAAAGGTTCTATGAAGAATATCAATTTTTTTTACATATAAATAAATTGAAATGCAGGTAAAACAAGTTATGGTAGCAACAACCAAATATAAACTGAACTCTGTTGATTATAATGAAGTAAAGTTTGGAATTGGTAACACTCTTGGAATGTGTCTGAAATAAAGTATCTGGGACAGCGGTTCCCAAAGTTGACTTAACTACGATTTATCTAAAATAAGCGATTTTTCAAGTAAAAAATCAATGAAAATAAAGAGATTTCTCAAGTAAAAAATTAAGTTCAAATAAAATTTTTGGCGTGACACGGTCGGTTGTCTGTCGTTCTACAGACAGGACCCACTAAGAATTCACTCACGACCCATAGATTGGAAAACCCCGTTTTGGGAGTTATTGTAGACAACACAGAGTTTGAACAGTAATGCTGTATATGTTATAAAAAAATTTAAAAAAATCATATACTCTTTCTACGATAGCAAATAATTTGAGTGATAATTTCAGAATATTAACATATAATTAAACCTTATTTTGAGTACTGACCAACTTTAATGTATTTAATAAACCAAAATAGAGTTTCCCAACTTCAAAATAGAGGCATGAGAATTATCTTAAGAAGCAGTCATTATACTTCCATTGATCATATATTAAATATGTTGCAATGTCTGTCGATTTCAAATCAATTATTCTTTTTAACAATGGTTTTGATATTTATAATTACTAAAGGTCTCCAACCAACATTTTTTGTTTTCAATAATCAAATACATAAACACGAGACAAGATCTTATAATTTTCACATATATAGAACTCACACATAAATTTAACAATTTACCAAATGCCATTGAAGAGGCGAATACTGTAAAAGGGTTTAAAATACTGTAAAAGGGTTTAAAAGTAGATTAGTGAAATATCTAGAACATTAGTTGGTTGGAAAATATTATGTATGTGTTACCATATCAATTTTTGTTTTTAAGATTGGTTCTTATATTTTGCGTATCATTTTTTCTATTTTATTATTATCATCATCTATATACAGATTGAGTGTAAAATTAGGATATATCCGATAATAGAGATTACTACTACCACTACTATTAAAGGTAATTGTCAGTAGTAATAACCCAAGGACATTAATAATTGCTGGAAAATTTTGAAACACATTTTGAAAGGTTGTTGCTAGGAAACAGAGCGACGATGTAGGCGGTCTATTTTCTAGCAACAAGCCTGAGAAAGTTGAGCATTTATCAATGTTTGTGGGTTATTCAGGTAGACATTTTTTCGCTAATTTTTAATGAAATTAAGAGAAAAACCAATTCACTAAGTTGCACATGGTTTTGACTGTAAACTCTCTACCATTTTTGTTCTTATGTTCACAGCACGATTCCTTAAAATTGATGCCAATTCTTCCGCCCTCGATTTCCATCTGAATGATACTTTCTATCATTGCGAACGTACAAAAATGCTATCCATACAAATTCTTGACTGAAAACTGTTATTTTTGGTATATTTGATTTTATAATTTCATTGATATTTCAGATAGTATTACAACCAAATGGTGACATTTTGAAATATCAAATATTTGAAACAACAAAATCGAAATAAATCAATTTGTATATGGCAATAACATAATAAAGTGAAAAGAGCCCAGTATAATTTTGTTCTGATTGTTTGTGTTCGATCAGATGACTTCAAGTTAACTGATTTCATTGAAAAAAATTTCCATGAACTTATTTATTTATAATAACATCCAACAGACCTAAGTCCAATTGCAGGAGTATATAATAAAGTAGTGTATGCAACTTATTAGAGAGTAAAATATAGAGGAAATCCCTGATATAATTGTGAAAAACAACGATTGATGGTGATTACTGACATGTCAATTAGGTATTGATCTATATAGTTCGTTTTTGAAACATGATGAATTTGAGAAAAAAATATTTACATTATTGAGATTGTTGAAACTGCTATAGCGACCAAATAGTTTCAAAGATGAAAAGACATGTTTCCTCTAAAATTCTGTTGAAGTTGTCAACATAACAATGCACATATGACAACTTTGACATAATGGCTGTGTCAAATAGCTTACAGTGCTTTATGCCGCTTTCGCCATGGAGAACTGTCAAATTTTGTGCAGCGGCTTTACACGCTGTAAGCTATTGGACGCAACCAATTCTAGGCAAAAAATATGGAATTTGGATTCATGAAGATCCGCCATTACATTTTACATCCGCTGATTTCAAAAACTACTTACATGCATGAAAGATTTCAGCTGAGATTCCAATTCCACCTTTTCGGAAGTCAAACCAAGTTCTTGCTGCTGGAGCCTCTCTACAGCTGATCTGAGCATATGCTGCAGAACATTATCTGACTCTGTAGACTCACAAATGCCTCTTGCAACAGCCCTCCATTCATTCAGGCACATGGCATTTTGGGTTTCCTGAACCTTTTGAGAGGAAAAACACGAAAATTCGTCAAAGAAATTCAACTAAAAAGGATCACAATGTGATTGTTTGAAACTCACTTGCAACTCAGTGATTTTTTTCTCATATTCCTTGAATTTAACAAGCCTGTTCTTCAAATCGCAAACTTCTTCCTCAAGTAGTAACTTATTACCGATCTCTTCTTTGAGTCTCAAGTTCTCTTCTTTGAACTGTTCATTCTCTTTTTGAAGTTCCACATAATGGGATAATTTGAAAGCCTGGGTCTATGCATAAAAATTAACTTTTATCGTAAGATATAAGCACATATTATTTTGTGGTGGCAATTTTTGACTTGTTCTCCAAGTCAAATCTTCCTTACAGAAGGAATAGAAATAATATTAGAATGGTAAAAAAACAAAACCCATTATGGTTAGGATCTAATATTGCTCTTGAATGAAAGAATACATTTTTTTTCAATATTGTTTCGGACTGTAAATGACTTCTCTTTGTAATTTTCAGTCAGCATGTTGCTAGATACTAAAAAAATATGCACTGCCATAAAGGGCCTATAATTATATTTAATCATATGTTCACATATGTGACACTCATAATCATTCTCCACAAAGATGTATTGTGATGTTCAGATGATGTGTTGTTTCTCAATTGGGCAACATGGGCACTTTGTACCAAACCTTTTTTTATAAAAGTAATTCATACATACATGTAATTTGAGGCGGATTTAGGGAATGCATAATTCGAAATTTAGTGCGTAATGCTTTACAGAAACATCTCAATATTACATTTCTCAGTTGAAAAATTTCAATTAAATCACCTAAATGAGTTTAATTCAACATACCAGAAGAATATGTATAAGAAGTGTCAGTTTTCAGCTAGTAGATGTGATTTTCCTTGAATTGAGTTATGCATTATCTACTAAATTATGCATTGTGTTCAGTAAATCCGCCTTTACTTACATAATGTCACCAGATACTTTTAAAACTTTCAGATCAAATACAGATTTAGTAAACAAATAATGCAGAACTTAATAGATATTGCATAACATAAATGAAGGAAAATTACAGTTCCACTCTCCATTAAGTTATGCATTATGTGTAAATCATCCTTCCATACAGTTCCATAGAACTTCAAATAATGATTTCTCATTATGATGAACACTATAATTTCAAATCATCTTTTGAACAATTCATTCAGGCCAGTCTCAAACTATCTTCACAGTAGGTTTTGGCTGGTAACTATCAGAAAATAACTACCCCCCTGGCTAATACCACGATGAGCATTGCATTATATCCTACCAGTGGCCAGTGCAGGTTTCCTCACAGAAGATAATCCTGCATTTGCTTTTGGCGATACAAATGAAGGAATTGATATTCAATTATTGGGACGGACACACTTGCAGACTGGTTTCCAGCTATTTGGCCACTCGCCAGTACAAGGCAGTGCCATTATCAACATAAAGTCAATGACTTCCCATAGTTGAAAACCAAAAACTTCCACAGTATCAAGCCACCACCAAAGCTGATGCGAAAAACACAAAGTCATTGTGCCATCTACCAATGAACAAGGTACTCCAAAAGTAAACCAAATCTCTTCGTGGTATCAGCCAAGGAAGTAGTTTTTTTCTGACAGGTGCCAGCCAAAACCTACTGTGTATGTACTTTGAGACTGGCATGAACAAATTGTTCAAAATATGATTTGTTTTAAAGCCAGTCTTCAAGTATGTCCTTCGATTATGTCAAATGTTTTTACTATAATTTTACCTTTGCTTGTTCCTGAAACTCCAAAAAATTTTCTTTCGCATACTCCAAATCTTTGATTTGTAACTTAGCTTTCCGAAGTTCTTGCTCTTTGATTTCATACTCTCTTTGGAAGGAAGAATTTTCCTTCAATCTTTTTGCTGAAAATAATGAAAATTAAACATTGAATCGGCTAGTTTGAAATAAAAATAAATACCCAATTCTTCAGCTAGTTTCTTTTGTGCATCAGCATCTTCTTCAGCAGCTTCTAGCATAGCTTCTAGTTCTGTAATTCTTCTTTCTAATCCTGGCACCACTCCATTTTCGTCTGATTCTACTAACCTGCTTTCTTCCTTCAATTCTTCCATGCTCTTCTCAAGATCCTCTATTTGTTCACTGGATTTCAGCTTCAGAAGCTCATATCTATTGTTTGCCTAAAAATGAGAAAATTCAATAACAGCTTAAAATTGTAGAAAAAACCTCAAACCTCAGCTAGTTGCTTTTTAGCTTCAATCTCTCTTTTCCTTACAACCTGCAAACGCTCCTCTAAATCTACTATAGTTTTTTTGTCATACTCGCTTTGACGCTTCAGGGCCTGATTCTCCTCATCAAACAATAATTGCATCTGCTTACGCATCCCATGCATATGACTTATTCTACTCTCCAACCCAAGAATTGTGTTTCTAGCTTCTACCAAATCTGACCGTAGCCTTCGGACTTCCATAGGAGAACCAACATATGAAATGTTCAATAAAGACTCACTTCTCCTTTTCTTCACGGGTGTAGAGTCATCAAAACTGCTCTCGTTGGAGTTGGAGCTCAAAGGACGTTTCAATGGTGAAAATTCATATTTGGTTTTTTTCGATTTGACGACGTTTGGTTTCAGATTTTTAACCATGTTCAGTATTGTATCGTCTACGTTTTCAGTCATTCTAACAGTAAAAATTTCAAATTACTGCATAAGCTAAAATACAAGTTATGCTTATCAACTACATTACATTGGGTTAATATTAATCAATGGAAATGAAATAAATTTTAGCAAAGTCTTACTTATAAAATGAAAATTGAGGTTCCCCAAATATATTTTGGATTGTATTCATATAATATCTGAAATTGAAATACACAAATATCACCGTCAAACGTATCCTACATCATATGCTGCTTTCTTTTTGAGTGTTTCAAGCCCCGGGGCAGCTAATTCTAGCTTCACTATTGGTGGAATTTGACACATGTCATTTTTCAACCAATGGTAAAGCTGAAATTAGCTGCCCCGGGGCTTGAAACTCCCAAAAAGAAAGCTGCAATAAATATAAATTTTTACGTCTCAACACTTCTTCTTTCTCTCCCTTCTTCCTCTTCTACATTCTACAACTTTTACCCTTTCCATTGTTGCCAATCGAGTTATTCGAGTTTGGGGGTGGAGCAGGGAGCCAGTATGAAGTCGTACACTATTATTTACATAATTAGGTTGGAAAAAGGTAATTCATGTTCCGAAACATATTTTTGTTTTGAATAAACCCACATGTCTGGGGGAGAATGGAGTTCTTTGCCGTTCCAAGTAGCCATCATGAAAGACTCGTAAAATATATACCATCAGGAAAATGAAATTTTGCAGTGAATTATGTTCGAGAGGGTTCGTTTTAGAGCGCTATGCCAAAACCACACGTGTGCCTACAGTTAAGTAGATATCAGCCTCAGGAAATGTATTTATTTTCCTGTGAATACCAGTTCCAAAGTCGTGAGCAATAGAATAGCATGATTTCATTTTCCTCATGATAGGGATTTTCAAGGATATATCAGATCAGGTGGGCAACTCAGACCGAAGTCCTATTCTTGAACAACTCGTTCGCCGAAGCAGTGACCAATCGATCTTTTACATCTTTGCGCTCACGAATGAAGCATTAGAGAATTGGCCCCCTACTACGTCTCTGCGTTTATATAGATAGATGCTTTATTGCAATTCAGCACTCATATTCCATATCGCCTTACGTTATTTTTCTGTCATGAAAATTATTTTTTATGATTCCTGTATTCGTGCTGACTGTTAATATGAAATGGAAACGGTAATTCATTTTTCCACATCGACGTATCTACCACACAAGCTGACAACAGTGTATTGTTTTCTGTTTCTAATGGTTATATCAGTTTTACCAATAACATACTGATTACGATGAAATTCACTAAGTTGAGAGTTGCCAAGTTTTCATTTTGAAGAATTTTGTTGGGGAAGTAATGAATTTAGAGAAAACATTGAATATTATTCCATTTCAATGATATAAAAAGTAACAAAAATCTTTGTAAATTCAAATTTCCCAATTAAACAACGGGTTTTCAACCTTAAATGAACAACCAGTAGTATCAAATTCCTCGTTGGCAACGTTGTAACTACTATTCGTCCGACAACGAAATTTCCCTCTTTCGCACAATGCTTTTGAATTTTGAAATAATCAATAGATATTTAGTGGGCCTTCTTTAGTCTGTAGCTCGATTGAAATGATGCAAATGAGAGTTGGGATATGAGAGCTTTCGGGGAAATTCTTACCAATGTGATAATTTCAATTTGTCTCACGATAAATTTGATTTTCTTTGACGATGTCGAAAAATTTTGACAACCTCCTGCATAATTTCACCGAAATTTTCAACCAATCACAAAATACCCAATATTCGGACATGCGCACCAGGTAAAGTACTGCGACTTGAACAGGCGCCATTTTGCAAGCGTCTTGCGATTGTTTGAGAAACTCTCTTGGAGAGCCAGTGTTTTTAACACGCTAGTACTGGTGAATTTAACAAGTTTAAAATCGAAAAGCCGGTATGGGTGATTATCAAGTGGCAGCAGTTCAACAAGATACGCTGGGAACAGTTCAATTGGAATTGGGAGGAAATCCTAATACCCTAGCTCTACGCCGGCCTTTCGACCCTCTTGCCCACGACTTGGAAGCCAGCTTTAGGTTGACGCGCTTTGCTGATCTGAAAGGCCGCGGTTGCAAAGTACCCCAAGAAGTCCTCAATAAGCTCGTAGAAGGTCTCCAGCAGGATTATAACTCTGCAGAACACGAACATGCTCACTTTATGCATATGGCTATCCCGAGAATCGGAATCGGCCTTGATTGTTCGGTAAGTATTTCATTGATACCTACACTGATGGAGAAAGAAAGTTTTCAAAACTGTATGATTTGAAAATATACGTGTTTTATATTGTTCTGAAAGGGGAAGCAATTATTTCTAAGTGGCTCGAATGAAAGCGCTTCACCCTGCCTTTGTTATAAAAGGGAATAAGCTAAATAAATAACCCCCATCTCACTGCTGTTTTTATATTTTAAATTCTCATGAAACTATTTCAGATTGTTTTGTTGCTAAGACAATATGTTTTGTTTTTATTTACAGTAGGCATATATTCTTGATCTTGTGAAATAACATAATCAACATGAGCCCTGGTTCTAGGTTACTCCTCTACGTCATGGTGGCTTATGTCTTGTCCAGACAACAGACTTCTTCTACCCCCTCGTGGATGACCCATACATGATGGGAAAGATAGCGTGTGCCAATGTCTTGAGCGATTTGTATGCCATGGGAGTAACAGAATGTGACAACATGCTGATGTTGCTGGGAGTAAGCACCAAAATGACTGAGAAAGAGAGAGATGTAGTCATTCCACTGATCATGCGTGGCTTCAAGGACTCCGCTCTGGAAGCTGGCACCACAGTGACTGGGGGTCAAACTGTTGTCAATCCCTGGTGTACGATTGGTGGAGTAGCTACTACAGTTTGTCAACCCAATGAGTATATTGTTCCTGACAATGCAGTTGTTGGGGATGTGCTTGTTCTCACTAAACCTTTGGGCACTCAGGTAGGCAACTTTTTTAGTAATTCTCAAAAATATCAAATGATCTTTTGAGTAGTGTTTTTGAATATACTCATATTTTGATCAATAGAATTCAAAATGAAAGAACCTTTTGCATTTGTGAATTCAGTTCTGTTATTTCTACTTCAAAAAAAAATTAGTGTGTGGAATCACTGATGTACATAGGGTGAATTTATGCAATGTATTTACATTTGTTGCTTTTTAGTGTGTGCATAAGAACTTGTTGGTTCTAAGAAATGAATTTGCAATGATTTTCTTTTTTTTTTTCTTATCTAATTTTATCAAAGTCAGGGGGGTCATTAGGTCAAGTATTTTCATTGATAAATCAGTTAACAGTGAAACGTAACTTTTAGTTATGCAACTAAGACTAAAATATCAAATATAAAGTATTTCTGACCTGAATAAAAAATTACAATATTCTAATAATATTTGTATATGAATGTTTATAAAAAAATTAACAGGTATTGTGGTATAACTGTACCAAAATCCAAAAGTGGTACGACTACCCCATCCAATTCGTCCTGGCCGTAGCAAAGCAAAAATGAATGAATAAATTTAGGCACAGGATACATTCAACAGATGTTTTTGTCTCTTTACTGAATATAATTCACAGCCATTGCTTGAAACATGATGTCATAACAGATGTAATGAGATGTGCTTATTAAATCACTTGAATATGTTTTATTGTCAGAAGTCTCAAACTTATCAAGAAAGTCTTGTACACCTGTGGTATTATCAAATACAAAATAACGAAGATGAGTGTAAACAACAAACAAAAGAAATGAACACAAATTGGAGCTGATTGACAGAAGTAAATATAAGTGAACTACACATACTAATATGGTCACATGAGACATTTGGACAGATTACATTTTTTTACGTCTAGAATATGCTTTATCATTGAGTAATGTTTTTTTTATGAGGCAGACCATTTCTAAAATGAACGTAAAAGCTATACTGCTTGAATATATAAATAAATGAATATAATGTGAATTGTAAAAATGGATAAATAAATGAACATATGTACTGTGAGTTGAGATGCACAAGTAGATATTGAAAATGGGGTTTCCAGTACTGAAATCATGTTAAATGTTACCTGTAATTGTTTTTGAAAACAGTTTTCAATCACATTCTTCTAGATATTCCCTCTATCTTTTTTCGTATTGATCCGCTAACTTTTTCGTAATACTTTGCCACACAGTGGCAAATTTAATAACAATAATAAGTATAAAATATATGTAAATATAATGAAAAAGATACACAATATACAAGAACCAATGTGAAAAACAAATATTGAAATAGTAACACACACATACATATCTTCCAACCAACTAACGTTCTAGATATTCCTATAATCTACTTTTAAACCCTCTTACAGTATTTGCCTCTTCAATGGCATTTGGTAGA
Organism: Zygogramma bicolorata; assembly: GCA_032362365.1. Lineage (NCBI taxonomy): Eukaryota > Metazoa > Arthropoda > Insecta > Coleoptera > Chrysomelidae > Zygogramma > Zygogramma bicolorata. The sequence goes on along the minus strand of JAVJAQ010004500.1, from coordinate 273,725 downwards.
TTGTTAAATTCCCACAGTCTCTTGTAGAATAGATTTTTCATACTGCCACTAGTGTTAGTTCTATATATATATGAAAATTAGCATAAGATCTTGTCTCGTGTTCATGTATTTGATTATTGAAAACAAAAAAATTGGAGACCTTTGAAATCGACAGACATTGCAGCATATTTAACATATCAATGGAAGTATAACGACTGCATCTTAAGATAATTCTCTTGCCCCTATTTTGGAGTTTTTGAAGTTCGGAAACCCGTTTTTTGGTTTATTGAATGCATTAAAGTTCAACAGTACTCAAAATGAGGTGTATTTATACAATATAGTGAATACCATTTAAAAACTGTTGCACATCATCGATGACGATATGAAATCAACGCCGTGGCACCAATCCATTGTTGAAAATGTATTGGAACGTTTACATTTAAATTGAAATTTGGCACTTGCTATCCTTCGGCATTGAGTTGGCAGCAGTCTCGATGTTGCCGAACCTCATTCAATACTTATTATTTATCAGTTTGACAATTGTTGTTCAAAATTGACAGTTCTGTCTTTTGGTGCTTCAAATTAGATCATTGTGATCAAAAACTGTGTATTTCAATGCTTCTATAGATAATATCAGTCTCAGGCTCGTGAAAATGCCAAAAGAGTTGAAAATCTACAGTCAGATATTCATTTTTATCGTGTTGCAGCAGATTTGAAGTGAAGTATGTATACTGTCATAGGATTAAAGATACTATCGCTCACGAACTACCAATAGGCTTACAAATATTGCAGTACTGGATATAGCTGTTATGCAAAACAATATTTATACTGTGTAGGAACGCAATATTTGCAGTTTTCAAATATGGGAAAGTCTCGATATATTTTATCAACTTTATATGTTGATATCAAATAGATAATTTCGAATTTTTTTTACAACATTTAGCACAGCTGTTTAAACTAGATAAACCCTATCACCTTGAAATATCCGCAGGTGGCCGTCAACGCCCACCAATGGCTGGACCAGCCGGAGCGCTGGAACAGGATCAAGCTGGTCGTCAGCGAAGAGGACGTCCGGAAAGCCTACCACAGGGCCATGGACTCGATGGCGCGCCTCAACCGCATCGCCAGCAGGCTGATGCACAAATACAACGCGCACGGCGCCACCGACATCACCGGTTTCGGCCTGCTCGGCCACGCTCAGACGCTCGCCTCGCACCAGAAGAACGAAGTCTCCTTCGTCATCCACAACTTGCCGGTCATCGCCAAGATGGCGGCCGTCGCGAAGGCGTGCGGCAACATGTTCCAGCTGCTGCAGGGCCACTCGGCCGAAACGTCGGGGGGGCTGTTGATCTGTCTGCCGCGCGAGCAAGCGGCCGCCTACTGCAAGGACATCGAAAAGCAGGAGGGGTACCAGGCGTGGATCATCGGCATCGTGGAGAAGGGCAACAGGACCGCCCGCATCATCGACAAGCCGCGAGTCATCGAGGTGCCCGCCAAGGAGTAAGATATTTATCAGACGTATATATGAATATATCCAGTACATTTCACGTAAGTTTTGACACCTGGCAGTTGTAAGGGTCGTCGGAAGGTGGTGCCACAGTATACCATAGACATACAGTAGAGACACTCGCCATAGAACACCAACTACGGCAGTTTCACACCTCGAGGTGTTATCAATCAACTTAATTTCATCGTTCTGTGTGTTTGTTAACAAATAACGTTTATTTGTTCATTTTTATGGGTACTTGAGAAATTTCGCAATTCATTTCAAACGTTATAGTATACAAGATATTTTCATTTTAACATGCAAAATGACATACCAAGTACTATTCAGTATCCCTTAAATGTGGATTTACCGCCACAAAATTACATTATAAATCTCGAGCACAGAATTGAGGTCACAGAAATTTGACCCTTGATAACAAAGAATTGACATTCAATTGTCTCTACTGTATGGCTATGGTATACTGGGGTGGTGAGAACCATCGCCGTCTGACAGCTTGTAGATTTTTGTTGTATCTTCAGTTTCGAGCCCCCCTCCCTCGGCATAATTTTCCGCCGTTTTCGGAATCGAAATTTTAATTTGATCCCTCGGACGTTGTTTGTACTGCTCGCGACTTGTCGGGCGTGAAATTAGTTGTATCTTAGATTACGTTAAGGTATTTTAAAGTTTGTGAACACTGTTTCTCGATAAGTTCTGCAGTTTATATTTTTTAGTACCTAGAAGAGATGTTTGATGGTATTTTGTATAATAATTTTCCAATATAATTAAATATCCAAATTAGCGGTTTGTTTCATTTTGGTTGGATAGAGCGGTTTGTGAATATGGAAAGACTGAACAGAAATTGTTGAAACTCAAAATAATAATATAAGAATGACTACAGGTGATGTTGTTTTATTCCACTTCAACAAATTATATGACACCTAAGTGTTGTATACCTCCAACCCATGCAAATGTTATTTGTTCCTGACAGTTCCAGTGTACTTTTTTGAACATTGGTCGTATTAGCTTCTTTGAAATGAAACTCATATAATTTCTCATCATTTGATTTACTTGATCAACCCAGAAGCCCAATTACAGAATAGCACATTTCGTTCTAAAGAATGCAAAATTGATTGGCGCCCTCTGCTTGGAGTTTGCCGAAATGCATTTATTGTGAACATTCACAATCCTTTCTTCCTTCCTTCCTCAACCAAAGAGTCGTCGATTTTGTCATCAACGATAGTTGCGTTGGAGTTTCTCAGATCCTCCGCATATTTTGGAACACAAGAGACTCGTTCGGAAATCAGTATCAACGGGGGCATGTGTTTGCAGCTTTTCTTCAACCCCAGTCCCAAGGAAAAAAATTTGTTACCAGCCACTGCTGAACTCAGTTGAATACCTTCACAGAATGTTGTTTTGCTTCAGCTCCTGCAGTTAGTGGAAGATATGCTCTTTCATCAGTCAGCTTATATACTTCGTTTCTGACCGCAGCTCATTTTGAGATTGGTGTACTGATTCCCAGCTTATAAGGCAACCAAGAATTTTTGCCTTAACCCGGCAACAGGCGCGTATACAGCTCAAGTTTATAGCGGGGGTAGTCGCTGAGAAAATTATGCGTTTCCACCATTTTATCAAAACACATGCATATATTGGTCTTTTTACAAACCTAATTTTCACAATGACTTAAATTATTAGGAAACTGTGGAATAAAAACGTCAGATTTGTTTAATCTTCATTTTTTTCATAAATAAAATTGGAAAGTAGGGAAAACAATAATTTTTGATGAAAATATACTTGAACACAAGATATTGCAACAGAAAAATTGAACAATAAACTCAAATTTAGGTTTATCAGTTTCTCCCGAAATACCAGAGGCTATATAATCTGGGATATTCTATAATTTTGATAATAATTTTGAATTTAATGTATTCTGCGATCTTACAGGGAGTAAAGGTGAAATAAAATTGTGATTGATTTTTCATTCATTCATTATATTTTTTGATATCTCCCTAAATTTTTTATATATTGTAATATGTTATGTGACTGACCGATCATGGAGGGGGTAATTACCCCCCTTGTATACGCGCCTGCCCGGCAATTTTTTCTGGTGTGCTGTAGGGTTGAGAAACCAGCGATTATAGCGCAAGAGAGAGGAATTATCTCGCGTGTCTGAGACTTGCTATCGCTTTGCATTCACACAGCAGATGTAGTGCGGTTTCTTTTTCTTCTTGACAAAACCTGCATTGGATTTCCTATATCAGACCCATGTTTTTTGAGCCAGCTATGCTCGGTGCACTAAACCCACCATTACCCTTACAACCTTATGGTTGTGGTTTAGCAAGTCTTCCGTGAATCTGGGTGGAGATTCCTTCATGCACTCTTTCGCCCGCCTCATACCTGGGAGCTTGTTCCACCAATCTTTCGACTCGGCTTGCGTCTATTAATAATTGATGTCTTGATACATGCTTTCGCTAACCCGGATCCCTAACAACACATGGATATACTGGGTACGTCCTTTTTATGTACCGCGGTACAAAGACGTGAACGGGACCTCCATGGGATATCCCATCCAGGATGTCCCATGAGGTATATTAATAATCCCTCCCGCACAGGATGCCCAATGGATGTCCCATTAAGTAAATCCATAAGCTGTCCCATTCATGTCCCAGTTATTTCTTTTATAAAAAACATGAATATCAATTAAAATGATTAGTTTAGTTCGAAAATTGCTATATCTATGGTACAATTTTTTCTCTAGATATTTTGATCATTGAATGACAAAATCTTGCATCTCATATTTGAGTTGCTTATATAATTACATGCGTGTTTCACTGATCAGCTTCAGTAATTTGACCAAAGTTGGAAGACGAAATAGTTGAAAATGAGCCAACCGCGCCGATGAGGCATTTGTTCGCATGTCGACTCATAGATGGCAACAAAATTGATGAAAATAATGACAATTGATACTCCTCACATTTTGTTTTTGAATTATTGTATTTTTTCTTATTCGAAAAATGAGCTTATCGGAAACTGACAACGTAACATAAGGCATATGTCGAACTTTCGTATCAACTAAGATATTGATATGCTTAGAAGTGTCTTCAGTTTTCTACCCAATGCTCACGTCAACAAGCCAACGGCCTTGGGTGCGAGCAACTTCTTCGAAAAATCATACATTATTGTATTTCCTAAAACAAAAGCAGAAATGAGAAAAGTATTCCACAACCCACAACCAATCAAATCGCCCGGTCCTCCATTTATTATTGCAACAGTGTATATTACTGAAGTGATATGTCAAAATAGTGCTACCAATCGGGTTGTTCCGTATATCGTTTCGGTTGACAGAACGTTCTCTCTATAACATTGGCCTGGTCCATTCAAGCGAGAGGGGGAACCGCTCTGGGTAACCGAAATGATGAAACATATCCTTAACCTCATTTTCCCAAGCTTCACGGGGTGTTTTGTTTTGTTCGATTCGGCATTGTGGTGTAAGCTGTGGTATGTTGTAGCGTGGTTGAACATTTTGAATTTTATATAATAGTGAGAATTAGTAGTATTGTGAGTGATCTGCTAGAGTTATCCAGACATTAAAAAGTAAGTGGTTATTGGAGATATTAAGTCCTCGTAGAAAAATAATTATTAAACCTACCTAAAATACTAAGTACGTATCCCATCATGGATAGAAAGAGATAAGTAGGTATTCCCTATAGAAAAAGGAAACAATATGATTAGTAAGTATTATAAAAGGGCACAAAAACTTGATGGAAGAGAAAATGGTCTAATATAGTAGTGGATAGAAATTGTGCATCATAGGTGGAAACCTCAGTGGAGAGTGATATCTGTCATATATCAATACCTTCTGCTTCAAGAAGCATTAGTAAAGATGACATCCACTCCACATTTCCTATAACGAGTACAATGTCCACGACAAATGCTGACCTATCTGTTGATAATGATTGTATTTCAAGTTCCTAGGAGTTTTCTGATGTTTCTTCTATTGAAGAATTGAGTCCTATTTCTGAAGAGGACCTTATTCAAAATGAACCTTCCTTAAATAACAATAGACATTCGAATCATGACTCTGTAAATATTAGATCTAAGTTAACTGAATGGGCTTTGAACTATAACATAACACATACAGCAATATCAGATTTCTTACAAATAATGAGAATCAAAATAAACATTCCCTAGTTTACCTGTATCTGCCAGAACTCTATTGCACACTCCTAGACAATTAACTATTCATAAGGTTGAACCAGGAAGATATTATCATTTTTGATTCAGAGAATGTCTGATGAAATTATTGAGCCGTCATGAAGGAATCTTCCTGATTTCAAAAATAGAAGTATTCATTAACATTGATGGATTTCCATTATCAAAAAGTTCTGCTAGTCAGCTTTTTTAAAAAAATATAAAATATTTTATGCACTCACTCGAACTCATTTTCAGTACTTAGTATATAATATATATAACACCAAAAATATCTGTTACAGGATCTTCTGAAGCTTTTGGTAACAGGAAACGAATTGAAGAGGCCCTTCAGAAGTTTTTCAGAAAGGCAAAATAGAGGAGCCATTCCGAAATAGTTAGTGTTTGAATCAAGTTTTTTATTTTGTGTATTTTTTCATGCCCTATTTTTGTTTTATATATAGATCCTATTATTCTTGTTTTAGGAATATATTTTAGTTTCACGTCACTTGTAAATCAAAGTAATGTGAATATGTAAACCAGAGTAATAGTATTCTAGTTTTTATATATTTGAGAGTTTACAAATTTTTATTATATTCATTCATTTCATATAGTTTGAATATATTTTTCATTTTATGTTTGTTTCATTAGTATTTGTTTCCTTCTGAAAGTGAATTCGACGGATGTTTCTGGAACCAGAAGGATGTCCTTTTCGTTGGATATCTGATGTCCCAGTTGCATCCCTAGTACGTTCTATGTCCCTATATTGGATGTCCCAAGAATGCCCAGTGGATTCACTTTTAGTCATAATAGTACAGCCTAGGGACGGTTTCGGGACATACTTATGAGGATATGGTATTTCCCTAGGACCTACCAGAGGGATGGCCCTGGGATGTCCTTTTTGTCGGAAAGCAGATGTCCCAGGGACGTCCCTCGTATGTACCATGTTCCGGGAACAGCTGTACTAGGGACATCCCCAAAACAAATCAGAGTTGTCCCAGGGACGTCCACAGGGTGTACTTGTGTTGTTAGGGGAATGGGGTTCCGCTTTAGATGCGCCGTCACGGGCTAGAGCATCGGACCCCCCAAGTCCGGATATCAAAGCCAGAGTGACCTATTTTGGGTGCTTAGCTCCTTGAGTGCACTCAGACAACTTCCCACCAGTCGTGTGAAGACTTGATATAAGCTGAGCGCCTGGTTGTCGGCGAAAATGGCAATGGCTCTGGAACTTTCCGCCAGATTAGTTCTATACAATGTTCGATGGCCGCTACTTCTGCCTGGAACACTTTCATCATGTCCAAGGCTGAGTGCTATTCTTGTCTTTGTCCCCGTATATACCAATTCCCACTCCTTGGGTCTTTGAGCCATCTGTGTACCAAGTTTATTTCCCTTTTACCGGTAGGCTGTTTTGCCAATCCTGTCTACTTTGTATGTTGATTTTGATTTTTTTGAAAGTTGTACTGCGGAAATGTACGTGTTATCCACGGGCACTCCCGGTATTGGATCTGCCTTCAGTTCATTGTCCAGTTTCGAGTATTCTGCTTAGTGTGACTGATTGGGATTCGCCTGTGTGTCACAAGTTGAGCTTCTTTTTGTATTTAGATATGCAATGGTGGAAGTCCGAGCAGGACCTCAAGTGCTGCAGTTGGTGTCCTTCTCATGGCTCCCGCGAAACTCAGACACGCCAACCTTTGAATGCTACCTAGTAGCCTAGCCGTACCTGATTGTATATAGTGTATAGCTATATTGTATTTTTTATGTTCAGCTCCCAGGTTTTTTCGCATTCTTCTACAAATTCCTAGGGCCACCCTGAACTCGTGGGCCTTTTTTAAATGTGAAGGTTCCGCGAGCCTTTGTTGAGCACTGGTGATTTTAGTCATTACTCTTTTTCTTGTGAAAGCGACGAAGTTGTTTTTTTGGGCATTCACTGAGAGATTCTTATACTCGAACCTTCTGCTGGCTATGTTCAAACCCCTTTGCATGCGCTCTGATATGACGCCTACAAATTTTCCTGATTGACCAGATCGTCCACATTTCCCAGGCAATAGAAGCCTTCTCCAGATATTAGCGTCCTGAGGATTGCCCATAGCAATGGCAGGGTACCCACCAACCTGGAAAACATGTAAAAATCAGGGAAAAACATTAAAAAACGCCCAAAGTATATAAATATATATCGTCACGCCGTCAATTTTTGTTGGTGTAAGTCAATCTTTGGATGCAACCAAACCGACTTTAGCCAATGGCTGCTACGAATTGGGTCCGGTATCTGCTTGGAGAGTGGAAGTTTTTTTAACACAACCGTAAATGGCCATGAAAAACTCAGCAAATCAGACCTGGAAAAGTCAGGGCGAAATTGGTGGCCACCCTGAATGGCCATATTACGCCTCCTCGTGAGCATCCCCTTTACGCTCTTACCAATATGGTAGCCTCTCCTAGAGTGGTGAATTTCAAACTTCTTTCTACGCTAGTTTTTATTCACTCCTCTTTTTCACAGTGCGTCTATAAGCGATGACTCCTTGTAGACGTTATTAAATGCCCCCTCGGTGTCTAGAAAGGCATCTACTGCAATTTCTTTGTCGTCCAGCTACTTTGAGACAGTATAGCCTGTTTTGATCGTCCAGCGCTAAATTTGTCGACTTTCCCGGCTGGTACGCATATTGACAGGTACCCAGAGTTCTTTCCTTGAGAGTCTGGTCTCTTGTGTATCGGCCCAGCAGTCTTTCATCGGTTTTATCAGAAAAGACTAATAGGTCTGTATGACTTGGGCGTTTGTTCTTATACTTTGCCTATTTTGGACAATAAGATGATTTTCACGTTTTGCCACACATAGACTTTGACAGTCCTACTCGAATGTGGTATTAACACATCCAGTCCCTTTTGAAGCAGACTCCGGTAGATTTCGTCTATTCATGGTGATTTTTATGGGTGATATTTTTGGATCGCCCACCTAATCCTATCAGCTGTAGCAGTTTAGGCGGCTGGGAAGTGGGCAAATTGGGCAATCCATATTCCATAAATGCCAGAACTAAGCAGTGAGGTATTGAAATAATATAAATTCATTTTCTACGTTATTATGAATGCCAATGAAAAATCCGGTAACAGGTTAATTTTTATATATATATGAATTGAAGCTGCTAAAGAAGCACATAATCAGAGAATTCGTTCATGATTTGTTGAATGTCTAAACGGTTCATTTTGGCCATTTGCTCAAACTACCGCAAAAATATCACTAAGTTCATTTCCCCCTTTGACCATAGGAGATGGATCACAAGCTACCCCACAGAACAAAAATCGAATATAATTGCTGGAAATTCTACTTTAGACGCCTATCGATAGTCATATGCCTGAAATAATTTCTCGCCTACAATATATGAGAAATATTTTTAAGAACCTGAATATAAACAAGGCTTGTGGATGAATCCCAGTAATTGTTCTTGAAGTGTGTGCCCCTAATTGACACTTTGCGAATTGTTCAACCTTTCGTATAATTTGAGTGTTTTTCCTAAGTCCTGGAAAACGCAGGCATAATTCAGCAACTCCCTAAAAAAAAGGGAATAAAATTCACCTTGTAATAATGAGCAATTGCATCGCTTTCTATAATTTCCTAAGTTATGGGAAAAGAAATTAATATGAAGCTTATCAATTATCTGAAGAAATCAGGAAAAATGAATGACTTCGCCATCAATGATCAGGCAGCGACTTATTAGGGTATGTTTCACATATTTGGCAGCATTCCATCGAAAAACGAATTGAACACAACATTTCAAAATCGTTTGATCGAGTTTGGCATTGAGATCTCCTTTAAAAACTCCTGTCTTACGGTTTACCTCCTCAATTGTGTGCTTTGTTGAAGAATTTCTTGTCTGGTAGGTCTCTCTCTCTCTATGTGGTTGTTGGTAGAGTATCGCTTGATATTATCAATAAATGCAGGTGTTCCACGGAGTTCAGTTCTTGCGCCCACTTTATTTCTGGTTCATATTAATGAAAAACATCCCGTTTCAGTGGTTTTGCGGACTACAGTACTCTTACTAGTTTTTCACTTCCAGAATCCCCATATTAGCACGAGAAACAAATTCAGAGGGGCAAAATAATAGAATGGGGTAACAACAACTTGGTGGAATTCAATACTGAGAAAATCCAGTCATGTCTTTTCTCAAAAATAACCGATCTCTCTTTATCAAATATTCAGATATCAGGAGTAAGTTATTCCTACAAAGTCAAGTATCTCTAGGAATTACGATCAAGAATAATCTCTCGTGGTCGGAAAACCATGTGAGGTCGATTGCTGAAGGTGCTTTCCAGAATCTTTGGATTTATATTTCGAGCGAAGGAATACTTCACGTCAGCTTTCAGTGATCTACAAGGCCTGTTTTGGTATATAATTCTCATGTTTCGGGCTCAACTCCGAAATATTCATTGAAATTTCTTGATTTTATTCAGAGGAAGGCAATCCGTCTCGTTGATGATTCTTCGCTCACGAACTCTGCTTTCACTTCGTTGGGACATCGTAGAAGGGTCTATAGAATTGTCGTCAATTGTTCCACCCTTGCCAGTATCAACACGGATAACCCGACGATTGTGGTATTCCCACCCCTTTTTCGTGAGCTTGGACACCTGTCGAACCTCTTTTGCTCAGGGATCTTTTCTCAATAGAACAGCTGAACTTTGTAACTCCTTACCAGATGATGTTTTTCCTGAGGCTCACAAACCTCAAAAATTCAAAGTTATTGTCAATTCGTATCTCCTGTCCTTCGATTCACGTGTTATTTGAACATTACAGGGCTTCCCTTTCGTGTGAATCTGTATATAAAAAAAGTAACATCGGATTTTTTGCGACATTTAAATGTCACTATATAATATCAGAAATGTAAATTGTTTTAAAATGAGCCTATCTGAGACCCAAAAATTGAGATATTATTGATTTTGATTTCGTTCTATGAGATCATTATTGCGCAAATAAAACGATTGAAAAAATTATCGATTTTTGTTGCCAACATTACCTCGGTTACTTTAGCAATAAAGTTCGGCAATATTTAAAAATTTTCCCTATCATTTCGAAACAGTGACGAGGCTTTTGGAAATGATAATTATGTTTCGAAACGGAAAAAATAGAAGGGATCATTTGAAAATTCCGAGAGTGGTGACGTCCGGGGGCGGTAGAGTTCCAGCAACTTTTTTATTAAGGACCCTGCCACCTTCATATTTTAGCAGAGCGTTACTGAATGGAATTGAAGAGAAATGACAGAGTCGAATTCAAAAATCCGGGCGTCGGGGGCGGTGCAGCTCCAGCAATATTTTTTATTGAGGACCCTGCCACCTTCATATTTTAGCAGAACGTTACTGACTAGAATTGAAGAGAAATGACGGAGTCGAATTCAAAAATCCGGGCGTCGGAGGCGGTGCAGCTCCAGCAATTTTTTTATTGAGGACCCTGCCACCTTCATATTTTAGCAGAACGTTACTGACTACAATTGAAGAGAAATGACATAGTCGAATTCAAAAATCCGGGCGTCGGGGGCGGTGCAGCTCCAGCAATTTTTTTATTGAGGACCCTGCCACCTTCATATTTTAGCAGAGCGTTACTGACTAGAATTGAAGAGAAATGACGGAGTCGAATTCAAAAATCCGGGCGTCGGAGGCGGTGCAGCTCCAGCAATTTTTTTATTGAGGACCCTGCCACCTTCATATTTTAGCAGAACGTTACTGACTACAATTGAAGAGAAATGACATAGTCGAATTCAAAAATCCGGGCGTCGGGGGCGGTGCAGCTCCAGCAATTTTTTTATTGAGGACCCTGCCACCTTCATATTTTAGCAGAACGTTACTGACTAGAATTGAAGAGAAATGACGGAGTCGAATTCAAAAATCCGGGCGTCGGGGGCGGTGCAGCTCCAGCAATTTTTTTATTAAGGACCCTGCCACCTTCATATTTTAGCAGAACGTTACTGACTAGAATTGAAGAGAAATGACGGAGTCGAATTCAAAAATCCGGGCGTCGGGGGCGGTGCAGCTCCAGCAATTTTTTTATTAAGGACCCTGCCACCTTCATATTTTAGCAGAGCGTTACTGACTAGAATTGAAGAGAAATGACAGAGTCGAATTCAAAAATCCGGGCGTCGGAGGCGGTGCAGCTCCAGCAATTTTTTTATTGAGGACCCTGCCACCTTCATATTTTAGCAGAGCGTTACTGACTAGAATTGAAGAGAAATGACATAGTCGAATTCAAAAATCCGGGCGTCGGGGGCGGTGCAGCTCCAGCAATTTTTTTATTGAGGACCCTGCCACCTTCATATTTTAGCAGAACGTTACTGACTAGAATTGAAGAGAAATGACGGAGTCGAATTCAAAAATCCGGGCGTCGGGGGCGGTGCAGCTCCAGCAATTTTTTTATTAAGGACCCTGCCACCTTCATATTTTAGCAGAGCGTTACTGACTGGAATTGAAGAGAAATGACAGAGTCGAATTCAAAAATCCGGGCGTCGGAGGCGGTGCAGCTCCAGCAATATTTTTATTAAGGACCCTGCCACCTTCATATTTTAGCAGAGCGTTACTGACTGGAATTGAAGAGAAATGACAGAGTCGAATTCAAAAATCCGGGCGTCGGGGGCGGTGCAGCTCCAGCAATTTTTTTATTAAGGACCCTGCCACCTTCATATTTCAGCAGAGCGTTACTGACTAGAATTGAAGAGAAATGACGGAGTCGAATTCAAAAATCCGGGCGTCGGGGGCGGTACAGCTCCAGCAATTTTTTTATTCAGGACCCTGCCACCTTCATATTTTAGCAGAGCGTTACTGACTAGAATTGAAGAGATGTGACAGAGTCGAATTCAAAAATCCGGTCGTCGGGGGTGGTACACCTCCAGCAATATTTTTATTCAGGACCCTGCCACCTTCATATTTTAGCAGAGCGTTACTGACTAGAATTGAAGAGAAATGACGGAGTCGAATTCAAAAATCCGGGCGTCGGAGGCGGTGCAGCTCCAGCTATTTTTTTATTAAGGACCCTGCCACCTTCATATTTTAGCAGAACGTTACTGACTAGAATTGAAGAGAAATGACGGAGTCGAATTCAAAAATCCGGGCGTCGGGGGCGGTGCAGCTCCAGCAATTTTTTTATTAAGGACCCTGCCACCTTCATATTTCAGCAGAGCGTTACTGACTAGAATTGAAGAGAAATGACGGAGTCGAATTCAAAAATCCGGGCGTCGGAGGCGGTGCAGCTCCAGCAATTTTTTTATTGAGGACCCTGCCACCTTCATATTTCAGTAGAACGTTACTGACTACAATTGAAGAAAAATGACATAGTCGAATTCAAAAATTCGGGCGTCGGGGGCGGTGCAGCTCCAGCAATTTTTTTATTGAGGACCCTGCCACCTTCATATTTTAGCAGAACGTTACTGACTAGAATTGAAGAGAAATGACGGAGTCGAATTCAAAAATCCGGGCGTCGGAGGCGGTGCAGCTCCAGCAATTTTTTTATTAAGGACCCTGCCACCTTCATATTTTAGCAGAACGTTACTGACTACAATTGAAGAGAAATGACGGAGTCGAATTCAAAAATCCGGGCGTCGGAGGCGGTGCAGCTCCAGCAATTTTTTTATTAAGGACCCTGCCACCTTCATATTTTAGCAGAGCGTTACTGAATGGAATTGAAGAAAAATGACAGAGTCGAATTCAAAAATCCGGGCGTCGGGGGCGGTGCAGCTCCAGCAATTTTTTTATTGAGGACCCTGCCACCTTCATATTTTAGCAGAGCGTTACTGACTAGAATTGAAGAGAAATGACGGAGTCGAATTCAAAAATCCGGGCGTCGGAGGCGGTACAGCTCCAGCAATTTTTTTATTGAGGACCCTGCCACCTTCATATTTTAGCAGAACGTTACTGACTAGAATTGAAGAGAAATGACGGAGTCGAATTCAATAATCCGGGCGTCGGGGGCGGTACAGCTCCAGCAATTTTTTTATTGAGGACCCTGCCACCTTCATATTTTAGCAGAACGTTACTGACTAGAATTGAAGAGAAATGACATAGTCGAATTCAAAAATCCGAGCGTCGGAGGCGGTGCAGTTCCAGCAATTTTTTTATTGAGGACCCTGCCACCTTCATATTTTAGCAGAGCGTTACTGACTAGAATTGAAGATAAATGACATAGTCGAATTCAAAAATCCGGGCGTCGGAGGCGGTGCAGCTCCAGCAATTTTTTAATTGAGGACCCGCTGCCACCGCTATTGCCATGATTCGAATCTTTTGGTCCGCCCTGCTGGAGTTGCACCGCCTCCGACGCCTGGATTTTTGAATTCGATTATGTCATTTCTCTTCAATTGTAGTCAGTAACGTTATGCTAAAATATGAAGGTGGCAGGGTCCTTAATAAAAATATTGCTGGAGCTGCACCGCCCCCGACGCCCGGATTTTTGAATTCGACTCTGTCATTTCTCTTCAATTCCATTCATTAACGCTCTGCTAAAATATGAAGGTGGCAGGGTCCTTAATAAAAAAGTTGCTGGAACTCTACCGCCCCCGGACGTCACCACTCTCGGAATTTTCAAATGATCCCTTCTATTTTTTCCGTTTCGAAACATAATTATCATTTCCAAAAGCCTCGTCACTGTTTCGAAATGATAGGGAAAATTTTTAAATATTGCCGAACTTTATTGCTAAAGTAACCGAGGTGCCAACATTTCCATTTAAAATTTTCACAGGGGTAGTGCTATTATCACCCCTATGGGGTTGAAGCGTCAGTTGAATGATTTTATTGAGAAAGTGTATTTTTATATATATTAATTGACCTGTTTCAGGATTTTTCATTTGAATCCGTTTTAGGACTTCAATGTATGTCTAAGCAAATGGTAATAGCAATAAAACTTAAATCAGTGACTTCCTTCACTGGTCTATAATAATCATCAGCTTCAAAAAAACATAAAAGTCGTTTCAGGATAAAAAAACCTCGCAATTTACTCTTCTTTTGTGGTTTTTGTGATAGATTCATTGTTGACGTTCCGAATTAGGGGTTCTATCAAGAAATATGTCTATCTAACAAGTCAAATCTGTTCTGAGATCAATATGAATATTTCGAAACAAATCAAAATCGAGAACGACTGTGATGACTTTCCCGAATATTCCGAATCAGATATAGAAGGATATGAACGAGGAAAACTTAAGTATGAAAGAGACTTCGTGAATGAAGAAAATGACCCCAATAAAGTAAACATACAGAGAAATACTAATGCTTCTACAAATAACATTGAATTGGAAGTGAAACAAATCAAAAGTAAGGATGAAATTGACAGTATCAAAGAAGAGATAAAAACTGAAAGATATACCTACAAATATGAGGAAGAAACAAGTGAGTGTGATACTGATTTTGTCCACAATGAACAAGACTTCATCAAGTATGGAAGTAGTGGTCTTGAAGACTGCTCTCACCAACGCGAAGTTAAAAAAGAAATTGAAGATCACCCAATATTTTCTAATAATTTATCGGACAATACTGGTGAATGTAAAATAATACATGCAGGAAAGGAAGAGTCTATTGATATCGTTTACGAAGATATTAAAACTAATATAGTCCATGAAAAGAGAAACGAAAGTAATATTTCCGGGTTCAAATTATATGATATTCGTGGCAAACATCAGAAATCGGATTCTATTCTCGACTCTGAATTTGCGGGAAATAGTCTTTCTGGGTTCAGAATGGAAAATTTTCAAGGTGAGGACTTGACACATGATGGCTTTGACATAGGTGAGTTTACTCATATGGGAAGCTTTTATCGGTATATTTACTTGAAATTATGAAGGCGTAGAAAAGCCATAGGCCATATTGTTATCAGCGGTACAGTTTTTCTTCATTTATCTACATCTCCAAGCTTTTTGATCAATACAACGCCATCGGTAACAGCTGCAGAGGTGATATTTATCTTGAGAATATATCGTAAATTGAAGTCCACACTGTAATCAATGAGTTGAAATTAGCTCATTCCGAATACGAAGTCGAAATTTTGACTTGATAAATAGTAATAACCTAATTCCGAGATATCTACTAATAAGTCGGAATTTTGACTCGATAAATTGAAATTAGCTAATTCCGAGGTACTAAGCCAGAATTCTGACCTGAACCGCATCGGAATTGGCTGATTTTGAGATACTAAGTAGGAATTCTGATTCGATACATCAAAATTGGCTAATTCCCAGATACCAAGTCAGAATTTTTATTCTATCAATAAGAATTAGGAAATTCGGAGATAGTAAGTCAGAATTGGAATTAGCTGATTCCGAGATACTATAAGTGGGAAATCCGACTCAGTAAGTCCGATTGGGCGAAAAAACAAGTAAACACACATACTTTATCTGAACTAGATACCTGGTATCTTACAGGGTTTGAATCATGTTTTTTTCAAATCGGTGGACATTAAGCCATTTTTTTTTCTGTGAATAATCGCCCATCGCACCTATATGAATGGAAATAAAAAGCTGCTGAGATAAACAATTTCTACTTTTTTACTCACTCTCACATATAAAAATATTTATTTTCGTTCTGAACTCACACGCAGTCATTATCGTTCCATAAAATAGGTATGTGAAGCATACAAAGTACCGTTCAACGAAATATGAATATTGATTTGAACTGGCCGATGTTTGAAAGTCGCTGACATTTAAACCCATTTTACAGAAAACTAGTATTTTGGGTGAAATGATGAATTTATACTATCCCAATCAACTCAATGTGCACCATTTGCTGATAATATCTGTTAAGCTAATTTTGACTCCTCTATTTCTCGCTTTATCAAATTATCAAGTTGTTTTGTGTTCAGCATTTCTTATTCTCAATGGTTTTGATGTCTTACCATTATATACACTACAAAACACGTGGGATATTATAAACACAATTTTTTGTATTTTGTTCGATTTGGTATCTTGAAAGAACGTTTTGGAAATGAAAACAATAAAATCCTCTAGTGTGTGGTTACAACCGCGTTGATTCTGTTTGAAAACGCAAAACTGATTGCCCCCAACCAGGGTTACCATAGCCGACTGGTACGGGAGGCAATAGAGATCCAAAAACATGCAAACAATTTCAACAGAAAGGAAGAAGCGTTGAATCTAAACAAAATTTGGAATCCCCTTCTGAGGAAATCAAGAATAACCAATAAAATCACAGCAGGTAGTGCGGCAACTAATAATGATGATTACGACGGCCTTCAAGCCAGAAGAGAAGTAGTTATACTTTCAATTTGAAATTTGATTTTAATAATAAAAAATAACTTTTGATCCCTGGATATTTCAATTGAAACAGTTTTTGAATAAGCGTCGAATTATTTTCCGTCGCCGCAGTAATAACTTACTGTCGCTGCGAAGAGCAGCTGGATACAGTTGTGCACTTGAGATGCTTGCAAAAATCTGATCATAAACGATTTTTTTCTGATCTAAGCAATTTTTGACATAAGCTTCCGCAACACCTCTGCCTATCATTTACTTTGTAGATTGCACTAACGACACGTTGTACATCAAAACTCTCAATATGATTAGACTGCTATCAAATTATTTTTTATTTACGTATTCCTCTTAACTTTTCCTGGAGTGCATAAAATAGTGTATACACCACTGTATTACTTTCTATCGCTTGGTGTATAATATACAATTAAAAATACCCATTTCGACACCTATTTGATAGTTCTTCCTGAAAAATATGATCTGGAGATCACTGTATAATAAAGTCACTTCTACGTATATTCTGCAGAATGTTATTATTCTTCATTTTATTTTGGATTCCGTCATTGCCTTCTTCATTTTTAAATTGTACTTCATCATTCGACAAGCCTCAAAGACTCAAAAAATTGCGTCTGGTTCGGATTACCCATGTCATATCGGCCTGGAGGGTATATAACGAAGCGGCGGACTCCTAAGATAGGGCGCTGAGAGTTAGTTTATCGGACAAGAACCCGTCATTGACAAATTCTAATTACCTGGAATGTAAAAAGAATCTTAGACTTCTGGCTGATTTTACCAGGATTGGCACACTCCAAAGCTTCCATAAATCCTTCGATGTATGAGTAGAGTAGGAATGGTCTATACTGTCTAACAGGCTTTCTTACAGGCATCTCATCTCTGAATCATCATATATATGGCGAGACATGTACTGTCGGAAGATCCGACATGTCTTCGCTATTTATAACAGAGACCCAAGACCGAATCAGGTTTTCGATGTTTGTCAGAGCTTTACTCCTGCCCTTGGACCTGAAAGATCATCCACCAAATTTACTGATCGGCATCGCAAGAAGCTTGATTTATATGATGTATGAATCTAGTGTGAACCACAAAAAACCGTACAGGGTTGCAGTGGGGAAGTCCTGTAGACTCACTCACGTTGAACCTAACCTAACCCCCACCAAATTTTATTTCGTATTAGTTACTGCATCAAAATGAAAATATTTGAAACGATTTCATGCAGGAAAAAATTGTGTCTTTATAGCCCGTGCTAAAAGGAGCTTTATGCCGGCACGGTCCCTAGAGTGAGCTTTATGCCCGCACGGGCATAAAGTACACTGTTATGTGCTTGATAACTAAAAAAAATAAAGGAATAGTATAAATTAAATAATGACATTTTGAAATTTGACCAGAAAGAATTCAAATGATAATCATTCTCTCTCAGAATAGAACTTATCTGGCATACAAATAGTGGCAAAGGATAATCCGATTTTGATTCTCAGTGTAAAAGTTACGAATTGTAAAATGGTCCCTTATAGTTTCCCGTAGTAATGTATTCCCTGGTTAATTTTGCGTTTGTAAAACTGTTCCAAGTGCGGCCAAAAGGGAATTCCGAAAAGTATACCTATAAGAAAAAGAGTTTTTACCTCTACTCTCAGATAGTTCAGGGAACAATATATACCTTACCTCTTTTCGTCGCTCGGAGGTACAGGTAGTCAAAATAGGATAGTCGCTTGTAGTATAAGTGTCTAATCGCGGTGTTCTAAGTGCGATTATTATCGTGTTATAATTAGTTTAGAAAAATATTCGTGGATTCTATTTATTCAGGTAAGCACCTAATGGATAATTACATATTTTAACAATAGTAATTTTATGTTGAAAACATCATTTTGTTGTATTTTCGCTTGGAATATTTCCCAAATTTGACCTCCAATTTTTTTTTGAAATAGAACGCTTTATAGCTCAAATAAAAATAGGTAGCTACAATTTCATCCCTCCGTAGGCTTTTCGATATTTCTTCTTCCTGAATCTCCCTGCCTGAAGTTCTCCGATACAAAACTGGCTGATTCCACAGTGATAGTATTTACAATTGAGTTGAGATAATTATTATGTAAAAAATAGATTCTCTTGAAGTCAGGTTACATTGCAATTTTCAGATACATATTTATATATATATATATATATATATATATATATATATATATATATATTTCGTAATAGTTTTGTGCATTTTAATTTTTGTTTATTTCATTTATTGCTGTCGGATTGATGAAAATATTTCTGTTTCATACAGCGTGATTCATTGAAGGATACCACAAATGTGTTTTTTATAATGTTTATGAATACTTCATACCTGGGAAGGAATCCTTGGTGTAGTGGAGCACTATCAACAGTCTGTAGGTTCAGACTGAAGGATTAAAGCAGTGGCGTACGCTCAAAAATATCAAATTTCGTGTTGTTTAGTTTTTTTATATGCAGATTCACACGAAAGGGAAGCCCTGTAATGTTCAAGGAACAGTACGAATTAACATTCACTTTGAACTTCTGAAGTTTGTAAGCCTCGGGAAAAACCTCTTGGCAAGGAGTTCCAATAAAGCTCAGCTGCTCTATTAAAAAAAGATCCCTGAGCAAGAGATGTTCGACAGGTTTCCAAATTCACAACGAAGGGGTGGGATTCCTGTACTCGAGTCATCCGTGTAGATATTGCCAAGGGGGGAACGATTGATAACAATTCGGAAGAGCATCGACCGTAAAAATATCTATAGAAAAGAGACAAGTCTCCGACCCTTCTACGATGTTTCAATGAAGTGAGCGAGTCTGTGAGCGAAGAATCACCAACAAGACGAATTGCCTTTCTCTGCATAGAATCGAGAAGCGTCAATGAATGTTTTGGTGCCGAACTCCACACGTGAGAACTGTATTCCATGACAGGTCGTATCTGAGCTTTGTAGATCATTAGAAGCTGAAATTGAAATTTGTGATATCCCTGATGGTAGGGGACAATACGAATGAAAATAGAATATCCAATTGGATTCAGCATGCCTGAAAACCTTTGTAAAAATTGTCCTTCAAAAATCTCAACTAAAAGGAGGAAGGACGGTTTCTTTCTGAAAAAAAACTTCAATACTGAATATTTAAATGAAAGCTTACCTTCATTTCAGTTTTTATATTGTTTGTTCTAACTTAGATATTATTCTGAAGGAATAGTCAATGAAAGTATGAAATGACAAAAATGAAGAATTAATGTTCCCGTTGTTCCCGAAACAATACCCAATTTTGGAGTTATCAGAAATTGTCTAGTTTTAATCCCCCAGTCTGAATAGGAAATCTGCTGAAACATAGCTGATTATATACCAATGCACCTCGTCAGTTATGAATCTTTCGTCTACCTTACTCTTGAGTTTTCAGGTATTCATATATGGTCATACTTCGATTTTTTTTGATATTTTTTTGTTCTGAAATGTGAAACATTTCCTAAATATAATCGGTTTTCTCTCTGTCATTGCCCTCATCTCATTTCCATTGAGTATTTTAGAACCCTGTATAATGTTCATTACCTGCCACTTTCTTTTCTAGGTTCTTCTACACAGCTTCCTGAAATCTCAAGTGAAAGAGTCTTCAATGATTCACTGAGTCATGCAAGACCAGAACAATAATTTCAGTTGAACGCCTGTTCTGAATCTTCTGCTCTGGAAGAAACACACAAAAAACTATTTTGTTGCAGGATTTGCTCAGAAGTGTTCGGAAGTGAAAGTAATTTAGAAATTCATAGCAGAAGTCATATAGAAGCTAGACAATTCCAAGACAAAAACTGCTCAGAAGTGTTTACAAGTAACAGAAAAATTCATATAATGAAAAAGAAATCTGAATGCAATATTTGTTCTAAATCCTTCAAGAATAAATCTGATTTGAAGCATCACAATAAGGAGGCTCACAAGATAGAAAAGCAAGTACAATGCAGATTCTGCCAGAAATCATTTAGTTCCAATTACCATTTGAAATCACATGAAAGGACTCATACAGGAGAAACACCATTTCAATGCGAAATCTGTAAAGCATCCTTCAAAGATAAGTCTAATTTGGTGCGACACGGAAAGATGCATACAGGGGAAACGCCATTTCAATGCAAACATTGCAAAAAATCTTTCAAGCATAAACCTCATTTGGAACGACATGAAAGGATTCATACAGAAGAAAGACCATTTCAGTGCAAAATTTGTTCGAAAAACTTCAGTGATGATTCCAGTTTGAGACGTCATGGAATGATTCATACAGGGGAAAGACCATTCCAATGCAAAATTTGTAAAAAATGTTTCAAGGGTAGATATGATTTGGAACGACATGAAAGGATTCATACAGGGGAAACCCCATTTCAATGCAATGTTTGTTCGAAATGCTTCAGTGATCGTTCTAGTTTCATACGTCATGTAAAGACTCATACGGGGAAAGCACCATTTCAATGTAAAATTTGCAAAAAATCATTCAAGGATGAATCAAATTTGGTACGTCATGAAAGGATTCATAACGATGAAGAAGCACTTAATTGTGAATCGTGGTCAAAATAAATCAATGATAGTTCTAGTTTTAGACGCCATGAAAAAATTGTTCAAAATCGTCAAATGCTGGAGTTAGTCTATAACGATATGGTTGGATTTGTCCAAAAGCTGGATCCAAAGAGCAATACTTCTCAGAGAAAAAAATCATCAGTGAATGATTAAATATGCAGAAATCAATTGAAAAGTTGATTGATGTCTTTTAGTCGAAATATTGATCTTTCAACCATCATATTTTTTGAATTTCAATCTCATACCTTCAAGTAAGGGGCAATTTTATAGGTTTATTTCGATTATAGCACTCAGCTTAAACTATCGATTTGACAGAAAATTTATGCAACATTTGTAAGATTATCCCCCTCAATCGCCAACGGGAGTTTGAAATTATCACAAACAACTTAATTTAAGTAGTCGTAAATTGATATTCCGGCAGTTCAGAATACCGTGACTGGTGCCCAAAGAGTACAAATTTTCGTAATTTTTTTTTTCTCAGAAAAATAGTCCTAAAAGAAATATTTTTCGGCAGAATTTATTCTTCAATATTGTTCTTCCCATTTTGACGAATGATGAAGGCAAAAACCGACTGTTCCTAATATTTTGCATATAAAAATTCACATCGAAATTTTCCTCATCCTCAGAAAAAATAAAATAAAGAATAAATTTTCTTGAAGAAATCCGCAGTTTAGAAGTTATAAATATTTTTGTACTCCATAAATAAGTCATAAATAACTCGAAACTTGTGTATTGTTCCTTCACAAGTTGATTTGAGTGTTCTAATAGGTTTTTGGCAATGCCAATGGTGTAGTATCTACATTTGTTATCCTGGTAATAAACTGTTATGACCTAAATATATTGATATTACTCACCGAAACTTCAATAATGTACGGTACTATATTAACCACCATAAATTGAAAGTAGGTACCGACTTTTTTGTCTATACATTACCATGACACTTGAATCTTCAGGACCACATTCAAACGTCATCTTATAATGATCGTGATACATCGTGAGAAACAATGGAAAGAAGATTTGTGAATCGGTGTCAAGTTTTTTTTTCTAAAAAAAAAGTTCTACCCTGACCTTCGAGTCAATTGTGTCTCCCAATTATCAATTGAAATTTCAACTGCTTTTTCGAGTCCTACAACGTAATACATTGTCGTCGGTTTGATAAAACTATATTTCAATCACTTTCAGCGATAAACATATCAAGCAAATTTATTTTTCTCAGAAATTATCAATGTAAGATGTAAGGTATATGTGTGCAGGTAGATAGATACATAGGTACCTGTAACATTTGGCATTGCAAATACTTTTCGACATAGTCTGTGAGTATCAGTGGCGGATCCAGGATCAGGTCAAGGGGGGGTCTATAACTCAAAATTTATATATATATATATATATATGTATATGTATATATATATATATATATATATATATATATATATATATATATATATATATATATATATATATATATATATATATATATATATGTTAGCATGAAGATTCTCACGGACGAAGTATGATGCGTTGTTTTTTCGGGTTTCATTCCGTGTTCTGTGGTTTTGATCCTCTGAAGGATAATTCTCACAACGTTTCGGCAAAGTCTCATTTGCCATCTTCTAGGTGATGTCTTGAGTTTCGAGTCGAGTTCGGAGATCGAAACTCAAGACATCACCTAGAAGATGGCAAATGAGACTTTGCCGAAACGTTGTGAGAATTATCCTTCAGAGGATCAAAACCACAGAACACGGAATGAAACCCGAAAAAACAACGCATCATATATATATATATATATATATATTTAACAGAAAATTATGAGCTACCGTATAGCAACAACTAGTCAAGATCCAAAAAAAAGGTGAAAGAGATTGACATGAGCAAAATTTGAAGGTGTAGCCAGGAGGTGAAGTAGGTTCGAAACTTAACTTTTTTTTAATCGAATCGAGTTGATTTAACCTAATCAACAGCATATTCTACTCATTCATAGTATATTCAAATCGTTACCAGCATACACAATACTCATCACATATGTAACAAGTCTAATTTTTCAAATACTGCGCCAAAAAGGATCCAGTGGCAGCACTGTCAGAAATTTCTCGAACTTTTCCTCGATAAGCCTGACAAGTGTCAATTTCCTATGAATTGTCATCGAGAAAAATTGCAGTTTGATAGTTAAAAAAAAAGCATTTCATTTTGAACCTACAACATGAAGAGGACTCTATTTTCATATTTTGCTCGGCTTGATCCAGCGTCTGAACCGACTGAACCAGAAAAAAAAGAAAGAACAATCGGTGAGTCCAAAAATTTCAAGCGAAATTTGTTTGTTTGTTTTTTTTGGGTAACATTCAATCCAGATCTTGTTTGTACTATTTTTAATTCTTGAGAATAATTTTTTTAAGAATTGGAGGATTATTGAATTGAATAAATTGATGAAATTTGTTGTTGAAAAATGAAAAATTACTAATGTTTAAATGTAGCCTGTAGCCTCTTTAGTTTTCAATGGAATATAATAATAATTATTGAAGCTCTTCAATTTTAAAGCCAAAAATGTATTCTATTTTATTTTTTTGTCTTGCTCATGTGACATTTTTCCTTTCCCTAACAAAATTTGGAGTTAGGAGCCGATAAAAAAAAATTTAAAAAAATTATCTCTGATTTTCCCAATGGGTGACTCGACCCCCCCCCCCTGTGGATCCGCCACTGGTGAGCATATTTGGCAATAAATGAAATCATATTCTAAACTCCCTTCATGGTATCAGCCAGGGGAGTAGCTCTTTTCTGACAGTTGTCAATCTACGGTGGAGGTATAATTGGGATTGGTCTGAATAAATTGTTCTTAGATGCGTCGATTTATAGACAATATTCAAGTATGGTCACCGACAGCATGTCGAAAAGCTTGTGTTCTTTCCTTCTCGGTGGGGGCAAAATAATAATGGAAAACTATGCGAGTTATCTAAATGTAAGTCTCGCACTGACGAGAGCCCACACAAGTGTGCCAGTCTGCATAAAATTTACTCCGGCATTTATATTTCAATACCCTTCGTCTTATTAGCCAGGAAAGTAGTTGTTTCTGATAGGTTTTAGTCTCCATTAACCTACTGACCTGAACAAATTATTTGGCATTGCATTACTTCACTGAAAACTTATCGAATCACATGGCTCAAAAGACAGTGGAAGTAACCATTTCCAAGTGTGCTTCATTATTCCAAAATATAATTTTTTTCACGTGAAGTTTGAGAAGTTTCCACTAAAAATGTGAACAAGCTGTCGCATACGAATAACGTTAATTTCAAAAGGATTACAAGTTTGTAGATATCTTACTCGAATTTTCAGTATTACAAGTGACGTCACAGGTGCAGATGGAAATTGTCTGTGAAAAGGTGAACTGATGAAAATCGATTTGTTGTTGTGTACAATCAATGAGTAGAATTCAACGAACATATATCTCGAATAATACAAAAGGATGGCCGAGTTCCCCGATTTCTTCGAAATCAAATATTCAACATCATAGTGAATTCATATGAGCAAAGGATATTTCGTACAATGTGTATGAGAATATGAGTTGAACAATCCTGTGTATTGTATAATAGTAGGGTGTATCTCCACGTTTGCCCAGTTATTTCTGTTTCATACATTGGCCTGGTAATTCACTTTTGATGAATATTTGGTAAGAAGAAATCAAAGATTTTATTAATACTTGTGAGTGTGAAAATGTTGGGTGTATCTAACTTGAAATTAAAATATGCCAAGTAATTGTGTGCTGAAGTGTAGAAAAAAGTAGAGCACTTGGAAGTATTTTGGAAAGATGGTAAATGAATAGGTTTCCGAATAAGGACCTGGACGTAGCGACAAATGAAGTTGCTCCTTCACATTTTCTGAATTCCTATATCTTATGATTTCACAGCGCTGAGTTCTGTTTGAAAGTCTTTTTTTTAATTTTGGGTCGATAACCTGATACAATCTGAAAAAATAAAGAATTAATGTTGGAATCTGAACAAGTGTAGAAGGACATACATACTTTGGAAAAATTAATATCCAAGAACCAGCAATAAGGTTCGTATTGGAAATAGAAAATAACGATGAACTTCCTTTTGCTAGCTGCAATGATAGACAAATAGATACTTCATGTAGACACGAGTGTATATAGTGAGAAAACACATATCAAGAGATATCATTGTGATTGAAACCTCCACACTAGTGTCTTCATAACAGAACAAAAATGGTATGCAATTCATGGGAAAAGATCGATTAAGAGATCAATTGCATGAAATCAGCATTGAAAGATATCGATTTGCAGACATCTTCATGAAAAAGTAAATTGAAAGTCAAAACACAACCCGAAGTGAAGAGAACCAAAGAGCACATCCTAAAGCAAATATTATTACTTAGGAAGAAGTCGACGGCGTTTGGTATATAATCATATGGAATGATACTCAAATGCTAGCAAGAGAAAGTAACGACAGAAAACGAAAAGTGGAGGAATCTATTTTTGGCCAAAAATCACATCCTCAAAAGGAAATTTGCATCTGTATGAGTTGATATGAATTGCTCCTGATATGCAAAGTGTTATTTTACATCTCACATCTTCGACATATTTTCAAAAATAACCATTGAAAAATAATTGTGAATCAATTCCGAGAACGGAAGCGGATCTAGTTTCTAAAACGTTTACAGATATAACTAGTGCAAAATATTTCTTGACTAATAGAACGTAGTCCTAATTCAAAGACAACTGTTTTCATAAAAGCAGCAATTAACTTATTGAGGTTTTCAGGTTGTGGTAGGTTATCAACCTAAAAACAACGGAGAAAAAAATTGGATAATTCTTACCCGGGTATTGAATATTTTGAAAACTACAGTTTCCATTCAATTCAATTTCTGTTGATTCCACGGTATATAGCCTCATTTCGATATCAGGTAACAACGGTTCACACATCAGTTAGTATGGGAGAATATGATTTTATAGCGTTAAGCGAAACATGGTTGAACAGTGAAATTAATAGCTCAGAGTTATTTTCAAGTGAATATGTTGTTTATAGGAAAGATCGCCAATTTGAATTGGTGCATAAAGAAGATGGTGGGGGAGTACTTTTAGCCTGTAAAAATTCATTCAGAACTGAAATAGTAGATACAACAAACCTTAGTATGAGTTTTTCATCTATTGACATGCTTGTTGTGAAATGTTACTTCAGCCTTCAAATTTGTTATATAGTAGTTTTGTATATTCCAGATAAATTGAATAGTGTCGAATTCGAATATTTTTTTGAATCGTTGGAACAACTTGATTGTTTTAATGATGGATTGGTTTTGATGTTGGGAGATTTTAATACGCCAAAATTTGTGGATAGGAACTTAGCTGATAACAAAACCTCAATATTACACAACTTTTGTGATTTTTTCGACTTACAACAACTGAATCAGATTAAAAATCACCTGGGGAGATTGCTGGACTTAGTAATTTCTAACTTTGATTGTGAAGTAAGAAAAGATAGTGCTCCATTAGTGTCCGAGGATGGACACCATCCAGCTCTTATGGTAACTTTCAACATAACCAATAAAAAACAATCCAATTTCAGGTTCAGTTCGAATCAAAAGTCATATAACTTCAGAAAAGCCAATTTCCCTGATTTGTATAGGATCCTTTATGAAATGGATTGGCAATTGTTGGATAATATTCATTCAGTTGATGAAGCTGTTGAATTATTATATGAGAAAATATTCAGGGCATTCGATGAGTATGTTCCAACATATAAATATTATGCTCATAGGTACCCACCATGGTTTAATGCTGAAATAATCAGCAACGTCAAAATGAAAGCTAAACATAGAAAGAAATACAAGAAGTCAGGTTCTCAAGCAGCATTTCTTGAATTCACTAGGCTGAGACGCACAATCAAGTGTCAAAGTAAAACTGCTTATGATGAGTACATGGAGAGTATACAAACCTCTCTAGCGAATAATCCCCAAAAGTTCTGGTCCTTTATCCACTCCAAAAACAATACCACAAGAATTCCTGGCAGGCTACATTACAAAGATAATACGCTAGAAAATCCGCAAGAGATAGTTAATGCATTTAGGGATTTTTTCAGTAGTGCATTTCAAAAAAAAACCTCTACGATAGCTTCACAAAGTAATAAACCATACCACATTACTATAAATTTGCATCCAATAAAAGAATGTGAAGTAATTAAAGCAATGATGAAACTAAAAAATAAGATGTCTTCTGGTCCAGATAAAATACCATCATTCATCATCAGAGATTGCGCAAATACTCTCTCAGAGCCCCTAACTAAAATCTACAATTTATGTCTAGATACAGGTATATTTCCAAGTATTTGGAAAGAGGCAAGGGTATGTCCGATGTTCAAGAATGGAGACAAGGCCAAAATAGAAAATTATAGAGGTATTTCGATGCTCTGCAACTTTGCAAAGGTCTTTGAGATGATTCTTTATGATCGCATATATTGTGATATTCGCAATTTGATCTCGAACTCTCAACATGGTTTCGTGAATAATAGATCCACAGTCACTAACTTAGTCACTATCACCCAATATATATCGGATGCCCTAGACGATAATAAGCAAGTTGACGTTATTTACACGGATTTTGCCAAAGCATTCGATAGGGTAGATCACGGCGTATTATTGAACAAGCTTGGTGATATTGGCTTTACCGAGAAAGCAAGAGATTTATTTGAGTCATATTTATCGGATAGGAGACAATATGTTACATATAACGGCTTTTGTTCAAATATATACAAGGCATCATCGGGTGTTCCTCAGGGCTCCAATTTAGGCCCACTCCTCTTCCTTATATTCGTCAACGATTTGTGTGAAGGACTCACCTGTGAAAGATTATGTTTCGCGGATGACCTGAAAATTTTTTCTATAATCAACAATACTGAGAACTGTCTCTATTTGCAAGCTCAATTGAATTTCATCCAAGAGTGGTGCTCGAAAAATCGGTTATATCTCAATGTTGAAAAATGCAAAGTCATTAGCTATACCAGAAGATTTTCAACTGTTTCCTATCCATATAAAATTGGCAATGTAAATTTGACTAAATGCAATACGATCAAGGATTTGGGTATAATATTCGATAATACGTTAACCTTTAGTGAAAACATAAGCACAAAAGTCTCACAAGCCTTAAGATCTTATGGATTCATCATAAGAAACTGTAGGCAATTCACCAACATCAAAGCCCTGAAATTATTATATTATACTAATATGAGATCCAAACTAGAATATGCTAGCATTGTGTGGTCTCCTTTTTATGAATATCAAAATACAGCTGTTGAACGTGTTCAGAGAAAGTTTTTGAAGTTTCTCTCATTCAAAGTCGATGGTACTTACCCGGAGAGAGGAGTGAGCAATCATGAATTATGTACAAAATTTGACATCGATAGATTAGAGACCCGAAGAAACTGTGCCAGTGTGATATTCTTAGTCAAACTGCTCAGGGGCTCAATCGATTCGCCTGGGCTACTGAGCCAGATCAACTTCAATGTTCCGTCATATAACTCACGAAGTAATGTAATGTTCAAAGCAACAAGAGCTAGAACAAATATTCAATTGAAATCGCCAATATATAGAATGTGTAGTAGATGCAATGTATTGAATTATCGAACTGACATATTTTTTTGTACAATCAGGGAACTAGTATCTATTGTAAAACAATATATTGAGTAATTTTTTTTTCTTTATTAACATCATATAATACATGCTAACATACTGTATATTTTGTCCTGTAAATGGGTAACTGTTGGACAATAAATGCTATTATTATTATTATTATTATTATTATTATCTTGACATTGGCGAGTTCTCAAATATGCAACATAGCTAAAATCTGATTGGTTATCTGTCTGATCTCCACAGTCTGGGATTCGAAAACCCTATATAATATGATTATTATCATTCCCTTTTTTTTCTAGGCTCTTCTACACACCTCTTTGAAGTTTCCAGTAAAACATCAGTTTTCGATGATGTGAAGAGTTGTACAAGATTGGATCATCTTCAGTTGAACTCATGTTCAACATATTTGGCTCCAAGAAGAATATTGCATGATCGTGAGGATATCATCAGTTCAGAACCGTTAGGAAGTCAATGTAATCTGAAAATCCATGACAGTTTTCACAAAACTAAATATCATTTTAAATGCCATGAAAACATTCATACCGGGGACAAAACATTTCAGTGTAAAGTTTGTTCGAAATTCTTGAGTAAAGGTTCTAGTTTGATGCGCCATCTTAGAATTCATTCGGGAGAAAAACCGAGTATTTGCAAAATTTGTCAAAAATGCTTCAGAACTGAATATGAATTGAAACGCCATGGAAAGGTTCATACAGGGGAAAAACCATTTCAGTGCAGAGTTTGTTTAAAAAACCTCAGTGATGGGTCTAGTTTCAAACGCCATCTAAGAATTCATTCAGGGGAAAAAGCAAGTATTTGCGAAATTTGTCTAAAATGCTTCACAACGGAAAATGGTTTGAAACGCCATGGAAGGGTTCATACAGGGGAAAAACCCTTTCAGTGCAAAGTTTGTTCAAAATTATTTAGTGATGAATCTTGTTTGAGACGCCATCTAAAAATGCATTCAGGGGATAAACCATTTCAGTGCAAATCTTGTTCAAAATTATTTATTGTTCGTTCTAATTTGATACGTCATGAGAGGATTCATAGGGAGAAAAAACACATGGAAAGGTTCGTACAGGGGATAAACCCTTCTGTTCAAAATTCTCTACTAACAGTTTTAGTTTGAGATACCATGGAAAGATACACAGATAGGAAACCCTATCCCAGCACAAAATACCGAAAACCCTTCAGTGATACACCTAGATTATGAAATCATATGATAGGATTCGAAGAATGAAAACATGTCTGTCACAATAGATCGAGAAAATTAATAGACACAATAGATCTGGTCGATGCCTAGATCCATAGAGCTGAAAAACGTTTCACAATGGGAGGAAGTTGACTTGAGTGTTCAAAAAAAAACTTTAAGACTGTACCACGTTTGTGGCATCTATAAAATTTGATTTCATCGCCTCAATATTTTCTGATCATTTACCGTCATCGTCAGTTGGAACGAAGCCATCACTGATATGAGGCAAGTATGTTTACATTTGAAAAAGGAAATGCTTGAAACTGAATCAAATCATAATCGATAAAAAATGTACGAGTTGTGTGGTCCTTCATGTAAAACTCAGAATTAACTTCTGTTAGAACACATTGTATATTTCTAAATGGTATGCCGCACACATTTTCGTCGATCTCACGATGCAATTAGTTCAAGTTGTAATGGGCATACTGCGATAAGTTGATTTTCATTACACCTTTCCGTAGTAAATTTGGACACCCTGTACCGTTCGGAACAGAATACCTGCATGATTTTTGCACTTTGAGTGATGTTTTTATTTGTAACGAAAGCGACAGTCTGTACCAAAAGGATATATGTATATATATATATATATATATATATATATATATATATATATATATATTGTAGCCGATATCCGTTCCATCAGCTGTCGGGTCAATTACGGTTGTCGGACCTCTGGCTGATGACTGTTCAGGAGATAACGGTCGGTCTGGTTTGTGGTGACCTGCATCCATAAAAGGACCATTTTCTGTTTTTCTACCTCAATGGCTTCCCTAATTCGGCGTGTTCTGAAATGGTTCACCTGCGCTATTTGCTTTGCTGCCTCGAAATCTATTTTGTGACCCGTCTGGTGGTGGTGTTGAAAAAGAGAGCGGAAGATGTTTGTTTTGTCCTTATTCTATTTTTGTGTTCCTGCACTCTAGCTGACATTCTCCTATTCATCTGGCCTATATATTGCTTTTCACAGTCCCCGCATGTGATGCTATATACTCCTTGGTTTTCGAGAGGAATCTTGTCCTTTGGTCTTGGTAAGCAAGACGAAATGGTCCTTTGAGGTTTGAAAACGTTTCGTATATTTTGTTTTCTCATTAGTCTTCCGATTTTGTCGGTGACTCCTCTGATGAAAGGTTACTTTTTGGTTTCTGGAGGGTCTTCCGTCCTAGTTTTTCTTGGGTTTGTTTGCGCATGGATTGTCCTTCTGATTGAGTGTATTCCATAGCCATTTTGTCGAACTACTTTGGACGTCTCTGTTAGCTCTGCTTGTCTATTTTTTGTTGATTCCGTTAGGCGAAAAGATCGGGTCACCAGCATGTTGACTACGGATTGCAGTTGTCTGGGGTGATGGTGAGATTCAGCGTGTAGGTATCTGTTTGTATGGATGGGTTTTTGGTATACTGTGCATCCTAAAGTGTCGCCCGGCTTTCTGGTTATCAATAGGTCTAATTCCGTAGTGAACTGTATGCACTGATTCAAGCTATTCAGATATGTCACGAAGCGAGTCAACTCCTCTTTTCCACGTGGATGAGAAAATATCATCCACGTATCTCTTTTTTTTTCTCGAAATTCATCATGAACAGGTTTGCTACAACTGGGGATAGGGAGAGGCCATGGGGGCTCCTTCTATCTGTTTGTAGAATCTGTTGTGAAGATGAAATGAGTATTCATAATGCAGTGTTTCGTCAGTTCTGTGACGTTATGTGGAAAGTGTCCTCTTCCTTCTATCATTGACAAAGCTTCTTGAATGGGAACGCTGGGAAACAGTGACTTGACATCTAGACTGGCTAGGATGTCGTTTTGGTTCCATTGGAGATTTTTTATCATCTCTACCAAGTGTTCTGAATTTTTGACATAGGAATCTGCTTTTTTGTCACGAGCTGCATTTTCTCTGCTGAGTATTTTTCCAGTTTCTGAGTTGGAGAGTCTCCTACTCAGAAATTCATGACAGTTATGAGTGTTATTATTGATGTCATTTTAGACAAGTAAACTATCAAATAACACACTAGTGTGTTAGTTGAAACCGGACACAAAATTGACTTTAACAACACAAAGACCATTGCCACAACAAAAACACTCCACTCCAGAATGATTCATTGATCAATAGAAATTGAAAAACGTCCTGAGTGCCACCAACAAACGAACCGACTCAATAAGGCTGAAAACCATAACTGTCCCATCGATCAAAGCATTTTATTGAACCTACCAAATTATCCCTTCATCCGTTTCGATATCATTTTCCATACCGTTGGACCCTCATTTGATTACCACCATACCTTCATCTACACAATCTCAGTCTTCACTTCATAAAGATGGACTCCTTGATACGAAACTTTGTCTCTATTCAACTTTACCTGTAACTCTCACCGTTTTCGAGAGTCCCATGCATCTATTTGAATTTCACTCAACCCATATGATATCACTTCATATCTGTCAATTGCAAAATGAACTGATGACTTTTTTTGTACACTTGTCTAGAAAAGAATTCATTTTTTGATTGGAGTTAGATTCTGGACGGTTCTGTACATATACCATATCTGTGTCTATGTGAATACTTGTGTCTTGAAGAATACTCTCCAAAAATGTAGAGTTATAGGTATGCAGTTTTGTGGATGGAGGTATGTTGTTAATATCCCAAGTGGAATATTTTTGTTGTGGCAATGGTCTATGTGTTGTTAAAGTTATTTATGTGTCCGGTTTCGTGGTGATGTTTGAAGAGAGTCTAGGTCATGCCCGAATATGTACTGCAAGTTCGTGTTCGTAGGATCTGTTAGATACTTTTCTGTTCGTCTCTGGTATATGTATGTTCTCGGGCAGTCACGGCAAGGAATTTCATATATTCCTCGAGATTCGTTGGGTATTACATCTTTAGGCATCAAAGAGGATTTTTGAATGTTTGTTGTTGAAACTGTTCTGATGCCGTGTATTGTCAGAATTTTGCCAATTCTATCAGTTACTGAATCCTTGCTGGTAAGGTGACACTGTAGTCACACATATAGTAATATTTTTTGAAAAGTGCTCTTCAAAATTAATCCACACCTGTAATAATATATAGTGTACTATTTGAAAAAGTGGAGAAAAAATTGTTTTCTAGTTCTGATTCACCCAGTATTAGTAAAGATTTTAATGGTTAAAATTTCATTCAACAACAAAAAAAATACATTATTGAAACTTCGTCATGACAAACTGGGATCTCCATTTGAATAAACATAATTTTAATATCATTCTCAATCAGTACCTTGTATATTGGTGAATAATATGAAAAAGCTGAATACGTGGTATTTAACACTTCAATATGAACCGTTTTACCTCTAAATTCCAATGGAGGTTCTATATTGCAAGCGACACAGTAACTTCGATTTTCAACAGTAGCGAGTTCCAAAAGAGCAATATCGCTTGAGGTTAGACTGTATGTCATCGTTTACTTTTACATCACTATGAACTAGAATACGAAAGCCCTGTATAGTGATTATTATCGGTCTCTTTTTTTGTTCTAGGGTCTTTCACACAACTACTCGGACTTTCGAGTGAGACACTTTTCAACGATGCAAAAAATTATGCAGAACGTATGTTCAGAATCTTTTGACCCGAGAAGCATATTGAATGAGCATATCAGTGAAAGAAAAAAACAATTTTGTCGTGAGAGTTGGTCAAAGATGTTGGGAGGTGAAAGTGATTTTAAACTCCATCCAGATAAACAACATTTTCAATGCAAAATGGAATCAGAATTGTTCACAAATAACAGTTTCGTGGATCGGCAGAGAGAGACTAATATACAAAAAAATCACTTTGAATGTAATATTTGCTCGATATTATTCAGTGATAGTTCTAGTTTGAACCATCACAAAAAGATACATAGCGAGCAAATTAATATCCAATGCAAATTCTCCTCAGAATATTTTAGTGAAAGTTTCCATTCCAAATCACATAGAAGGATTCATACAGAGAAAAGAACCTTTCAATGCAAAATTTGTTCGAACTACTTCAACCAATATTCTAATTCAAGACGCCATGAAAGGATACATACAGGAGAAACACTATTTCACTGCAAATTTTGTTCTGAAGGCTTCATTGATGGTTCTTATTTGAGACGTCATGAAAGGAATCATACAGGGTAAGACTCTAACAACAAATCACGTTCAAAGTCCTCCAATAACAGTTCGAATGTAAGATACCTCGAAAAGATTAATTGAGGGGAATCACCATTCCTATATAAAACTTCTAAAAATCTCTAGTGAAAGAGCTAGTGATGCTAGTATATGACATATCATACAAAGACAAAATAACTGACCCAATTTTTCGAAATGGAAGCGATCAACGAAATGAATCGTACAACTGGATTACGTTGGAATTTAGGATGATGGAATTGTACATAATGGATAAGAATTCTTTCCTCAAGCAGAATCCACAGGAAAACTTTATTGATGATCTTGGTTCTAGGTGCATATTCAAAATTGTGATATATTTTCATTTTGTTTTCTGCTGAAAAAAATTGTTCATCAAACTGAAGAATAA
Organism: Zygogramma bicolorata; assembly: GCA_032362365.1. Taxonomy (NCBI): domain Eukaryota; kingdom Metazoa; phylum Arthropoda; class Insecta; order Coleoptera; family Chrysomelidae; genus Zygogramma; species Zygogramma bicolorata. Next base: position 238,922 of record JAVJAQ010004500.1, on the reverse strand, counting down.
CTCTGATATCAACTTCAGTATAATTTTTTGTATTTTTAATGTTTATACATGATCTTATTGTTTTTATGTTTGTACTCTTTTTGAATTTCAATTTGTAAATTGAGTTAAGTTCTTGTAGACGTTGATTTGAGAGATTGGCTAGTTTAAATATCTTTTAGACAATACCCTTCGTGTGGTACCTATCTGAGAAATTTGTTTTTCTGTCAATAAAATGTTATGACCCCAATGCTGTGAAATTATTAAGCGTCGGATGGAAAAAAAGACATCAACAATGTAGGCAAGTAAATTTACCACTATATCAAATAGTGATTACAAATATAAAAAAATCCATGCCAAAACAGTCGAAACAAACTTGAAAAAAAGTCAAAATTTCGATTTTTGGATTTTTGCTTTTACGCCTGTATCTTTTGTTTGGGCTGGGATAGGTAGAGGCATTGCTGGAGATGAAAAAAAATTAAATTCACTTCAGAATTCTGGTCTGGCATTTTTTTTATTGAAAATTGACCGAGATCCAGCCATGAACTTGGCTTTTTTTCGCATTTCATCCCTCTTGTACGAATATTGTTTTCGTTTTTATTGGAAAAATTATTTTTTTACTCTTAAAAAGGTTTTTTATGTTTATTATGTAAGAATACATGACATTTACAACAAATGTTTGGAACAATCATCAATAAGATTATTATGTGGATCAACTTTGTAAAAAATTATCTACACAGCTCTTCCTGTTGAGACAATTGAAAAAAGTACTGTCCCCACAAACACTGCTTTGCTCTTATCAATCGATTTTTCACTCGCACCTCAGTTACGGCACTCTTCTCTGGGGAACCTCAGCGTTTTCGGAAAGAGTTTTCAAACTCCAAAAGAAGGCTTTGAGAATACTGGATGGTGCTGACTACCGTGCTCATTGTCAGCCACTATTCAAGAAATACAAAATATTACCTGTTCCTTGTATTCATATTCACCAGAATCTTCTGGCAATCCACACAAATATTAAAAGTTTTGCGACCAACTCAGACTTTCACAATCATGGTACCAGATATTCCTGCGAGATCAGACCTCAAAAATTTAAGTTATCCATTTCTGAAAAAAACTCATTGAATATAAAACTCTATAATTCATTACCAACTCAAGTAAAAACAATGAATTTTGACCGATTCAAAAAATATACCAAAAACTACCTCACCCTACATAGTTTTTACTCTATAGAGGAGTTCATGTCATGTACCCATGAAATGATGGTACTCACCCCAAACACTCTATGAATATCAACAAGTAACACTTATTGATTCGTTTTCAACTTGAATATTGTTCTAATAGTCGATTTTATTCCTTCTTCGAGCATACCATTTGATACTGTGAGCTGCTCATCATCTCAATATAGTGTCAGGGATACCAGTGTATGATGTTTTTATTCATAATATTGTTTTAGCTGACTGTTCACAATGTTTTATAATTGTACTAGCTGATCATAATTTAGATTGGTGAACTCTTGTTATTGTCCATTTCATGTAGATTTTATTCCAAAATGTAATGAACTATTTTTTTAGCGAATTTTATGAGTGAATGTACTCTTATGTAGAACTGACTTGCTGCAAATGTTATCGAACATAAAGTGGTTAATAAATAAATACTAAATACTAAATACTTAATACTATTCCAAACAATAAGAATAAATCCTCTTTCTTGGCCTCTGATCTTAGAATAAAAGATGCCAATATTCTGAATGACCATTTCATCGACTCAGTTCCCTCACTATCTTGTCCAACTGACTATGTAGAGAGCTTTCACGAAAAAACTTCCTCTTCAACATCGTTTGAATTCACCCCTATTAGTCCTGACTTGATAAAACAACTAATACTGAAACAGAAACCCTATACTGAAGGGCCCGACAAAATATCTGCAAAAATGATCCAACTCTCAATTAACTTCTGCCTCCTTCCTCTCACACACATTATAAATGTCTCTCTTGAATCAGGATGTGTTCCTCAGCAGTGGAAAGGATCAGTCGTCAAACCTATACCCAAGAAACACTCTACAAAAGTGAATAGCCTTAATGACCTTCGTCCAATAGCTTTAACTTCGGTACCTGTCAAAATCGTTAAAAAAGCCTGACTGATGACTTCATCAGGGCCCTAGACAACCAAGAGGTAGTATCACTTACCTTATTGGACATGTCGAAGGCTTTTGATACAGTTAACCTAGATTGCTTAATAGCCAAACTTCATCATTATGGATTTAACGGTCGAATCCTGGAATGGTTCAGAGGATACCTCCACAATCGTTCCCAATTTGTTAGTGTCAATGACCATCAGACAGTGCTCACTTCTGATACACGAATTGTCAATAATGGCGTTCCGCAGGGTTCGGTACTCGCTCCCACTTTTTTTTCATATTTACTTCTGACTTGTAGCGCCAAGTGAAACATTGTGATTTCCACATGTTTGCGGACGACTTCTCTTTGTACCTGAACATTCAGCTTTGTCAAAAACCTGATTCCCTGATAAAAACAAACAATGATTTGTTATCTTTTAAGAGGTGGACTGACAAAAATTCCTTGTCAAGCCCTCAAAAAGTCAGAATATTCTTATGGGTTCTTCCTTCAACCTGAATCGCCTGGGTGAATTTCCTGTACGTATTGACAACGAGCCTATTCCCTATGTTGATGAAGCAAAATGTCTCGGCGTCATTTTTGACCAGCAGCTCAAATTCTCGTAACAATTAGGCGTCGTTGCAAGGAGAACCTATATGTGCCTAAAAAAATTATCTCCCTTCAAACGGAATCTGGACACCACTACCAAAAAAATGCTCTGCAATTCCCTCGTCCTTTCCCACACTAATTATGCTGACATAGTGTATGGTCCTTGTCTATCACATGAAGGGCGTGCAAGGCTGCAAAAAATGCAAAATCATTGCATACGTTTCATAACAGAAGTTTCCCCGCTAGCCCACATCACCCCGTACATCAGAGATCTACAACTCTTGAAACTCGATGAAACGCGCTTCGTCCACTTTGCCTGCTTACTCAACAAGATCTTAGCTACTGAAGTACCTAGATACCTAGCATCAAAGATAATTCGTAGAGAGGAAACCCACAACAGATCGCTGAGGAACATACATCTTAGATTCACTCTTCCTATCCATCGTTCTTCTCTTTTTGAAGGATCATTCTCCTACTTGGTGGCTTATTTGCTCAATAACTTGCCCGCAAAATTCTTGAATCTATCTGCTTTCACTTTGAAGAAGAATCTCAAACAGGATATCTTGAATGGGCAGCTAAATATTGATTTTAGTAAATTTTAATTCTGTCAGTTTTGTCTGCATAATATGTTCTTACTTGTTCCTTGGGCTTAGTTTGTATCATTTTAAATGTTCTTAGTCCATTTGTGTGTAATTGTCAATGTATATTATGACACAATAAATGCTTTATTATTATTAATATTCAAACAACACTTGAAACAATTTGTAATACATCTACCCGAACTCTTATTATAAAAATTGTATGCGATTTATAACTGAAAATGATACACTACTTCAAACGAACAAGGGAACGTCATTTTAACGCGACAACACAACTGAAATGGACAATGGTAAGTGGTAATGGTTCGGATTTCCATGGTCTGTATTTTTAACTCCTTAACTCCTTAAACCTGTTGATAATAACGGCAGGATTAAAATACAAATCAGGTGAGAAAATCAAATCAATATCAAATTTTTGGTCAATAATGAAATTACGGATTGATTGCTCAAAGAAAATACTGTTACAAAAATCGAGATATCGAATATGAAATATGAGTCAAAAAAAATGTAAATAACGAAATAAAATGAAATAGTATTGTGACAAGAAAATTGAGGTATCGAATATGAAATACTCGTCAAAAAATGTAAATGAAGAAATTGAATGAAATATTACGAAAAAATGTTGAAACCAAGTTTCAAGTTGAGTGTACTCACGACGTTTCTTTTTCTGGTATCCGCAATCGTCTTCGGGTGATGACTGAACATTGTCAACCACTTTCAAGCACACGTTGAAATAGACAATATATTGCTGCTTGTTTGTAAAGGGCAAACACCAACATGAATCTGAGCAACTGTCGCTTTCAAAATTTTTGTAAGCTGTCCAAAAATGCAAACTTTGACGCAATCACCACCAACACGTGATTCCCTCAAACAGCATGGCTTGGGGACTCACTTCAAAATGCAGCAGTGGAAAGGAAACCTCTCTGCCCCTCTAAGTTGGGGTTGGAAAAGGTCCTACGGATTAAACGTAAAAAAACCAGGTTCAAATGACCTTATCTCGGTCAAATTTTAATCAAAAAAATATTCCAGCCCAGCATTTTTTTTTCAAATATTCAAATAGAATACTATTCAGATGGGAGATTCAATTCGCTACAAAAAGTTTCATATACAATATATCGAAATTTTGCTTCGTTTACGAGATAAATTGAGTAAACCAAAAGTGTGCCACTTCACCCCTATCTTAAATTTCCACCCTCTAAAAAATTAATAGCTCTCCGCGCTTTTTTCTTGAACGATTCCTGCAATAAAAACCCGTGAACGTCTTAGTTTTTTTCTATATGACATAATCAATAGCCTATAACTGTAAGAGGAGGAAGATGAAAGCAACAATGACCTACGCAGAAAAACGATTCAAAACGAAACGAAAAACTGGAAAATGTAAAGAAGTTGAAATACACGGAAATGAGGGAGATAACTGAACCTGGAAAGAAGGCAGTATCGAGAAAGAAAACCCTAGCTAAAAAGAAGAGAAGTTAGCCAAATTAGTTGCCTTGAAATAATTTTAATGGATATTTTGAGTTGACGCATCCCGTTCTTTCGGCGTATCTTATGTATTTTGCATCTATATCATTCAATAACGAAGAAAAAATGGTAATATGAGTTCGAAAATTTGCAATAGTTTTGTCTAGAAGTAGGATATTTCATCAAACAAGTGCCTCTAGAGGATATTATTTTAACAAGATCCTGAGGTCTTCAATTGTATGAATTATGATTATTCGAGATTCAAAATCCATTGAGTACGTGAAAATAAAAAGACCGGGAAAAATGATTTGTTTATGACTCTAAGAAATATTTTCCCCTCAAAAGTTTTTGATGGAGTAGTAATGCATTTCGGAAAATGATAACACGTTAAAACAAATATTGCCTTATGGATGGAATGAAATGAGAAAAAACAAAAAGATAAGTATTTCAAATCCTTTTCTGAAGAATTCGCGTTTAAGCCAGTTTTAAATGCAGAAATAGTAAATTTATAAGCGGACACAGGAAACAACTACTCCACTACCTAATACTCTCTACTCTAACGGCGTTGAATTATGAGTGATTTGAAATCAACATTTATTTCATTTTATATTTTCCATTTGTTGAACACTCTCACGGATGCGAGAGTTTGTTCATATTGATTCAAATTTCTTCATTTAAAGTTTGTTTGATTTCACTATTTCATATTTAACATTTCAATTTTTGTCACAATATTAATTATTTGATGAATTGATTTTTCAATATTTTGATCAAATCAAGTTTGAGAGTTGAATATTTTACTGTTTTACCATGTAATTCGATATCACTTTTCGCAATTCATTGATTTAAATAATTTTTTTTTCATCTCACAAGTTATCTGCAACAGGTTTCAATATACTATGAACATATAGACAACGGCAGTCCGAATAATGGACAGCAAGCGTTGAATTAAATCCGATCGATTTCAGTGCAAAGTTTCATTTGAAATGAACGCAACGTCAACATTGTCTATATAAAAACATCCAATGTTAAAAAAAACAGAGACTGGTCCGCACCAGAATAAAAGCAACAACGAAAATTGAAAATGAAATTTTGTATTTGTGTTTTGACAATAATCCATGATTTTGAAAGTTTTTTGGCTGTCTCTCAATTTCGAAGCCAAAAATAATGAATGAAAATTCCTTCTAATTATGCTTACCTGTAAACATTATATTTACATGCTTATATAGCGCACCGAAAGTGGGCTTTTTTACGTGTCCGTAAGGAAAATTTTATAGCGCGTTTGTGTGACTAGCTAGCTACTTAAATTTAAAAATAAAATGATATGTTGATTAAAGCAGTTCTCTAGAATACGCAAATTGTTTGTTTATTTCCTTAACGACGAACGCTTCTTTTGTGACATATTTGGATATTTTTAGTGGAAAAATGAATATTTCTCAACAATCTGTTGTTACAAAAAAAACTATTTTATTGCATAATTTGCAAAATATATTTCAATATCGGGCGGTATTGACAGATTTTCCAGACCTAGTTTTGAGTTTACCTTCGAAAAAAAATTCTCAATGGTGAAACAAACTGTAACAGCAAAAATCCTGCGCTGCAAAGTGGGTACTCCAAATAAACCCCGGAAATTGCGTTTTTTGGAGAAACACACTAGACTTCCAAACTGATTATGAGTTTTCATCAATATCACGATAAAACCTGTTTCAAGTTACGATGAGCACACTGTAAAAAGTTGGTTTTTATCACATATTCAACTTTTGACTCACCTTGTTTCTTCGAAACACTACATCTTCATGACGTCTGTGATTTGAGCTATTATTTATGAGTAACAGAAGCAAAGCAACCTGTAAAGAGAAAGTACCAATACAACTATAAAAAAATGCTCCACCAGTGTAGCAACCGCTGACAAAGTTTAAAATAGATTAGTGACCCACCTGGTGAGTAAACTGGAAAACGAAGCCAATATTATTTTCGTTTTGAACAATCTATATCACCGTTCACTGGTCTATAATGGAGTTTTGGGGATTCCGTACTAGCTGTTCAGTTTTTTTATGAATATTTCGTATCTTTTTTATTCGAAAAAACCTATTTTGACTTTCCATCTCATTGAAGATGTCCGATTCCAAAACCAATCGCCATACAAATAACGAATATTGTTCAAATCAAGAATGGAAAACTACAATGTGATCTCTGAAAATATGACAGCACGTTCAGTGAACCAAGATTTCACATTGAGAGAACTTATAAGTGGATTTGATCTTTTTTACGGAGAAAGATATTTAGCGGACCACCGAAATGCTACCCACAGCTATCAAAAACAAAATGATGGCAATCTTTGTATGGCACAAGAAGACAACTTCGATTACATATTTGCAACTCAAACTGAGCGTGAAATGGAGCAGTTGATCAATTCAACTATTGATGACGTATTTCATGAAGATATGAATGTTGGAACAAATGACGAAGCAAACAGTAATTACAGAGTGTTCTCACTGAATGATGACGAGGGGTCACGTTACCCTATATTGGACTTGGGGCTAACAGGCGAAAATGAGAACGTTATTGACGACGAAACGAAAACTGAAAGAATAGGCAAATGTGCAAATGAGGTGAATTCCGAGAGTTTGGTGAATAATTACAGTAGCAGATTGGAAAGCGACTATCGGGAGCAAAACCAAGGGCCGTTTCTAGTGGACACATTTGGCCATAAATCATCTCAAGATCTGAATCATAACCATTACCCTGAAGCGTTTACAGGTAAATTTGAATTATGAAGTTTTGACACCTATTGACTCCCCTGGTTGATACCATGCTTTTGTTGAGTGCAGACATTTTTCAATTATTGGGACGAGCACATTTTCATACCGGTTTCGACATAGTTGCCCTTGTCATTTGTAAGGTAGTTGCCACCAACAAGTCTACAATCGCTGGTTTCTCATGATTAAAAATGTTTATCCTGCAGAGAAACATTTCTCATCATACCTCGAAAAAGGTTTGAACTGACCAAGGATATTAAACAGTATTACAGAGAATGGTCAGTTCCTTACACTGTAAAGTTATTCTGTCAACTGAAGTCACCACGATACTTATCGTAGTTCATATTTCTCTTTCGTGATAAAGTTGAGTAAATATGGTGAAGTTTCAAGCAATCTAGCGAAGCTCAGTTTAATTCGCCTTCTTATCATTTTTGTTTTTCCACTTGCCATTTCGTTAATGGATTTTGCTTTTTGAAATTTAATTTGTGTGTTGTACCAGTGCTTTTCAGGAAGGTACTTGAAACTCAGTATAATTAATAGTTATTTATGATATAAGTGTTAAAAGTACATTTTTAAGGCACGCATGTGAAGGTGAGTGCCTTAAAAAGTACTTTTAACACGTATATCATACAATATTTTTTCTACAAACGTTCAAATAAAGTAATTATACAGTTTGAATTGAATTTTAACGGTGCAGCGAACATTACCAACAACATCAATCCTACAACAAACATCCGAAGAAATTGTGGCCTCAACTTCGACTGGAAATTCAATTATTTCTACGCATCATTCTTCCTTAGCCATGGGAAATGGTAAAACAGAAGTGCAAGAAATTAATTTGTCAAATTGCACAAATTGTACTATTAATATTAATGTTAATAAATAAAATCTAAATATTTTGACGTTTGCTTTCAAAATCTGACAATTCACTCTTGACAGCAGTGCCATAAACATTTCAAGGCACTCAGTGCCATAAAGTGATTTTAAGGCACTCTTCTTCTATGGAGTGCTAAAAATGGCATTTTTAACACGTTTGTAGAAAAAATATATTATGATAGTGTTGATACTCAATATTATCTGAAAATCATCTTCGAACAATTCGTTCAAGCTGGTCTTTACTACCTACACAGTATGTTGATGTGCTGACACCTGTAGATAATAACTCTTCTCCTGGCTTAGTTTAATTTCCATAATTAATCAGTTACCAAATACCCAAAAGTGCTTATGACAATCAAAGATAGATGATTTACAGCAATGACTAAAGGACCTTCACCACTATCAAAAAGTTTGATTCGTCTAGTTTTTCAATGGCGCCTGTACAAATAAACGGATACTCATAACAGCGAAACTGTGCACTTGCACTAATTAAACAGTGATCTAACAAGAAATGCTGTGAACATTTGCCACTATCATTGGCTTCAATTATTGTCATCTGACTACAGTTTCAGTGCAATGAAAAAGGGTACTTGGGGCAAGAAATATATAAATTTGCGAGAAATAAAAAAATCCAGGGGATATATTGAATGATGGTTGCTAAATTAACAGCTCACCGCAAACAAAAATATATTTACCTTGATTAGTCTTCTCCATTCAAATGGTTCCGAATAAACGCCTCTTTTTCTATCCATTTTGAATCGAAAATAATACAGTTTTCTGTTCGATACTGACTAACAATGGATTCTGTCAAACCACTGGTGGTGAGAATCGTACAGGCTTTAATATTCAAGAAACATAGCGAGTAGTTAATGGAAAAATTGGTATAAATCTTCACTTTCTGGAGTCATCACTTCCACAAAATATTTCTTCGACAATAAGTTCTATAACTCTTCGCAATGTAAAAAAACGCCACCAAGTTAGTAAAAAAGGTGGGAAACTGTTAAACAGATAATTTTAAGCTTCTATACGGAGTGTCATGCCATTTGTTCCACAGTCGATATAATTTTTCAATTACAGATTATTCCACAGTATTTTTTGTTGGGGTTTTTGACAATTAGCTTTTCAATGATACGTTTTGTGACTGATGATTCGAAAACAATGTATTAATGAGATAGCCTGCAGGATAACCAGATATAAATGGTTCAGAATATTCCCTATTATATAAGTAGAATTAACGCTGGTACAGAAATAACAATGTAGGAGCTGAAGATATACCATCTGCCAGGATTGGTATCCAGGCAACTAACAATTGCCAATCGCACTGTAGCGGCCAGGAAAATTCAGCCCAGACCGCGGTTTGAACCAGCAGGGAGAAAGCCGAATTGAATTTACGCCAGCGCCGTAGACCGCTTAGCCACACCGACCTTTGTTTTGGATGATTTCATTCTTATAATTCAATTCTTAGCTATAGTCAATGGATAATTATGTATATTTCTCAGTATCCCAAATTGTCATGCCTATGGCAAAATTTGAACAGGTTTAAAATTTCTGAGCGATTGAAGGAGGTATAGCTGAATTGAGGGATTTTAATTTTTTTGTTTTTTTTTGTAAATCTCCGAAACAGGAAGAGCTGGAGTCGATTTTTTGGAGTCTCTTGAATTTACAACGTCGTCTCAGTTTATTCCAATTTCAATTTTTCACCTTTTACGCTCAGAAATACGAATTCGAATGACTCAGTATCATAAAAATATTTTTTTTGTTTTGAGTCCTTATTCTTTTTGGCATAGTTGTATAATGCCCTTCCTGGAAACCTGAAGAATATCTCATATCGAAATATGCTCAAAAACTTCCAAATAAACGTTGATATTCCAGAAAGATAGAAAGTAACTTTTTATTCAACTGACAAGTACAAAACATGTTTAATTAACAAAATATAAAACAATCGACTTAGATACGGAAAAAACTAAATACAGAGTGAATTGCTCATTTCAACACTCCCTCTCAATTCACCATAACTGTATCAGAGTCGAATACTCCTAAACAAGTTCTCATCTTCATGAATTGGTCCATTGCCAAGGCTTTAGTTAAAATGTCTGCCTTCTGTTCCATAGACTCGATGTATTGGACGTCTATTATATTGTTGTTGCATAAATCTCGCACGAAGTTGTATTTAACATCCACATGTTTTAGACGACGATGCTCCCATTTCTTCAAGAGATGTATGCAAGATTGATTGTCTTCAAATATGTGAACGGGACTGGAACACTGGATACCAATATCGCTAAGAATACCTTTTAGCCAAATAGCCTCTGCTGCTGCATTTGCTAATGCAACATATTCAGCTTCGGTTGAAGACAATGCGACAGTATTCTGCTTTTTTGTAGTCCAACAAATTGTTGAGTCAAATATTTGATAAAGAAATCCGCTGGTAGATTTTCGATCTTCATCACCTGCCCAGTCGGAATCCGCATACCCAGTCAGAACAATTTCTCCACCTTTTCGATAAAAAAGTCCATATGTAGAAGCACCTCTCAAATACCTCAATATGCGCTTCAACAACGCTTGAATCGTGTTATAATTGACTAGCTTTGTCCGCGTAGCAGTCGAACCGTACCTTCAATCAGCGCACGCTGGTAAAGCATCACATCTCGCCCGCTTTTCTCCGACTTGATTTATATAAACAATTTTTTTTACTGAATTTTTTGTTCAATCATAATGAAATAGCCCGCCTATACCTGAATAGTGTAGCTTTCTGTTAGTGAATATTCAGGATTGGATCAGTATTTTCGAAGATTGCTCCCTACAAACAAATTAACAAACCAAATTAGAAAATCCACTTCTTCATATAGAGTACTATGAAGTTCGTACGACGGCCATTTTCCAGTACTTTCCATATATTTCTTACAACTCCAAAAATGGTTGAAGTAGATAGGAGAATAAAAAAGAGGTTCTACGTCCTTGGGTGAAATTTGCAAACCGAATACACTTCATATATAATGGGTGGGGTTATAAATATTACTTTTTGAATTTATTTTCTGAAATTATTTCTGAACATAAAATTTTTTATATTACCGATATTTTTTATTGCATATAGATCCATCTCTTGAAAAAGTGAGCATCGAATTACAGCCACACCCTATATACTACCTTAATTTCATAAATGTCGTTTGTTTTTCAGATTCAGTGACGTCAAATACAGCATTTTTCAACAACGATGAACTTGCCAACAAAGACGCGTCTTCTGTAGAAAGCAGCAGAATTTTGCTAACTTTCACAATTCCCCACAGTGAAATTCCCCAAGCATACGAAATTGAAAGCGATCATTCCGCAAAAAAGCAATTTTACCTCGATTCGACGAACACATCGAATGCGCATACGAATTTTGAGAAAGCTGAACAATCATATCGTTGCAAAATTTGCTCAAAATTGTTCAAAAGGAACGCTGCATTGAAAATCCATAGCAGAACTCATACAGGAGAAAAACCATACCAATGCAACATTTGTTTCAAAGCATTCAATCAAAAATCTACTTTGAAAACTCATGTGATGTCGCACACACAAGAAAGACCATTCCAATGCGGTATTTGTTCTAAAACCTTCATGCAGAAAAACACTTTGAAATACCATATAATGATACACACAGGGGAAAGACCGTTTCATTGCAGTATTTGTATGAAATCTTTCACTCAGAGATCAGCGTTGGCATCCCATGAAAGGACACATACCGGAGAAAGACCGTTTGACTGCAGGGTATGCCTGAAATCCTTCAGTCGAAACTTTAGTTTGAAACTACATGAAAAGATTCATACGGGAGAAAAGCCTTACAGCTGCAAAATCTGCTGGAAAACGTTCAGCCGTGTCGATCGTTTGAAGGAACATGAAAGGTCTCATTGAGGAAAAAACATTTCCTTGCACTTATGCTCAAAATCGTATAGTCGCATCGATAAATGGAGATATCATTTGAAATGACAAGCCTGAATAATGAGCAAGGGGCGAACTAGGAAAAACGCAATTAAGAAAATATTCGGAAGATAAGCACAAGAAGAGACGTCTTCCTTTTTTTTGTAAAACAAACTGTTTGTGGATATGAATCCATTTTATTCAAATTTTATTTCGTGTACATTTTTGTTTTCCTGTATATTGAACAGAAGTTTTTTATAGCTTTTTATCTGTGACCGTAGCGTCTTTATGCTACGAGTATTTACAAAAATTGTTTTCGATAACAATATACTGATCTTATAGAATAAGCGGAAAATTTTATTTCGATAAACTTCAGAAAGAATGTCAATTCGCATCTTCTCTCCCTTGATTTACGTGTTCTCTGAACATTACAGGACTTTCCTTTCGTGTGAATCTATATATTCAAAAAAAATGTTTTTCGCCTCTGGCCACAAAAAAAAATTTCTGGCCTCATTGTAGGGAGCAGAGTCGTACTTTTCCTTTTTCGGAAAGAAAAGTGAAAGTGACGTTTGATACGTCATCAATGAAATAACGTATACGGCATTGACGACCTAAACTATTTTCTACGAAAAGAAGGGCTATACTTCATGTAATTTTCATTACCTCCAGAATTCCGATTCAGAACTCGGAATTCCGACTGACATCTCGGAATTCCAACTCAGAACTTAGGAGTTTTTTAAAGCGTTCAATATCAGTCTTCATGTTATCAATATTTATCTAAATGAAATTTTAATGGATCCGGTTATGTATAAATTCCACTATATATAACCCAGGAAATTCACTTGAGTTTTTGCTGAATTAGAAATGCTTTAGCATTTGCTTTTGTTGTTTGTTTTTCGTATAACTCTCGCTCTGTGAGAGAATTGACAACAAATGAAAAAAAATATGTTCTTATCCAACCTTCCTTTCATTCAAAACAAACCAACCAAACCATTCATGTTAACATTTTTGCAAAGAATTGTTGTATATACTCATCATTTATTCATAATATGATAACATTTTTATACGTTCAAATAGAAGAGGAGTCAATAATGCCCCCAAGGGATTATTTGTGCTATTTCTGCAAAGTGAGCTAATTTGTGAGCGAAGTATGTGGAAGCAGGCTCTTTTATCCAGTAATTCAAAACCCGATCAGGAATATATTCCGGATCATGATGAGTCTAAGGCATAGCAGAACCTTATATTCCTTAATAATACCAAGGTATACGTTGACAAACAAAATACCTTTGGATAGATAATATTTCTTATTCATGAAAATAACCACGTGTGTTTCGTCTGGTTCACTGCATTATTCCTCCCGATGATCGCCATTTAAAAAATAAGATAGAAAATAGAATGTGACTTAGACATTTTGTCGCCGCTATCTCTTATACTAGTTACTGAAACTTTGCCACTCAGTTTCCGTCCGATTATGGCCACCTGTATGCAATATTAAAAGTGGCCCTGAAAAAAAGACACGCTTAATATTTTTCATACGTCACACTCCGACCCAGAATCACCCCAGAAATTATGGTAATTGGTATCCACAGATATGGTACAGTTATAGACTGTGTGATATATATATATATATATATATATATATATATATATATATATATATATATATTACACTTCAGTTTTCACAATTATTGTACTATATCGAATGAATGTTTATTTTTTGAATAAAATTACTGATGAGATAAAATTGTTATAAGTTTAGATCAATAGGACACGTAATTCCCGCGTCGAAAATAAAATCACACGTGCACTTTGTATATGTAAAAACTCACTCATGTAGGGACCTTATATTGATGTTATGTTTATCAGTGAGCAGAAGCAACATGAGCTAAAAGAATTTTACCTATCCTTATTCAATTGTTCTAATCTTGTGTAGGTACACAATGATTAGGGCTTTCGCGGCCGAGGTTTTCAGTACCTATTACTACTTTTCTTCGAGTTTGAAGGCCGTCGTTCTTTGGAATTTCTTCCTAACGTTTCGCTAGCGCGAGTGGCTAGCTTTTTCAGAGGCTTACTCATTTCCGATGACTAAACAGTTCGATTTCTCAAGGCGTATTTATATTGATGCAGGTAGTCTGGAGTGTTAATTATTTCTGTCGGGTTCGGAGAATAACCATCATTATTAGTTGCCGGACTACCTGCCGTGATTTCTTTAGTTATTCTTGATATCCTCAGAATGGCATTCCGAATTCTGTTTAGACCTAACGCTTCTTCTTTTCTGTTGAAATTGTCCGTGTGTTTGTGGATCTCTATCGCCTCCCGTACCAGTCGGCTATGGTAACCCTGGTTGGGGGCAATCAGTTTAGCATTTTCAAACAGAATCCTGTGGTTAGCCTCACTCAGTGCGTGTTCCGCCACCGCCGATTTGTCAGTTTGCCCTAGCCTGCAGTTCCTTTCATGCTCTTTGAGCCTTGTTTCCATGGATCTTTTTGTGGTACCGTGCACCTGTGGAAAGGTATACAGGTAAGTAAGAAGTATTTTGTATTATGTGTATATATTTATAAGATTTATTTTTGGGTTTGTTAGGTCACAAAACATATATACCTAATATGATTCAGTGTCGCAGAACCTAGTATTTTCTAATAAAAATATTGGCGTAGAATCCCAAAAAATTTTTTTGCAGTCTTTTTCATATTTTTCCATACACTGACAACTGTAGTTTTCATCTAAAAAAACTACCAATCCAAGTCCTATATAAGTTTGGCCCCCTCTCAACATAAATTTTGGCTGCTAAACAAGAGAAAACATATATAATACCTAACCAAGGCTCCTTGTTGACAATAAAATGTGACATTCAACCTTGTCAATCGAGACGATGTCATGGTTTTGTGATGTTTGAAGAAAAATATATTATTTCTTGTAGGGACTGTTAAATAGAAATACCAGAAAATTATTGAATCGGCTAGAAAAAAAGAAGACAATTACAAAGCCAAATATCACAGAAGTTGCTATAGTCACTACATATTTGAAAGAAATGTTAAAGCTACGGATAATGAACTAAAAAGACCTTCGAACAAACTGTATCTCTACAGGAGGAAAATGATTTATTAGATCAGTCCAATGATACGGTAGATGAAATTTTCACCAAAAATAATATGAATTACGAACAACTTTGTATCAGGCAGCGCAAATCTTATATTTGAAATGAATTCGAGTGTTTTTGTCCGATATGGAAAAATTAAAATCTGAAGTTCCCGAAATGTACGAGTTCTTAGCTGGTGGTAATTTTGTTGTTGAAAAAACAAGTGAGAGAAAGTTCAACTGTGTGGCTTCTGATATGGCTCTCGAACAGTCCATTTATAAAGACTGTAAGATCTCTTCTGGAATTATAGGATTCTCCAAACAACCACTTCTCCGATGGATGACAACTCGTCATATATTGGGTGATAATTCTAAACATTTTGCAAGTGAGTGAATTTTTCATAATAAATACATCAGTCACCAGACAGAAAACGACTTTGAGGAACCCAGTAAAAATGGATGGATACAAGAGGAGAACCCCTGGATGCCCGTTTTGTTTACAGTGGAACCCATACCAGAAAATTTAAAAAGAATTCCGTCAATTCGTTGCTCCGATCAAAAGGGTATTGATAACAGATGTATTTGTGTGATTCGAGGCCTCAAATGTTGCAATGATTGTGCATGACGATCATGCTGTAGAAGGAGAACTATTATTGAAAACTCAGATTCAGGATTGAGAATTACTAAATAATAACGAGAATAAGCGAAACTCTGTTTATGTCTAACCGTCTCTCAACATATTATACTCACTTTTAACGTAGTAGCATATTTTATCATTTTATTTATATTTATTTTGCACGAATTAAGCAGCGCGACGTGTCGGTCGGCTAACCGCATTGTCCCCTCTGCGTTATATGACTGAATTTAACTACGAATATTTCCTGAAGTACAAAAGATAACAAATCGCGTTTTTTTTCAAAAACTTTTTCGTTTTTTTTTCAAATTCCACTCGCATATTGAACACGAAAATTTTCAAAAGTAGAAAAGTTTATCGATTACTGAAAAAAACATTAGGCTTGCACGACAACTTTGCTTTTTATTTCTTTTTCGGGCAGAGATGTTTTTCTTTCGATTTTTATAGTCCTATAAGTTGCGCTTAAGTGTCTACTTTTCACCAAAAAATATCCGTTTCGATACACCCAACAGTTTGCGAGATATCATAGGTATGTTATGTAATGAATTGTACGATATTTTTAATTTACCCGATTTGCACTTTTTTTGTAATTAGGTGGAGCACGCCCCCAGTCTACAATGTCGTAATACTTAGTATATTATGCAATGATGGTTATTAATAAACGAGCATCAACTGGGATACGAAGCGAGCCGAAGGTGAGTTTCGTATGGTTGATGCAAGTGTATTAATAACCATTACATGAGCGTTGCATACGCTATTTTATCTACACCCTATAAATAGTGAATACCTACAAATATTATATTTATATTTGTATTGCACACAATAATACTAATTATAGGCATTTCTTTGAAAAATTCTACAAAATTGTAATTAATGGTATTACTTCGAGAAATAAAACGATGAGAAATGAAGAGAAGATCAAAAATTAAAAAAAAAAGATTACTCGAGGCGGGAATTGAACCCACGTCTCTTCCATCTAGCTAATTAAAACTCAGCACCTTGAAATAACTCATGTATTTGTCAAATGAAAAATTCAACCATTCTAACTGTATTTCTGCCGGTGAAGGTGTCGAAGGTGATTCTCCCATATCGCAGGTATCAGATATATTATTATGATTATCGAAGTTTGGCTATATTCTTCAAAAATTCAATACCTAAACCGATTTCGACTTGACAAACGTCAAATGCAGAGCATGCATATCATGTTTGATTGAAAAATAATGGGTTTCTATTGGTTGAAAATCTGTATCGTAATGAAAAATCTGTATCGTGATGAATTTCATTATAAAACGGGTTGTGGGCATATATTAGAGTACGGGTGTAGATAAATAGTCATATGGGAAGTCAAAATACTTATATAATGATCATACATAGGTCACTGATTGTTCTACTCCCAAAAATTTTTTCGAAGGCTTTCTCGGGCTTTTTCACTCCGCTATAGCTTTACAAATGAAAAAACAAGCCACTGAAATATTTTGTACTTAGTGAAAAAAATTTGTTTTGATTTTTTGAACATTGAAAATTTCTCATAGATTAAATACATACTGGTTCTGCAGGAAACTCTCTACCACGTCACTTCATCAGAGATAAGAAAACATTTGGATACGTTTCAACAGAAAAAAGTCCAAATCAGCTTAAATTTAGGCATAGTCACTCACGCATGAAAATGATGTGGCAACTTACCTTTAATAAAAAAATCTCTTCTACTTTTGCTGACGAATCATTTGATGCCTTTATTCATATCTGTCTTATATTATACTCTAATGACCACTTGATAATCTATATTTTTATGAGAATCGATTTTATAAAAGTTTTCAAAACTACGAGATTCGAAGCTGAAATGGAGACTAAAAATATTGGTTTCCTCGCTTCACTGATATACCAAAAAATATTTTCAGAATATTCAAGTATGGTTCAAAAAGGTTGAATAAAGTAGAAACAAAAATTTATGATGAAATTCTTGTAATCTTCCAGTTTTGGTATCATTCTCATCCTCATAACGTATCGCATGTAAGTCATATATGGTGATATCTGATCCCACATTCTCACAGAATAGAAAAACTGGTTGATTGCTGGTCACTTTATCGTTTATTTCACGTTTTGAATCATTATGGAATTAGCTATTGATCTCGAGTTGAACGAATCAACAAATCTATTTCATTCTCGATGTATAAATCCTCACGAAGTTTTCTTTTTTCGTTGATATAAAAATTCTTATTTAGTTTAAGATAAGATAAGAATCACTTTTATTTCAAAAAATGTTAACATACAAGAAATACAGATAACATGATATGAAATGACGTCACACAAGCATAGTTATAATGTAAAAGTTGTATAAAGACAAAAATTATTAAAAATAAATAGCTACAAGTGTTATTCCAGTAACTCAATAAAATTTAATGGCAAAAAGTTATGATCATGTGCTACACAAATCATAGTTCAGAAATTCTTTTATATTGTAAGGTTCAATATCAAGTAGGAGAGATTTGACATGGATTTTGAACTTGTTAATACTACTTAAGTTTCTAGTTTCTTCCGGTAATTTATTGTAGAATCGTATAGCGGCATAAGAAGGGTGCTTTTCAGTTGCTACCAATCTGTGTGTTGGGTAAGATATTTTATTACAGTTGCGTGTCTGATAATTGTGGAAGTCAGTACACTTTGTGAAATTGTTTTTATGTTTGTACAAGTACAATACACATTCATATATATACAGGGCGTACACTGTAAGTATGCGTTTATTTTTATTAAGTATGCGTATATCTCAGACTATATGATATATTTCCTAATTTACTCCCTAGGTGTTCGATATGAGAGTTCCATTGTAAATGTTCATCTATAAATACACCTAGAAATTTGGTACTCTTTTCCACTTTCATTTCATTATTCAGTAATTGTACAGTATTCGGTGTAGTAATCTTTTGCTGTTGAGTTCGAAAAAGGATAATATTAGTTTTTTGTACATTCAACATGAGCTTATTTCTTGTGAACCAGTTATGTGCTTCGTCTAAGAAAATATCTGCATCTCGTGTTGAGTCGGGTAGATTTGAGCCAGCTACTGATCAATTTGTATCATCTGCATACTTAGTAACACTGCAGGATGGGTTTACAGGATGGTGCAATATTTCTACAATGTCATTCATAAAGATAACAAATAAAATTGGTCCTGTGATACTGCCTTGAGGAATCCCAACGTTATTATTCTTTACATCAGATTTTACTGTTTTTACGTCAATTGTGATTTTTACCCTCTGTTGCCGATTCGATAGATATGATGTGAACCACTTCAGAGCAGTACCACGAACTCCATATCTCTCTTGTTTTTCAAGGAGATGTTTATGATTGAGGCAATCATATGCTTTGGATAAATTTAAAAAAATTCCTAGCAGTAACTGGTTGTTTTCGAATGCGTTTATAATCCTTTCGGTAAATTGCATGATAGCTGTTTCTACAGATCTACCTTTAATATATCCGTGCTGTATGTAATTAATTTGTTTACTATCATTCAAGAAGTTCATTAGACGGTCACACATTGCCATCTCAAACAATTTTGAAAAGGCTGGTAAGATACTAATGGGTCTAAAATTTTCAAAAGACTCATGGTCACCTTTTTTGTGTATAGGAGAAATTAGCGAAACTTTCATTTTTTCTGGAAATATACCATATTCGAATGATTTATTCATTATGTGGCAGATTACGTTGCTAAATGTATGCATAGAGTATTTGACTATACTTACTGGAAATATCATCGTCACCACTTGAATGTTTATTTTTTAGCCTAGTTCCCAAATCAGCAATTTCACTTATTGTGATTGGTCTTATGAATATTGATTGGATGTTGTTGGGAATGTTACAGCTAAATGGTAGAGAATTCACCTTATTAAGCATTTGTGGAATAATTTGAAATAGGAAATTGTTGTATTTGTTGGCAGCTTCGCTAGGATCTCCCTGTAAGTTTGAATCCCTTTTCCTGCATTTGCCGATTACTTCGTTATGTATGTTCCACATTGTTTTCATTTTATTGTCTGATGCAACTATTCTCTTCTCAAAATTTTTTTTGCGTTTTCTCTGGGAAAATACGTATATACTTATGTTTTGAAGTTTTTGCTGAATCTGTCACGAAACTAAGCTTTTGTGCGGTGTGATCTGAAATTAGGGAGTGTAGAACACATGTGCTGTATTCTTTGAGGTTAGTAAAAATATTGTCTATACATTTCTTTGAGGTTGATGTTACCCGAGTGTAATCTGTGATTGCAATTTCAAAGGAAAAGGAATTCAACAAAAGTTTCATTCTTACTACGTTTTCGTCTGTACCCTTTAAATCAATATTAAAGTCTCCTACTATAAAAAAATTTTTTTCATCATCTGATATCGCTTCAAGTAGTTTTTCTAACTGTATATAAAAACCTTCTAGGTTTTCATTTTTTGGAATTCGATAAACACTCACGATCACATATTTCAAACCATTAAGGGTGCACTCGATTGCCGCACATTCAAACACTTCCTTTTTTGATAGGTTGTTCAGACTCTTCCTAACTTTGAAGCTGGTTCCCTTCTTGACGTAGACTGCGACTCCTCCATGTTCTCCTTCCGATCTGCAGAAAGTTTCTGATAACCAAAACATATGAAACCCTCCACCGATCAGATACGCTAATAGAGAATTCTTGGTTCATTGTACGTCTTGTCCAACTTCCAAGCATCTCATTATAGTCTGCCATTATTGAATTTAAATGCTTCTAAATTGTTGAATGAGAATTGGATCTCAAATGAGACAACTTCAACAGGGAATTCAAATATAGACTTTTCAAAAAAGTACAAAAAATTTCTACCGAAACTGACAAACTCTTTTGGAGACTGAAAAAATCATTTCAATAGAGCACCGAACAATGACATAAATTGAAATATTCAAAACGATAATAAAATAACAGAACTTCCATGAGAACTTTGAGGAGAAGGAGTGAAGTTATGAAAAATGTTTCATATAGAAGTTTAAGATATAATGGCATTCGGCTTTTTAAACTTTGTACCAATCTTAGAGTACGGATTAACATCATTGCGTATTGAACTCACATCTTTCCAAATGGAACACTACATCAATAATGGAAATAATCTTCATTTTACAAAGACGGTAACAATATTTAGTAACTAAGGAAATAGTGTCAAATTTATTGTAGTTATAAATCTTAAAACTACCTACTACATTATTCGATTCCAATAGGTATTCTCCTTCAAACTTTTTTTCATAAATGTTAGAATTTTGGCTTGCCAGATCACCTGACCTATCTCCTTTGGACTTCTTCTTTTGGGGAGACTTGAAAAATATTTATTTTGCTACGAACGAAGCCCGAGTCCATGTAATGAAACATCTTCGCCAACGGAGTAATGATTATATGGAGTGCTTGCTTGCATAAGGCAGAAATGAGCCTTCTTCACATCAAGATATCATAGGAACACAGTGGCGTGTCTAAAGCAGCTCGTGTCGCTCAAAGGAAAAAAACGAAAATCTCCATCCGAACATTCTGAATTGATGCTCAATGAAATCTACTAATAATTAATTGATATATGATCATTTTTTCTTAGTAAACGTATGTATATGTATGTATGAATATATAATTTGATGAGAAACCCGTTGGTTGGGACCTTTAGTCATATTTGCGGCGGATACATGACCAGTGGAAAAGCATATTATTGGTCGTATTTTCATCTCAACATGTTCGTTTCTAATCGGTAATAGGTAATCGGTGATAATGTCACGTAGCTGCTGATGAACCACGAATCGTGTAAAAGCACTTCGTTTTTTGAGTTTGTTTCCCACTATAAAGATTTCATACAGATATTTGCGACTGTACCAGTATCAACGGCAACAGCGGAAAGAAGCTTTTCAACTATTAAGCGTCTGAAAACCCATTTGAGGTCAACCATGGCAGAAGAGCGTTTGAATGGATTAACTTTACTCAACATTCATGAAGAAGTTGATATTGATATCGAAAATGTAATATATAGATTTGCTGCAAGTAAACCTAAGACAAATGAACCTCAAAGATTGGTCAGGGTCAGATGATTGAACGAAAAACATTAAAAAGACTAGTCATTCTGTTGTTTCGCCTAATTTTTCGTTCTTTTTTTATTTTGACGAGGTGAACCACGAACACAATTTTTGGCAATATTTTTCATTTTTGCTTCGGCCCCCTCAAAACAGAATTCTAAACACGCCACTGTAGGAACATACTATGAAGATACTATGCCAAATACTATTGAATAAACAAAAAACACGTGCTCACAGTCATTATAATATTTAGGATATCGAAAGTTTAGGTTCTGTTAAGATTGCGAAATTTGTATCATACAATTATTTTGATACCATAAATGCAAATAATTTGTTTTACTTTCCGTGACTGTGTGATATAAAATGATCCATCATGTAAATAATTATGGAGAATGAGGTGGTTTGACATTTGAAAATTGATACTTTATAAGTCAAAATGAAAAAAAATTATAACATCGTCTACTGGCCTATAACGGTTTTTTTCGACACTCCAGACTAGTTTATCAATTGGTGTATAGTGACTACATGTCTTTTTGATGAAAATTCTATTTTTCAAGTTCTATTCTGGTTAAGGAATGTGGTTGAAGTTATCCGCTTTGTTTGCCTTCTGGATTTTCCATTGAAAATATTTTCGATTCAACAATGGATTACGTGACCTCCGAAAATATGAAAACGATTACAGAAAGAGAAATTACTATAGCGCAACTAATCCGTGATTTCGAAGAGTTCGATGAAATTCATTTCAGTAAGAGGCAATTGAAAACCAAGAAAAATACGTTCAGCTCTCAGAAGCGAAAAAAATGGGATTTTCTCAAGAGCACAAAAGGAGGCGAAGATTACTGTAAACATATCGATCCTATATGTCCTGAAATGGATACATTCATTCGTTCAAGTATAGACTACACTGACACATCTCATAAATATATGGGAGCTGAAAAAAATTATAACCGAGATTTCTCGGAAGATGCATGGTCAAATGACGATTCTATGTGTAACTTGGAAGGGGTAATAACTGAGGATGGAATTTTCTTCGAAAACAATACCAGAAATAAAAGAATCGACATGCCCAAAAGGGAATGTTTCGCAAATTCCGCGAGTTTGGTTCAAAATGACAGGACAAGCTTGGAAAGTATTTGTCGACAACGATATCGAGAGTCGTCTCCATTGGATTTACCTTGCGGAAAAGCGTCTCAAGATCTCGATCTTTACCATGCTTTTGAACCGTTCATAGGTAACAATGTTATTTTATCCGCTTGAATAATGTTCCTAGATTTTCATGTTGCGGTCTGCGCTACGAAGAAACTCCTGTATAATCCAGATAACATTATTATGAGGTCCAAGAAAGTGATAATGACATGGTAATAGGGATCATGATTATTTTGAGGGAGAGAAGAAAGTGTTGAGAAATTTATTTTTGGCTCTTTCTTCTCCAAGTCAATACAAAAAGAATACAAAACTTTCGTAAAGGTAGTAACATCAAATATTTAGCAAACATTTTCTGATGTTAACCAAAAAGAGTGGAAACTGAGCACTCGTCTGTTCAATCTCGATGAAACTTTCACAAATAGTCGGTGAGCGCACTTGAAGACTGGCTTTAATATAATCATCCAAAGGTCACTAGTATTAGCCAGGGAATAAGTTGGTTTCTGACACCTGTTAGTCCATCAACCCACAGTGCAGTTAAGTTGAGAGTGGCCTGAATGAATTGTCCCTGTAGATGACTCGCTAAAACTGTGTTGACGATATTTCAATTGTAATGTCTAGAGGGTGTTGCAAAACTATCTATCAAAATATTCATAATCCGTTTCTGAAGCAAAAATTATTTTTTCCTCCAAATATTGAAATATGTTTTGATTACGGTCATAACTGTAAAATACTTCTCTGTAGGGCTTCAAGCTTATATTCCTTTGATTTGATCCCACCATTTTTAATAATGATATTCCTATTTTCGAGATAGGATGTTATCCACCCAATAATATATTATACCTAATAAGTTGCTTATTTTTTCAGAAAAAAAAATATGAATAAGTGTCAAACGCTCGCGTTAAATCGAATGAGATAGAAACTACATGGTCATCTCTATTTATATGTTGAACTAGAGCTGTTATATCAGTTTCAGTAGAGAATTCTGAGCGAAAGCCATGCTGGCAGTTACTGAGAACATTGTATTTTTCGAAAAAAATATTGTATTTATTGCATAATGTTTTTTCAATAATTAAAAAGAAAACTTTGCAAGGCTGGCTGTACCACCCTGTTAGAAAATAGGGATAATCGCTGCTAATTTCAAACTCTTGAATCCTTTCTGACATCACTAACCAACTCATAACGTCCGCGAGATATCGTGAGATCATAATGAAACATTTTTTTATTATATCAACAGGGATTTCATCCAGGCTAGTTGATTTGTTATTGGGTAGAGGGCAGCGATAACTTCCTGAACGTTTTTCTTCGTGATTTTTATGAAAACAAAGGAATTACTCAAACTTTGAGTAGATCTACTGTCTCCGAAGTGTTCTGATGATTTATTTTCAATTACAGTAGACAGGTAGTGAAATGTATAATCTAATTCAGATCGGTGATCACGTGATCTTTTTTGTTTTTTGCCTCTTTATAATTTTCCCGTCAAACACTATTTGTTTTTAAGTTTTCTACGTCATTTAACAGTTCATCAGGTAATTTGATTTCATCCGAAAAGTTCTGCTAGGTAGCTGCTTTCCTTCTCTTGGAAAAAGATCAAAACACCATAAGAAGTCTGTAAGGAAGTTTCTGAATGTGTCATCTACAGTGCTCTCGCTATGTATGACTTTATAACATAGCGTTCTATTCAAGTGAAAAAGAAAATAATCTACAAAGTTGTCATCAAAACTACGGAAAATGTAGAACGGGATTATAGGATTTGTTTTTCCAAAGGAGTCAAAACTAATGTCAATCATTATTTGAGCATGGTGGTCCGATATTTCCGGATCAAAGTAAATTACATTTCTAAAATAAAGTTGATTAGTACCAACCTCAGATCATATTTATTGATCATATTTATTGATCTGAGTTACCAACATAGGCCATACACGAAGCGATTTTGTTATTACTGATGGTGAAAATTTTAGTTTATTCGTCACCTAGCGATGACATTTCGACAGAGCTAAAAACATCGATATTTAGATCTCCACAAAGCGTTATGTTGTCAAGGCATCGAAGACTTAGATAACAACTGAGATAAATGATCGAAAAAAATGTCCAGATTACCACTTGGTGGTTGGTCTATGTATATTTATTGTGCAAACAGTTTTATTCAATGGAATTTCCGAGCATTCAAGGCTTCCCTCAATAGGAAAACTATTTAGGAAACTGTATGATTTTGATTGTACAAATAAATCGTTTTTTACATAAATGATAGAACCCTTGCGTGTGGGAATTTTTCTATTAAAGCTACCTACAACAATATAGTTCTTCATATTGAGCTCATATTCATATTGAGTTGACTAAGAAGTTGTCGGTTGGGTGTCTATAGAGATAACCATTCGCGATAGAAAATACGATCGCAGCCCTAGCGCGGAGAAACGCGGAACTGTCCATGGTTAGATTGTCATGTTTACATTTGCATGTGTATATATGAAGCTTCGATGTTCTCGTGTTCCTTTTGTTCGTGAAATTCTCAATTTCTTATTAATTTCTGTGTGAGAAGTGACTCAATCGACAGTTGAATACTTGAAGAACATTTCATTGAACAAACTCGAAGGTTTCTCGTTATCAAAACATTGTAAAATTCGAAAGACTCGAGGTTGTTTCCAGATGAGACTTGGATTTATGAGTTTCTGCTATCAAGTCGGACTCACTGAACGAATATTCCATAATTTAATGATTATTGCACACCTGAAATAATTGAAAAATCATCCCTCAGCTGGAAAAATTCACTTCCATTACTTAAATATAAAATATATTCAATGTATTTAAGCAATAATAAAGTACCTTTCAATTACTTCACTGGAACATTTCCAAACTTCTTGAAATTCTCGACTATCGCTATTAAGGCTCAAACAGACAAATAATCCTCTTGAATTACTTTTATTTCTTGTATCATCTTATTTTTTATATCTGAGAAAGTAGAGTAGTATGTCAAAGCCGGCATCAGGACCGAGATCTCGGTCCTAGAACCGGCCTAGCGTATTTCGGGAGTTTGAGGGAACATACTACGCCTATGTCGTCGTAGCGGGGTACGGGGGGCGGGGGCCCCTGTAACCCCGTTGGTACTCCGCCCATGTCCGCTAACGGTCGTCGCCGACATGTCGAGACCTGCAAAAGTTCGAACGGCGAGTTCCCAGGCTCACGTGCAAGGCGGCTCTTTTGTCGGCATGTTCGTCAAAGATATCGAATGAATGATTAATGGGTTATCGGGTGAATCCCAACCGCCGAGCTGTTTACGAAAACAAACGTGATGACTCATGCGTTTTTCCGAGAATTGCAGAAGGTCATGCCTGCGTGAGACTTGCAAAACAAAATACGTGGGGAATCCCAGATGACGCAAGCGCTTTTCCGAGAAATGCAGAAGGTCATACGCGGCGTTTTATCGGAAACGTTCGGGTGGTATCGTAGAACCGCACCCATTTCGAGCGGGAATATTTGAACTGGAAGCGTCTTTCGCTTCAGGCGGCGTTCATGACACACGTGGGTGGTACGGTGAGGCAATGCTGTCATATTCTTCAGGCGGCTTAGAGGTCAACGAGATGGATGCAAGGCGGCGCGGTTAGGAGATCCAACTTCTCGATTGCCGCGAAGTCAGTCTCCTGCTAGAACTCGTACGATATCGCCATCGAAGACAGTGTTTTGTGTCCGCCATCAGACCATCGAAGTCAGTTTCCTGCTAGAACTCATACGATATATACCGCTATAGAGCGACAGTGTGATCAGACTGAAAAATGTAAGTACCTCTTTTTCCTTCGTGTTCGGGAGTGTTTTTCGCGAAACGGCTCACATACAGGTTGAGAGCTATTCATGCGATCTTCGGCATATACAGCGTGTGTCGAAACTTTTTTCTGTCAAGTGTGTTGGCTCAGTGTGAATTTTTTCGAACTCATCGGCATATACAGCGTGTGTCGAAACTTTTTTCGTTGGCTCAGTGTGAGTTTTTTCGAACGGCATATACAGCGTATGTCTAAACTTTTTCTGTCAAGTGTGTTGGCTCAGTGTGATATTTTTCGAACGTATCGGCATATACAGGGTGTGTCGAAAATTTTTCTGTCAAAGTGGTCTGCATGTTGTTGTTGGCTCATACAGATTGAGTTTTTTCAGACGTATACAGTGTGCGTCATAATTTTTTCGTCAAGTGTGTTGGCTCATACAGGGTGAACCAACAGTGTGCGTCAAAATTTTTCCGTCAAGTGTGTTGACTCATACAGCGTGAGCCATTTTGTTTTCGAACGTATGTACAGGGTGTCCTAAAATTTTGATGTTTTTTGCTTCAGATGGACCTCCTTGCAGAGTTGAACACAATATGCAGCGCTTCTGGATACAAGCAGACCGTTCCTATGAGCAGCTTGCAGAAAAACAAGCCCTATCCAATTCAGAAGCTTCGCCTGGTGAAAACCAAGTTCGGAGAGACCATCATAGCCGATATCCAGCTGTACGAGGTATTCCTTCCGAGAAGAGTGTTTGCAATCCTCAGGGGACATATTGACCAATTTACTCCGGGGAAGTACGCCCTGGTAGTCGAAGAAGGAGGAGTCGGAAAGACAAATACCTTCAAGTTCATCGAGAACTAGGCAACAACATGAAGGAAGTTTTCTCTCTCTCTGTGTCCACCCATATCCACATATTTTTTGAGAAGTGTAACCTATAGGAAAATATATACTTGTATGTGAAATCGTTTTGACTTTGATTTGGAGAGAATGCGTGACAGAGTAACCATATGACAGACGCAAGACTTGACTGACAGACGTATGACTCCAATGACGTGAACGACAAATGACAGAGGAATATGATATGAAGTTTGGCTTGAATGGTAGACGCAAGACTTGACTGACAGACGTATGACTCCAATGACGTGAACGACAGGCAACACGAATGACAAGACGGTATTTCTGACAGCTGACAAATGAATTGACTGATGTGTGATGTGAACGACAGCCCAACACGAATGACAGACGATATGGCTGACGTATGATGTGAACGATAGCCAACTCGAATGACAGACGATATATAGCTGACGTATGATGTGAACGACTGCCAACTCGGATGACAGGCAATATTTCTGACGTATGACTTGACTGCGACGTATGATGTGAACGACTCGAATGACCAGAGGATGTATGTGGTGAATGGCAGATGACTTATGACAGACGCAGGACTTGACTGACCGCCGACGTATGACTTGACAGACGTATGACTTGACTGACAGAGGAAGTGACAGATGACGCTCCTCCGAGGACGCCATCTATCCACGCCACTGTGAGCCAACTCATAAGTGTGGTGACAGATGACGCCCCTCCGAGGACGCCATCTATCCGCGCCACTGTGAGCCAACTCATAAGTGTGGTGACAGATGACGCCCCTCCGAGGACGCCATCTATCCACGACACTCTGAACCAATGCGTAAGTGTGAGTGACAGATGACGCCCCTCCGAAGGACGCCATCTATCCACGCCACTGTGAGCCAACTCATAAGTGTGAGTGACAGATGACGCCGCCTCGGAGGACGCCATCTATCCACGACACTCATAACCAACTCGCACAGTGATCTGTGTCCCACACTCTTGTTTTTTCATTTTTTTCCCACCCTCTATTCCCCATTATGTCCCACCCCACAATCTGAAAGAGAGAAAAAATAACAGCCCTTTCGAAAATACGATTTATTGATCGAAAAAACATACATTTCTCAACGAGGTAAAACATTATTGGAAAACCAACTGAGCATAGAGTCTACATTGAACTGTGTACACATATACTTGCAGTTGTAGGCGGCGGCGTGGTTTGGGCAAGGCGTCGGCGTTGGCTACCGTCGAACTGGGAGACGTCCTGGATAGACGGTGGGCAGGTCACTCCAATATCTCGGACTTTTCTCGAGAGGAACTCGGCTTTTTGGCTACCTCTCACATATATGACTTCGGCCGAGTACAGAAGGTATTTCTGCAGAATGGCATCAACGTCGTGGTACTCGACGTCCCCTGAAGAATACGGAATGCCGTGAACGTACTTTTCCAAGTACCGGGTGGTCTTCTTGTCCTTGTCCGTCAACAAGACATAGGGCATTGGTGGCTTGAACAGGAAATTCTGCCGCTGGTGACCGATATGGATGGCAAGTTCTTTGGGGTGGAACACCCCGTTGACGACGAAACCTTGGATATCAACGACCGCGATTCTCATGATGTGTGCGTCTTGTACTAGCTGGCAACTGAATGACGATGTGCGCTAGAGAGCGTCAGTTCTCCCACTTCTCCCACCACGGTGGCGCGCGCCGCCTATGATTTCTCATGACCTCGGTAAGGGGAAGTACAATCGTCCGGGATGATGCAACAAGGGGAATTTTGACGAAAAACCGACGTTTTCGACACGGCTGTCCACCACGTCGAACAGACCGAAAAAGATTTGAATTTTCAACTATCAATACTTAGACGTTCAGTGGATGAGAAAGCATTTCAACGCAAAGGTGGACCTTCGAGTTAACCGTGACGAAACGTAGTTCTCGTCGGTCGCCTGAACCAAAAAAGACAAAATGGGGGTGGGAAGGCTGTACTCATCAGGCCGAATGCGACGAAAATATCTCCAATGTCAACCGACACTCACCGACGATGTCGACACGGCTGTCCACCACGAAGATTTCACCTTTCTCGAACAGGCCAAAAAAAGATGCATTCCTTCAATTTTCAGCTATTACTACTTAGACGTTCATCAGATGTCTTGAGAAAACATGTCAACGCAAAGGATGACCGTATCAATACTTAGACGTTCAGCTGATGAGAAAGCATGTCAACGCAAAGGAGGACCGTAAGGTCAACCGTGACGGCTCTCGTTCGACGAGAGAGAAAAGACCAACAAAAATGGGGGTGGGAAGGCTGTACTCATCAAGCCGAATGCGATGAAAATGTTTCCAATGTCAACCGATACTCTGAGAGGGCTTTTCTGGTTCACAACAAAATAGGTGGACCGGTCAGGTCAACCGTTATGGAATCGAGCGAAAAAGGGGAAGACGGCAACTTTGAATGAGTTCAACCTTAGCGTCAAAGTGAACGTTCTGGCGCGAAATTCGAAAGACTTCAACCTGAACGGAGCGACAAACGCTGTAGACGGCAACATCGATAGGTAAGTCGTCGGACAGAAACTTCAAAGTACACGAATGATCATTTTGCGCATGAGCGGTGAACACTGACTTCAGCCTGAACGTCGAAGTGACCAAAAGCGTTTTTGCGCATGAGCGGTAAACGCTGTAGGCGGCAACTTTGAATGAGTTCAGCCTGAGCGTCAAAGTTCGGGTGCGGAATTTGGAAGACTTAAGCCTGAACGGAGCGACAAACGCTCTAGGCGGGAAATTTGAATGATATGAGCGTCGATGTTCTGATGAGAAATTTGGAGGACTTCAGCCAGTCAATGTATCCAAAAGCGTTTGTGCGCATGAGCGGCAAACGCTGTAGGCGGCAACTTTGAATGAGCCTGAACGTCGCGACAAACACTCTAGGCGGGAAATTCGAAAGACTTCAGCTTGAACGTCAAAGCGTTGGTGCGCATGAGCGGCAAACGTTCTAGGCGGCAAAGGTTAGTCGTCAGACGAAAACTTCAAAGTACCCAGCAGATGGTTGTGCGCATGACCGTGGCGTGCAAGACGTGGCGGGAATTTTGAACGTTCTAGCATTCCGCGCAGCAGTCATGGTCACGTGATACGTCAGATGGCGGGAACATTTGGATTTCAAAGACTGACGTGGTCGACGGCGTTCTGGGTGGGAACGTTCTCAGACGTCCTTCTACGGCTCTTATGCCACGCTTGAGGCGGGATATTTGACATTTGAAGTGTATGCAGTTTCCTCCATTACCCCCTCAGTGAAGCATGGATACGCACCAACCGACGATGTCGCACTTGAGAGAACATTTCCTTAGATCTGGGGAAAATTCTATAGGATTTCCTTGATATTTCCCCAGATTCTGGGGATATTTTGCGGTTGAGAATGCCACAAGAACGTGACGTGAAGTTTCAAAGTATCGAAAGCGCATGTCTGTGTGTGCAGACCTATGTGGAGGTGGAATGAAACGAGGCGCCAAATTCAAACGTATATTCAAGATACATATATCTTCATGAATGAGGTGATTGGTGAACGGCAAACGGGACAGTTTTCACCGCATCTTACACAGCATTCGAGACAACAAACCAAATGTCTACAAGGCATGAATACAATGCATACTTCATTGTCCAAACAAACTTTACAGGTCAGCGGTGGCGGCGGCGGAGACGCCCTGGACGGTTGAAGTTTCATCATGAAATCGCATCCGTCGTGACAGCCATGTGTCCAAACCGAATCTCCTTGTTTCCAGTGGGCTATTTCGGTGCCGCAGTGAAAGCATTTTACGTGATCTCCTATTCCGGTGTAGAAAAATCCACATTCGGCAAGTTCTTGAGGCGTCTGACTGAGACCGATGGGCCAGTTTTCGAAAGTTGCGAGACGCCGCATGAGAACACTATTTTCCGTATGTGTTGGTCGTTTCACCCGATTGATGAACGAAGAAGTATCGCTGTCGAAAAACGTACAATAGGGTGTCCACCTGAAGTGGTCCATCAAAGGATCATCGCCAGTCTCCCAATTGAATCCTTCGACACCGCAATTGAGACAGGTAACTGTGTCGTCGTCGTCTCCTGAACCGGTGTAAACGAAACCGGCACTGGCCAACTTCTCTTTCGGAAATGTCGAAGGCCAGTTGCGAAACGTTTGAAGTCTCTCGGCATACGAACAGTCTGCAGCCATTCTCGTTGGAAGACAAATGAGTACTGAAGACTCCAATCGAACATGTGACGAATTTGGGAATGCTTTTTGTGGAGGGGTGGGACCAACGGTGAACTATAAGGCCCCCCTGTCCATTGTCGTCACGTCATGGGTGTATATTCCCCCAAGTATCTGATTTTTTCACTTTGGATCCCACGACAAAACATGCGGTCCCCACCGCTTGCGGGGAATGTCAACTCAATCATCGTGTTCAGCCTGATGCACTCAGGTAGACGTGATATGATCGGCATGGGTCGCGTTCGGCCTAACGCAGTCAGTTCAACAGTTTTCTCTCGTTTCAAAACATTCCATTTTTTTTTTTTTTTTTTGGAGGGTCGAACACCGTTTTTTCTGCCACCGTGATTTCCACTCTTACGATTCGGATATTGTTCACGGTTTGAAGGTCACCGATGACTCAGAGCTGTCTTTGTTCGTTTTACTGCTGATCGAAGGTCACTCTGTTTGTGTGATGACTCATAGCCTGTGCGTCATTGAAGTTGTTGACTTGTCTGAACATGTCTGCGATAACCTCGCATTCCTTATCGTCATTTGGCCGGTATGGGATGAGTCGTATCGCGGTGAATCATCGAAGGAAACATTTTCACTTCTCGGGGCCGAATTCCGAATTTTGGAGAATCGGAGAGCGTCCACATGGGACTACAACTGTTTTTTCGAGTCGCTCACATCTCAAGAGGGCGGCGGTTGTCAACGGTTTTCATGGCAGTTGGCCCAACGTCTTCCCCTTTTTCGCTCGATTCCATAACGGTTGACCTGACCGGTCCACCTATTTTGTTGTGAACCAGAAAAGCCCTCTCAGAGTATCGGTTGACATTGGAAACATTTTCATCGCATTCGGCTTGATGAGTACAGCCTTCCCACCCCCATTTTTGTTGGTCTTTTCTCTCTCGTCGAACGAGAGCCGTCACGGTTGACCTTACGGTCCTCCTTTGCGTTGACATGCTTTCTCATCAGCTGAACGTCTAAGTATTGATACGGTCATCCTTTGCGTTGACATGTTTTCTCAAGACATCTGATGAACGTCTAAGTAGTAATAGCTGAAAATTGAAGGAATGCATCTTTTTTTGGCCTGTTCGAGAAAGGTGAAATCTTCGTGGTGGACAGCCGTGTCGACATCGTCGGTGAGTGTCGGTTGACATTGGAGATATTTTCGTCGCATTCGGCCTGATGAGTACAGCCTTCCCACCCCCATTTTGTCTTTTTTGGTTCAGGCGACCGACGAGAACTACGTTTCGTCACGGTTAACTCGAAGGTCCACCTTTGCGTTGAAATGCTTTCTCATCCACTGAACGTCTAAGTATTGATAGTTGAAAATTCAAATCTTTTTCGGTCTGTTCGACGTGGTGGACAGCCGTGTCGAAAACGTCGGTTTTTCGTCAAAATTCCCCTTGTTGCATCATCCCGGACGATTGTACTTCCCCTTACCGAGGTCATGAGAAATCATAGGCGGCGCGCGCCACCGTGGTGGGAGAAGTGGGAGAACTGACGCTCTCTAGCGCACATCGTCATTCAGTTGCCAGCTAGTACAAGACGCACACATCATGAGAATCGCGGTCGTTGATATCCAAGGTTTCGTCGTCAACGGGGTGTTCCACCCCAAAGAACTTGCCATCCATATCGGTCACCAGCGGCAGAATTTCCTGTTCAAGCCACCAATGCCCTATGTCTTGTTGACGGACAAGGACAAGAAGACCACCCGGTACTTGGAAAAGTACGTTCACGGCATTCCGTATTCTTCAGGGGACGTCGAGTACCACGACGTTGATGCCATTCTGCAGAAATACCTTCTGTACTCGGCCGAAGTCATATATGTGAGAGGTAGCCAAAAAGCCGAGTTCCTCTCGAGAAAAGTCCGAGATATTGGAGTGACCTGCCCACCGTCTATCCAGGACGTCTCCCAGTTCGACGGTACGACGCATGGAATGGAAAATTTGCAGCCAACGCCGACGCCTTGCCCAAACCACGCCGCCGCCTACAACTGCAAGTATATGTGTACACAGTTCAATGTAGACTCTATGCTCAGTTGGTTTTCCAATAATGTTTTACCCAGTGGCGTA
This sequence comes from Zygogramma bicolorata, assembly GCA_032362365.1. Lineage (NCBI taxonomy): Eukaryota > Metazoa > Arthropoda > Insecta > Coleoptera > Chrysomelidae > Zygogramma > Zygogramma bicolorata. The sequence continues at coordinate 204,840 of JAVJAQ010004500.1, read as the reverse complement.
AATAACGCCTTGGCAACCTTGGCGGCGCCAAGGGGCGCAGTGCAAGAGGGGGCGCAAGAAAAGGCATTCAATAACAAAAAAAAAATATCTGAAATGAATAAACCTGATGAATGTCATATAGATAGAGATAGAGGTACACAATTGACAATTGAAAAAAAATCAGGAGGAATGTGTTACTCATTAAAGAAATTTAAGTAGTCTAAGTTCTAACTGATTATATTATAAGTTGCGTTCGATTTGACGCCCGAATGCCCGAAACAATCCGGGCGCGTTCTCAATAACCTGAATCACCTCGTTGCATTTATTTTCAAAGTCGGGGCGAGTTCTGTTCCATTGTTTTCAATAGCATTGAGAGCTGGTAGTGATTACTTATTTTGAATTAATTTTAAACGGAAAATTTTTGGTGGAATTTACGTATTTTGGCGTCCTGAAAAGTCAAATGAAATTTTTGAGGCTCCCAACTCGTTTCGGAGATACGGCCCCTCAAAGACAGGAAATCGGGGTTTTACGCCTATGTTTGTTTCTCAGTCAATTTCGCTCGAAATTCCTCCTTTCTATCAGCACAATATACACATTATATACCACCTTCTTCGTTACTTTATAACCGAATTATAAGCATTTCTCACTACAAAACTCTTTAATGTAAATCGTCATAGAAATTTTAGAGTTTTGTAGTGAAAAATGGAAAAATTCGTATAATTCGGTTGGAAAGTGATGAAGAAGTTGATATAGAATGTGTATATTTTGCTGATAGAAAGGAGGAATTTCGAGCGGAATTGGCTGAGAAACAAACATTGGCGTAAAACCCCGATTTCCTGTCTTTGAGGGGCAGTATCTTCGAAACGAGTTGAGAGCCCCAAAAATTTCATTTGACTTTTTTGTTCAGGAGGCCAAAATACGTAAGTTCCACCAAAAATTTTTCATATTCGAGGCGTAGCCCGATTAACGGAATTTTACCATATATATATATATATATATATATATATATATATCAAATATTATTTATAGGGTGGGGGGGTGTATAGCCTATGTTTGCCAAGGGGCTTGGCTTACCTTAGTTACGCCACTGGTTTTACCTCGTTGAGAAATGTATGTTTTTTCGATCAATAAATCGTATTTTCGAAAGGGCTGTTATTTTTTCTCTCTTTCAGATTGTGGGGTGGGACATAATGGGGAATAGAGGGTGGGAAAAAAATGAAAAAACAAGAGTGTGGGACACAGATCACTGTGCGAGTTGGTTATGAGTGTCGTGGATAGATGGCGTCCTCCGAGGCGGCGTCATCTGTCACTCACACTTATGAGTTGGCTCACAGTGGCGTGGATAGATGGCGTCCTTCGGAGGGGCGTCATCTGTCACTCACACTTACGCATTGGTTCAGAGTGTCGTGGATAGATGGCGTCCTCGGAGGGGCGTCATCTGTCACCACACTTATGAGTTGGCTCACAGTGGCGTGGATAGATGGCGTCCTCGGAGGGGCGTCATCTGTCACCACACTTATGAGTTGGCTCACAGTGGCGTGGATAGATGGCGTCCTCGGAGGAGCGTCATCTGTCACTTCCTCTGTCAGTCAAGTCATACGTCTGTCAAGTCATACGTCGGCGGTCAGTCAAGTCCTGCGTCTGTCATAAGTCATCTGCCATTCACCACATACATCCTCTGTCATTCGAGTCGTTCACATCATACGTCGCAGTCAAGTCATACGTCAGAAATATTGCCTGTCATCCGAGTTGGCAGTCGTTCACATCATACGTCAGCTATATATCGTCTGTCATTCGAGTTGGCTATCGTTCACATCATACGTCAGCCATATCGTCTGTCATTCGTGTTGGGCTGTCGTTCACATCACACATCAGTCAATTCATTTGTCAGCTGTCAGAAATACCGTCTTGTCATTCGTGTTGCCTGTCGTTCACGTCATTGGAGTCATACGTCTGTCAGTCAAGTCTTGCGTCTACCATTCAAGCCAAACTTCATATCATATTCCTCTGTCATTTGTCGTTCACGTCATTGGAGTCATACGTCTGTCAGTCAAGTCTTGCGTCTGTCATATGGTTACTCTGTCACGCATTCTCTCCAAATCAAAGTCAAAACGATTTCACATACAAGTATATATTTTCCTATAGGTTACACTTCTCAAAAAATATGTGGATATGGGTGGACACAGAGAGAGAGAAAACTTCCTTCATGTTGTTGCCTAGTTCTCGATGAACTTGAAGGTATTTGTCTTTCCGACTCCTCCTTCTTCGACTACCAGGGCGTACTTCCCCGGATTAAATTGGTCAATATGTCCCCTGAGGATTGCAAACACTCTTCTCGGAAGGAATATCTCGTACAGCTGGATATCGGCTATGATGGTCTCTCCGAACTTGGTTTTCACCAGGCGAAGCTTCTGAATTGGATAGGGCTTGTTTTTCTGCAAGCTGCTCATAGGAACGGTCTGCTTGTATCCAGAAGCGCTGCATATTGTGTTCAACTCTGCAAGGAGGTCCATCTGAAGCAAAAAACATCAAAATTTTAGGACACCCTGTACATACGTTCGAAAACAAAATGGCTCACGCTGTATGAGTCAACACACTTGACGGAAAAATTTTGACGCACACTGTTGGTTCACCCTGTATGAGCCAACACACTTGACGAAAAAATTATGACGCACACTGTATACGTCTGAAAAAACTCAACCTGTATGAGCCAACAACAACATGCAGACCACTTTGACAGAAAAATTTTCGACACACCCTGTATATGCCGATACGTTCGAAAAATATCACACTGAGCCAACACACTTGACAGAAAAAGTTTAGACATACGCTGTACATGCCGTTCGAAAAAACTCACACTGAGCCAACGAAAAAAGTTTCGACACACGCTGTATATGCCGATGAGTTCAAAAAAATTCACACTGAGCCAACACACTTGACAGAAAAAAGTTTCGACACACGCTGTATATGCCGAAGATCGCATGAATAGCTCTCAACCTGTATGTGAGCCGTTTCGCGAAAAACACTCCCGAACACGAAGGAAAAAGAGGTACTTACATTTTTCAGTCTGATCACACTGTCGCTCTATAGTGGTATATATCGTATGAGTTCTAGCAGGAAACTGACTTCGATGGTCTGATGGCGGACACAAAACACTGTCTTCGATGGCGATATCGTACGAGTTCTAGCAGGAGACTGACTTCGCGGCAATCGAGAAGTTGGATCTCCTAACCGCGCCGCCTTGCATCCATCTCGTTGACCTCTAAGCCGCCTGAAGAATATGACAGCATTGCCTCACCGTACCACCCACGTGTGTCATGAACGCCGCCTGAAGCGAAAGACGCTTCCAGTTCAAATATTCCCGCTCGAAATGGGTGCGGTTCTACGATACCACCCGAACGTTTCCGATAAAACGCCGCGTATGACCTTCTGCATTTCTCGGAAAAGCGCTTGCGTCATCTGGGATTCCCCACGTATTTTGTTTTGCAAGTCTCACGCAGGCATGACCTTCTGCAATTCTCGGAAAAACGCATGAGTCATCACGTTTGTTTTCGTAAACAGCTCGGCGGTTGGGATTCACCCGATAACCCATTAATCATTCATTCGATATCTTTGACGAACATGCCGACAAAAGAGCCGCCTTGCACGTGAGCCTGGGAACTCGCCGTTCGAACTTTTGCAGGTCTCGACATGTCGGCGACGACCGTTAGCGGACATGGGCGGAGTACCAACGGGGTTACAGGGGCCCCCGCCCCCCGTACCCCGCTACGACGACATAGGCGTAGTATGTTCCCTCAAACTCCCGAAATACGCTAGGCCGGTTCTAGGACCGAGATCTCGGTCCTGATGCCGGCTTTGACATACTACTAAGTAGCTAGCAAAATATTCGCCCATTCTGTCGTCATAATAAATGATGAGTGTCGTTTTTTTTTTTTCAGATAAAATGGTAGAGCTTCTTGGAACGCCAAACGAAGCACCTTTCACCGATGAACTCATCAACGAAAAAGTGCAATCCAAGCAAAGAAGCACGAATTCGCAAATTCCCACCCTTCCTCGTAGTGAAACTCACGAAGAATATACAAAGGAAACAGAAAACGGTAATTCTGAGTTGAATCAAAACGAGTTCAACGATAAACTCACCAACGAAGGAATGCAATCTCAGCAAAGAAGCGAGAATTCAGTAACTCCCACTATTCGTCTCAATGAAACTCCCGAAGTATATATAATTCAAACAGGAAAGTATAATCCAGAATCGAATCAACTCGAACTCAACGATAAACTCACCCACGAAGAAGTGCAATCAAAGCAAAGAACATTGAAGGTGCGCGAGAAAATGAATGCAGGAAGCAAATCACCTTTTCGATGCGAAATTTGCTCGAAATTGTTCAACAAAGGAAGCGACTTGGAAATTCATTCCAGGATTCATACAGGAGAAAAACCATTCCAATGCAGCATTTGTTTCAAATCATACAAAAGGGCGTCAACTTTGAAATCCCATGTAACGTTACACTCAGAGGCAAAGCCATTCCAATGCGGTATTTGCCTCAAATCCTTCAATCTAAAAAAGGTTTTGGAAACCCATTCTAAGATACACACGGGAGAAAGACCATTCCAATGCAAAGTGTGCCTCAAATCATTCAGTCAGAGTTATAGTTTGAAATTGCATGGAAATACTCATACGGGAGAAAAACGTTTCAGCTGCGACATCTGTAAGAAATTGTTCACTCGTATTGATAACTTGAGAATTCATGAGAGATTACACTTAGGAGAACAACCATTTCGTTGCGAAATGTGCCCAAAATCATTCAATCGACGTGATCAGCTGATAAATCATGAAAAAAAGACACACACGAGAAACACAGATTGTGTTAGGAAACTATGTCGACACTCTCTCAAGAGCAAGTGATTCGGAGATCCCATTCCGAGATGAACTCTAGAACTGACTTTTGTTCGAGGTGAAATCGTAGTATTTCTTCATTCTGAACTTCTGAAGACTGTTGTTTAACTTTCTACAATGGTTCTAGAAAGCAACTTCAAACTCATTCCTTATGTTATGCATATATATTTTATTCATATTTTAATTTGTGAATAGTTTTGAATCTTTTTACATGTGCTCGTGTATTGTGAAGATACATTTTACTTGAATTTATATATATGACTGCAGCATCTTTATGCTGCGTTTGTTAAAATTGTTTTCTTAACAATAAACTTATTACGATAAGGGTCTTTTTTTATGAAAAATCAAACCGTCTGAGGGAAACTGTATGAAATTATTCAAATATAAAACAAGACAATAGAAGGCATCAACCAATGTCCATTGAACATTTCAAAAACAGATACAAGTGTTAACCAGTTCAAGTATTACTTTCAAACCGTTTGAGGAAACTTGTTTTCGCGCCATTTTCCAGACATATTACTTATGTTCAATTAGTTTTGCAAACCCCTGTATGTTTAGTGATATTTTATCGTTCAACATGAGCCTGAATTCCTATCCATTGGTTTTTGTTCCCTGGTCTATATAATGACCTTTTAGAATTTCAAACGAGAGAAAAAACACACTTTTTCAGGCATTCTTTTCGAAACTTTTTGGAATCAACCAGATCATTTGAACACTTCGTGAAATGTATATCGAATATTAATGGACGAACAAATTAAAACAGAAGCTTTCTGTATTGGAGTACCTGTAGATTCAAAAGTAGTGAAAACAGTTATGGTTCGAGGAGAGAAGAGTTTGTAAAAAAACATCAGGAACAACAAAAAATGATGCATATCTTACGAATTCAAAACGGGATCATAACTATTGTAAGTGACGATTTGTACTGGACTTTTAATTTATAAAGGAATACCCGTTATTCTATTGTAGGTACGAAAATTTCTGCTTAATCACAAGAGAGAGCGGTTCTATTCACAATCAAAGTAGACAGTCATTCAATTCGATCACCAAGGAAACCAGATGATGAAGTTCGGCCAATATTTTTTCTGAGGAAGTGCTGATAAATTTCTTCCACCGAGTACAAAAAAGGTGTGGTAAGGAGATACAAACTGATACATTTTTGCGAGAGAATTCATAAGTAGACAGTGATAAAGCAAATGGGCATATAGTTTCAAAGAGGCCCTATTATCGACAAGTGAGCTTCTAGCGTACACTTTTCAGATTCCCAATTGATTTTCATTACACAAATAGTCAATGGGCATTATTGGGCATGCTTGAAGACTGGCTTCGAATCAAATATTCTGAATGAGCAATTTGTTCAGGCCAGTCTCAACTTACCTACACAGTTTATGTTAACAAACTGACACTTATCAGAAAACACCTACTTTCCTGGCTAATATCACTGAGGGCGTTGGATTATTTTTCGACAGGTGTCATCAGTGCAGTATTTTTCACAGAAGAACTTCCTGCATATACCTACTCATGGCGATACAACTGCCTGAATTATTTCCGGCAGTTGTATCGCCAAGAGCATATGAATTTATGCTGTGAAGAATCCTGCAGTGACACCTGTCTGATATAATCCAACACACTTCGTGGTATTAGCCAGGAAAGTTGTTGTTTTCTGATAGGTGTCAGTCCGTTAACCTACTGTGTGGGTAAGTTGTGACTGGTCTGAACAAATGGTTAATTCAGAATATTTCATTTTCCTTATTCAAAATGCCGCTAATTTTGGTTCAGCAAACTAATATAAGCAAATTTTGGCGGTCACTTTAATTTCGGAGATACAGGTCCAGTTTGTTGTAAAACTTCACCATTTTTCACGTCAAATTTTTGTCATTAAAACCACACAAAAGTTGTTCTTTCATCAAAACACCGCATAAGTCCTTATTCACTTGTTTCCAACATTTTCGAGCAGAAAACTATGATTGTTTAAAAAAATTCACCCTTTTTCAAAACGTGAACAATTAATTGGTTGGGATATCATAGTTGTTCACTGATTTATTTGCAATGTTGCCGCCCCCATTGTTATTGCTGACAACTGAATCTACTGATGTTTACGTTTTAAAGAAGGGTGAATTTTTTGAAACAATGTTTTTTTCTTAACAATGTTGAAAACAAGTAAAAAAAGCGTATGTGGTGTTACAATCAAAGGAAGGATACATTTTTTGTGTTGTTAAAAACAGAAATTCAATGTAAACAAGAAGTTTCTCAATAAAATGGACCTGTTTCTCCGAAAATAGGCGTGATCGCCAAAAGTTTAATTTGGATTTTTTGAAATACTAGTTTTTGGGGCTAAAGGAGGGTTCAGAGCTGGATAAAAGAACCTGTAGCTACTATCTCTACCTCGACAGACAAATAAGTATCCCAATAATAGAATAAACTATTTTACCATTACTATATTGTATAATGTACCCATTATACATCCATTTGCTCGACCTTTATAATACCCATTATTCAACGGTGATCAATAATAAGTCATTATTAACTGCTGTCAAATACTTCTTCGATTCAGCTATAATATTATATTGTTTTGCTACAAACAATCGGTTTCTGAAATTTTATCTTGTAAACCACCGAAAATTTTCAATTCAGTTCTGCCCCTACATAAAAAAAAGAAGGCAAGGTGCATCTACATTGAGCTATTAGCGATTATGAACGTGCGTATCATATCGAAATAGCCTTTGAATTCAAACAAATTTGACTCAAACCTAATAACAGTATTGTATGTAATATTTGTTAGAAGAAAATAATAGTGTTTCTAAAAATATGTATGTAATGTAACAAAATTTTCCAACAAAATAACTTCAAAAAATTTGTTTACTAGTCGTGGATAAAGTATAGTATTCAACATTCAACTCGCGTATAATGGCTATTATACGCTCGTTGAATAATATACTGTTGTCCACGACTATTGTATAATATATTCATAATGCATGTGTTTCTTCAAGAATTACGTTATTCATCAATCACTAGACAATATTGGATATCGTAATTCTTGAACAGACACATGCATTATGGATATTTTTATAATTTTGTTGTATTTTTTTTTTTCTTATTTGATTTTTCTGTCAACTAATGCCTGTAGTTTTTTTGAAATATTCAGTCTTTCATCTCACTGGAATGCTGAGTGAAACACTTTTCAACGATGTATCTGGCAACGAGGAAGAATCGAGCATGCGACGTGACAAGAAATTGGCAACATCTGTCATTTCTAGCGATGAAGTTCTTCAAGGATATGATAATCATAAACCGAATTCAGTTTCGTTTAAGAGATTTTTATCTTATTTTGCACCAGAGTGTTTTGTTGTTCATCACTCATTTCGTGAACTCTCAACCTCTCAATGCAACTAAATACCACCAGTAGAAATCATTGACTTCACTGAAACATGAAACTGGAATTGAAAACCATTATTTCGTTATGAAGTATCTATGGTACATGCTCAAACTATTAGGATGTGAGAAGACGAAAAATTTGCAAAATTTTCTCAAAATTGTTCAATGAAAATGATCACTTAGAAGTCCATTCCATAATTCATACCGGAGAAAAATCATACCGATGCCGTATTATTTTCAAAGAATTATTGCCGTATATATCAATGTTACTATATATCAAATTTCGGATTTTTTTTTTCGAATATTCATATGAACGAACATTCAATCATCAACAGGATTGAACGATTTTCTGTACTTGATTGAATGTATTTCTATAAATCTCTGTTGAAACGTTTATTGGAAATCTTTTGGACGCTTGGAGAGTATCTCAATTGGATCTGCCAACTCGTACGGGTCTATTTCTGGAGGTTCTTCAACTTCATCACACTCTTCCTCACCTGAATTCAATTGTTGAAACAGAAAAAATATCATGCACACTCCATTTTAAGATGATTTTTCAATAATAACTCTATTGCATCTCATTAAAAACATTTCACAAAGCAGATGAACCCAAAACGGATACAAGGTGTTCATAATGAGTAGATGTGAACAAATGAACGAGAACATACACATAAAAGATTATTGCATAGTCATTAGATCAACATATAAGGCTGATTCTCGAATATGATTTGATTAAGCTAGTATGACTTACACTCACTGAATGGAACAAAGACTACTCTTCCTTCCATTTTGTGAGTTGATTTAACTTCTAAGAGTGATTAATATACCTAAACATATCCAGAGAGTAAAAGTTTTGTTTCATTAATTTGGAAAAGAAAAGGTAAAAAAAATCTCGAAACTTCATGACTCTCCACTTGTTCCTGAAAAAGTCTTTCACTTCATTTTGAAAAAAGGCCAGGAATGAAATATGAAAATAATAAATAGTCATTCTTCGAATTATCTTGTGTATCACCACATGGTTTTCAAATTGTATTTCTGATTGAGGGATTTGAAACAAATACTGCAATGATATGGCTTTTCTCCTGTATGAATTGTGCTACGGATTTCCAAGTTATCATTTTCATTGAACAATTTTGAGCAAATTTTGCAACGAAATTAATATATTCGTGATTGAATGCTAGTAATTCAAATTTTAATTTGTGTAATTTTATATTTTTTTGTAAAGACCAGTTTTGCATAGCTTTTTATGTGCTTGTATCGTGTTTATGCTAGTTTAATAATAAACAAATCTGATTATGACGACCTTTTATTCATATCCACCAAAAATCCCTGTCATATTACATAAAAGAAGATTGAAGTTTATAATGGTATTAAAGAAACTTGGCCAATATTGAGCAGATAACAAATACAAGCAGGAAAAGTTTTGTGGCCTAGGCAAAGTCAATAAATCACGGGACTCAATAATATACATTTCAAGATCAGGGGAAATATTTATGGAAAGGCATAATTATTGATACTTCCCAAAAGAAAAATTAATAGTGTGACGTCACTCGCTATCGAGAGGGCGCTGCCAACTTTTTTACATGGTAAGGGGGGTTTTTATGATACTTCATTACATACGTCTTTCAATATTCTATCCAACAATATTATACTTTTGGGAATTGGACTAGTCGATCGGGAGCTATTACTATTTCTGATACAATAATAATGATGATAATATAATTTAATATCCAAGGACATATGAAACGAGTTATCACCCCTACTCCATTTGAGAAAAAAGTTGATTGCACCCTTTGGGTAGCGTCACTTGATTGACGTCATATATTATTATCAAAAAGTTACAAAAATGATGCATTTCTAAATACATTTTTTCCAAACTTGAACTGAAGGTATCCTTCGAGATTACTCTAAAACTGTTTGTAACAATTACATATCTTTTGGAAGGGTAAAATTTGGATCCATCTACGAATGATTATGTATATTTATATTAGACTCGATATTAGATATATGTGTGAAATTTTATTCAATACAATGTAAAAACTAACGATCAATAATAAAATTACTCGGGGGGGGGGGTTATATCCCGTGTGGTCCAAGTACGTAGGCCAGTGACTTGTGACGGCTCTATCAGTGCTAATTTAAATACGTAATATGAAAATGAAATTGAATTCATTACGGAACCTTATGAATGAATATCGAACGTTGAGATTCATTTATGAGTTAACCTTGAACTTGATTTAATTTCATTTTGATTGATTTCAAAGAAGTACTGCTAATTCGGTTTGCCGAAAGAATTTCACTTGAAAAAATGTTCAAAGCGTGAGTTCTGTAATGATTTTGCAAAGATATCCCCTCAATGTTCGAACGGGACAAGTCTCCTCCGAAAGATCTTTGAGTTCTCTATGCCCGAATATATAATTCAAAGACGCCACAAACGTCAACAATATTAGCAGTCTTGTTATTTGGTGTGTTTGCGGTTTCAAAATAAAGCTAAGATATCTTTAACTATGAAAATAATTCCGACATTATCAGAGCCTGGTAAAGGAAGGAAAATAAAAAGGAATGGATCCAATATAAAAAAAGCAGGGAGAAAATAGAACGGCAAAAACGAAAATTTATGCCGATGGTGATCGAAAGATGAGGACTTGCAAATTTAAAACATTTAACATTTTGAACCTGTTTATGCTTAAATGCGAATCTGTATTTTCGTTTTGAAAGTTAAGTTGAATAAACACTATTTTTGCATCACATAAGTCTTTTTCACCTTCTTAACCGTTCAGATAAATTTTCAAAGCTGTCTAAATCCACAATATGTTTCCAAAACTCGTTTAATCCTACTTTTGTTTCCAAATAACTCAGCAAAACATTCTCTAATTTTTCTTTGCTGACCATATATTAGTTTTAAAAGGACAACCTAAAAATTGTTCTAAAATTGTTCGTTCCGTTAACCAGCTGACGAACGTCAACCCTCAAAAGTCGAAACTTGTGCGAGCAATGGATCAACGAGGCCTTACCTTTTAACGTGCGATTACCCAGCACGGTGGCCCGGCGAGGATACCTACAAATAACAAACCAGTCACACAAACATACTCGATTTCCAAATCAAAGTTATCAGAAAAGTTGGATTTCCTCGAAATCACTTCTGATGGATTTAACAAGTTTTGGAAACTGGCGCCTCTCATGTATAACATCGACTAACTTTTCCACTGCCCCGTATGTCGAGAGCGTTCTGACGATCGGCGGTATTTTCGGCTGATGACGAGTTTCCACTAGGCGGATAATTAGAAGCGGATTTTCAGTGTTACAATTACATAGGATGATTTTGCACTGCTCGAATTATTGTATTCTCTGCATTTGTAGTTCCAAATTTGTTGTATAATTGGGGTCAACAACCGCCACAGGAAATACTTAGTTTTTACAAATATGCTGTTGCCTATCTAAACTTGTTTCTGTAATCTGTGTTTTGAGCTGTCGAGAAAACCATAGACATTAAATGTGGAAATAATTTTCATTCGTATATTTTTTGTGATACTGAAAAGAAGAAATCCTCAGCTTATCGGCTGGAGACCAAACCATAAACAAGAGTTCTATACTAGACAAATCTCTGAAATAAAAAGAGGTATTATATTAGAAAACCTCCACTGGCAACACTGATGTTGGTGATTCTATGATATTTCATGAGCTTGTCCTCTATTGGGAAGAATTTCTACCGATGAGGGCGCTGATGTTTGTTCAAACATGTCGGCAACAAACCGTAATCAACTGATCGTAATCTATCAAAAACATATGTTTACTATTGTTTACGTTGTATTTTGTATTGTACCTTGTGTTTTTCGAATTTTGGCAAAGTTCTGTGTGGAACAAATGTTTAGACTAATCGGTGTGTGAATGTGTGAGAGAAGTGTACCATAATTTCACATTCAGAAGTTTTGTTTTTGTTTTACGTGATGAAATGGTTCAAATATTTTCCGATAAAGGCGTATCTGGATGATGAACTTCCCAATGTCACTGAAGTAGTACATCCGTTCTGTACTGAATGACACAGTTTGAAGTACAAAATAAAGAAAATTTATTTTCGTTCCTATAACGAAGATATAGCCGCTGTCCGGAAGCACAGTCACCGTCCCGTGCGTGCGTCGTCCATCTGTCCTCATTGCTTTCTCTGTAATGGAGACCTCGTGTGTGAAGTAAAAGCACTCGCGGGACGGTGGCTGTGCTTCCGGACGGTGACTATACCTCCGGTAAAGAAACGAAACAAATATTCTTTTTATACTTTTAATTGTGGTCATCCAGTACAGAACGGCTGTACTACATCTCGCTTCATATATTTTCGATTGAACTTTACAGGTAAGTTCGTTTATTAATAATTATAATAATAATATTGCTTTTATTGAATAGGTAGCAGTTAAATAGCGATAGTGAACACATCCAAGAGTAGCACCTATTCAATGGTAGAGTTCAAAATGCTTGTTCTAGGAACGAGATTTTGCTCTTCCACTCAACCATTTCGATTCATTTGATATTTTTGACAAGTATCTGGAATGCCTAAGGCTGGATTCAGACAGATCCGAAATCCGATCGTACGACGATCCAATAGCTTTCTGATTGGTCAAAATTCAAATTTAGACCAATCATAAAGCTATTGGATCGTCGTACGATCGGATTTCGGATCTGTCTGAATCCAGCCTAATTGCGCCTACTACTCGACAGTTCTCGAACGGTAATAGGAAGGAGTCGAAAAAACATTGGGATTTCAATTTGAGATCGCAACATCACTCACTGGCATAAATTTCATCTAATTTATATCACTCACATCACTTGAAAATCTGAAGCCTCAAGCATTTAGTAAGCAATTATTGTTATTTTCTATGTGTTTGAGTTTTTTAGTAATGTGGTGAACTTGATAAATATTTCATTGATAATTTCAATCATATTCCAATATTACATCATATAGCGTAACTTTGGCCAAGAATTCAACTAAATTCCACCACTTTGACATTGATTGAATGTCTAACGTTGGTTAAACCATGGACCAGAGGGCGTCGAATTCCAAATTAGGTTTGTTCTTGTTCTAGCAACACATTTGACCGTTTGGAAATTGGTCTGAAGCAGTCAGAGGCATGCGCAAGATGAATATTGGAGAGCGAAATTCATTCTGCGCATGCCTCTGACTGCTTCAGACCGTTTGGAAATTGGTGCTAGAACAAACCTATATTTGTATTGGGGTCCATATATTGCATCATAATATACCATATCATAACGCTACATGGTAGAAATCGTAATGCGTCATAATGGTATAATATCAGAATCGTACTTTATAGAAATCGTATTTTATAGAAACGTATACTATCATTACGTACATTATCAGAACGTACTTCGTCATAACGTATTTTATCATAACGTATTTTATCATAACGTATTCGATAGAAACGTGACAAAATCATATTCGTAATATATCATAACGGGACACCATCAGAATCGTACAGGATAGAAATCGTACTCCATAGAATTCGTAAAATATCATAACGGATTCTATCAGAATCGTAATCTATCATAATTTGGATGCGCGCGCATTCAAAATTTAATATATGGGCTGACGTTAGAATCTTAATAATTTTGGCAACGTGCAATGAAAATAGTCTAATTCGAAGGGGCTAAGCCGTTCTCGATGCATTTTGGAATCACTCAAGCGGTGATTGCTTTCTCTGTTTTATTCACACCAGAAAGAAATACCGCACCGCTGTCAAAAACTTGATACTTTTTATGTCATCATTTATGAACCGAATCTCTATAAAGATATAAAAAAGTAATGCTAGAATGCAAATTTAATAATTAATTATTAATAAAAAATATCGGTGGGACGTAATTCTTCAAGAAACACATGATTCGTAAGTATCTGCACGAGGTTGACAAATAAAAATTCATTTGAGTTGAACGTGTCAAAGGATTCTTCAAAAATAAATTCAAGTATGTTGATTGTGTTAATCAATTAGCACCATAGCATGTAATATTTAACATGAGTTTCTCTGATTCCTTTTAGCTTTCAATACAAGAGTTTAAAATAATTCCAAATATATTTTTTGCAGGTTAATGACAATGATAATCAACAAGAATCCACGTCTGAAATCGGATGGTGTTCTTTTCCTGAATCCTGAAGATACAATTCCAATATTGAAATGGCGAGCACCAAGTGAAACAATGACAAAAAGAGGTGACATTTCACAAGTGTTGTTCATAACGAAGACTTTCGAGAACAAGTTTTTAACGATGAACGAGAACGTTTCCTACTTATTCACCAAACTCAAAGACCTGTTCATACAGCTGCAGTTTCGAAAGAATGGGTAATTATAAGTTTATCGGGCACCAAGCGATAAAAAAAAAATTTTTGCGGGAACTTACGTATTTCGACCTCCTGAACAAAAAACTTAAATCAAAAATTTGGCGCTCTCCAATAGTTTTCAAGATACAGGGCTTTTTTTGGGTCAAAAATGGGATTTTTGAATACACGTTCCTGCATCAAAATTACACTTGAAATTCCTCCTTCTTTCTATCAGCACAATATACACATTCTATACCACCTTCTTCATCACTTTCCAATAGAATTATAAGCATTTTTCACAACAAAACTCTAAAAGGTAAATCGTCATAGAAATTCGAGGTTAGCAAAACAATAGAACGCGCATCGCGCGTTCTATTGTTTTGCTAACCTCGAATTTCTATGACGATTTACCTTTTAGAGTTTTGTTGTGAAAAATAGAAAAATGCTTGTAATTCTGTTGGAAAGTGATGAAGAAGGATATACAGAATGAGTATATTGTGCTGATAGAAAGAAGGAGGAATTTCAAGTGTAATTTTGATGCAGGAACGTGTATTCAAAAATCCCATTTTTGACCCAAAAAATGCCCTGTATCTTGAAAACTATTGGAGAGCGCCAAAATTTTGATCTAAGTTTTTTGTTCAGGAGGTCGAAATACGTAAGTTCCCGCAAAAATTTTTTTTTTATCGCTTGGTGCCCGATAAACTTATAATTACCAAAGAATGTATCATCTTTCCCACCAACTGATTTCCTGGAGTCTTTGAAGTCCACTACATACTCTTTAGGACAACAAGAGGATTGCTCCAAATTCTTGTTGAATACTCTTCGTGAGCAGGAAAATAGCAAAATCAATACTCCTGACCGCTCTGGATTGAATGATTCCGTACAGTCCATCTTGTCTTGTGTTTCTAGAACTTTTGTTGGAAAAATCCCCCCTTTTTTACGTTGTAGTACATGTACAAGAGGTGGCAAAAACGTTTGTGACTTTCTGGAACTTCAAGTGGCGTTTCCCAATAAGACTGATAACCAATCCTTGCAAAGCTTACTGTTGAAACATCTCAAGAAAGAACTTTTAACAGGTGATCATCAACTGTATTGCCAAATATGTGCCAAACTGACTTACCATTATAAGACAACAAGTATAGCTGAGGCACCAGTCAATCTAATAATAACACTGATGCCCTTCAAACATGATTCAACCTCTGGAGGAAGCACCAAACTCTTACGAAGATTCAAAATAGATGAACACTTCAATCTAGCAGACCACTATTATAATCTTCATGCAGTCATTGTTCGCTGTGGTTCTGGCATTGAATCTGGCCATTATTACTAATTGGTCAAAAACGAAACGGACTGGTTTAAGTTTAACGATAGTTGTGTCACTAAATATTCTGGCGATATCTTGGATTTATTGAAGCCCCAGGAGACACCCTACATATTATTCTATGAATGAGAGGACATTGGCAGATCAAGATTTTCAGGTGATGTGGTGCTGCAGGTTTTTCTGGGTTTTCCTGCAGCTGAAAAAGAAAATGTGCCACTAGAATCAATCAAGTCGCCCCGGATCGCCAATTAATTTTTGTTGTTTCATAATTTGTATTACTTTTTTTTTCTCAATAAAAACACTTTCATAAAAAATGTACTCAAAGTGTCTGTACAAATGTTCAGTTTTTGACTGATATTTGCTTACTAATTTTAATAAACGGCACATGAAGAAAGAAAAACTCAAGATTTCAATGCTTCATGACAGATTTTGTTTCAAGGAGTATTGCATTGAACTTATTCACTAATAGGATCTGTTGTGTATGTATCTTTTATATAAAACGACGGCTGGAGATAGACTGTCTTTTTAATGTCCCATTCCACCGATCACAAAAAACACCTTTCGATATTCTTGTTAGAACTTTTTACATTCCAGTACAATCCAAGGTAAAAGCATTTCCATCTAGAGGTACAGTAAGTAGCATGAAATATATTCATGACAGGATCTTGCACCAATCATATGGAAAAATGGCTTTTGGCAGAATTATTTGAGTTGTAGATCTATAAAATAGCTCAATGACTTGACTCTTCTAAAATTCTGAGTCGCCAAAAAAACGGATTCAACGTGCTCTTCCACACTCTATAGGTATAGTATTCCATTTTTTTTAAATTGTTTCAAAAAATGTGTGCTGTTGAAATATAAGCACTTTTCTATATAGTATACCAGATATTCATATTATCAAATATCAGAGCCAGACAAATTGACATTTTGTATGGTGACTTTTTTTGTACTCAAAATATTTCAGACATTTTCAAATTAAATGAACATACTCAGCTCACAGATCTCCTGGATTTCTGTGATTTAGATATTGGTATTCCAATTGAGGTCCTTTTTTTTCAAATGTTATTTTTTCTGGCAACAATTTTTTTTGTTAATGGTCAAGTTGTGAAGTTACACTGGACTAGGCCTCTTTGTGAATATTTGTTTTTTTATCAACATAATATTTTCCAGAATGATTATTAACAGAATGTGATTTATCAAATTCTGCACACTGTAGTATCGACAATATCTAACTCACAGGTATGTTGTGTATCTGAAAGTTCATTCAAGCTCTTGAATGTATATGCCATGCCGTTCCTATACATAGACTTTTTTGAAACTGTTTCATAAACATTCTGTAATTATTGAGGTGAATAAAAATCCATTCTTATCAGAAACACTAATTTAGCTAAAAGACACATCCCAATCTGTCTTTTTGATTAAATAAATGTTATTTGAATACCTGCAAATTATGCTTTAATCCGAGACGAAGAACGAATTTTTGTTCTTTTAGGAAAAGTCTAAGATGTCTATTTCAAAAAAAATTTTTTATTCATCAGCAACAATCATTTTTTTTAACATATCAACCTAGATTTTCATTACAATTGTCAACAAAAAATACAGGGTGTAAATAAAATATAAGAAGTAAACCATAACAATAAATATTGGTCGAATGCGCCTTACCGAAGCAGGAACCTATATGACCACCCAAAGTAGAGAGATAGAGATTACATAAATATATTTCTACTAATGAATTTTGACATTTCACTATATATCTTGTACAATTATGATTAGTATATTTCCATTCAGCCTCAGTAAAAAATGAGACGACTGAAATAACTTAGTTGTGCTGTTTGTTTAAAGACTTCAAACAAAACTTCTAAGTCTCAGAACACCAAACAGATAACACTGGTTAACATTGTTTTTGTCACATAAACCTTGTGAAGTTTTTTGTTGGTGTCATAAATATATAATAATTTTTTCAATCACATCCAGTTTTTTGTGACAGCCATATATTCATTTCTGACCTCAATATACTTATATTTGTTTAAATAAAGTCATGTAGGCGGCTGCATATAACTATTGCATCAACTAACATACATTTTATGCTACATATATACATATGCTATTAAGCCACCAAAGGGTTCTAATAACCCGAAACGTCGCCTAGGGGAAGTATATATGCATTTTTTGATATATTTTTTTGTTTAATTTCCAAATTCATAAAAAATACGATACGTACGTAACATGCTTATATTAAGTATAAGAATTTGAAACTTTCTTTTCCAGGGGACAGAAAACAAAAAAAAAATCCAGGATGCAATATGTTAAACTTGTTAAAAAAAAACAAGTACGATCGAGGAATAACGACCTTTCATTTTTTCAGATTTTAAATTAATTTAATAATTTCAAGAATCCTTGCTCCTTATATAGAACAAATTTCTATTGAAGATCATTTGAAGATATTACTAGTAATTTGAACTATAGCAAAATATTCTCAATAAATTTTTTGTAATTTTTTTAATCGTATAATAGAAAAAAAAATTTGAACCTGGAACAGCATGATTCAAACAGCTGGAATCTTTCAGAAAAAACGTAATGGAAATATCATGTGTCTTTGATAGATCTATAGTGCAGAAAAGGACAAATTATTCCTATCTTTTGAAGGGAATTTAATTTCCCGAATGAGAAGAAGGTATAATTTGCCATATATTTGCTGAGATACACAAAATACCTTTTTAGGGCCACCAAATAATATAATGTATGATGAATTCGATCTCAATTTTTCAATATCTTATAAGATATTAATTTGCAATGTGACAATATTGCAAATATTTTAAACATCAATATTTGACAGCGTTCAATATTCTACTTTCTTGTTTTTATTCTTTAATCTCGAATGTGTATTTTATAAAAAAAAAACTTTTTTCCATCGTTTCCGCGGAAAATTTTCAATGTCAATACTCGTTTTATGGCGTTTTTAATCACCCTGAAAATTCAAAATCGGTTTGGACAATGCATTCTACACCTTTAACTACTCCTCTTTATGCATGCTTTGGCCCAGACAGACCAAATATGTGCAATTGAAGACAATTCATTACCTGACACTACACTAGGGCTGATGAAAAAGGAAAAATAGTACCCTCAAAATCTTTGCCTACTTTTAGCAAAAGAGCAAGTGCTCTGAAAAATGAAATATCTGGATTGCCTGCTTATGAATTTAGCTCAAATAAACAGAAGGCAGTAGAAAAACCAATAGAATGTCAATGTATAGGTACTCCAAGATCCTGAAACGCCAACCTCCACCACTAGATCAGCAAGCTCTGATGCTGGAATCAGTGAAAGAGATGAAAATATGCTTGTTAATGATACTGATGGAAAAATTATCCATACTGGAATTCAAAGTGGATGAGATATCCAAAGACTTGAAGGAATGTAAGTATTTAAACGATGATGACTAAACTACCACACTAGTTTTTAATTTGAACAATCTATCTGAAAAAAGGCATCAAGTACTATATGATTTCCTGTTTCAGGTAAAGAAAAAATCGTGGAAAAGTGCGCTGATATTTCTGAGCGTCTTGACAATCTTGACAGTATATTGAAGAAAACGGAGTCATCTTTGACTGTTACTGAGAATGAGTTGCACATATTCCCAATTGACATGGTATCTGCCTTAGAAAAATTGGAGAAAGAGCTGGAGAGTCCTATAAACAAATTGTTTTTACCTGACCAGATGTATTGGATCTGCAATGCCATATAAAACAGCTTGTTACAAGTTGGCAGGTATCATTTTTACAAAACAACTTCTTACTAAATACTCATGGACAGGTATGAGTAGGAGTCTGGAGAAAAACACATTCAACAGGATGACTAAGATTTTGGATATAATTTATAATGTAATGTTCAAATCTGACTATTCCTTCACATACCCAGGAAGGGATAGTTTCTTTCGTGATTGTATACTAAAACACAGTTACACACACCTCAAGTTAAATAAAAAAGATAAGACTGATAGAAAACGAAGAAAAATCACAAGGTATTGAAGAGAGTACCAATTCTATGGATGAAATTAACCAAGTAGCATATGATGGGGTTTTTACTGTGGGGAGGAATAAGGAGCTTTTAGGAGGATGACCTACATTAATAATTTCTTGATTTTACTGATAGTAGTTATTATTTGATTTCTTAGTCAACATTTAGTCAGGTGAATTTTTGTATTAGTGTATAGGTCTATAAGAATTAAATAAGGTAGTTGTTAGTGTGGAATATTTTTTTGCTAACATTCATTTTCTGCTACAGTTCATATGAACTGTGGTTATAGAGAGGACTAGGTTTCAATAAAAAAATTAACAAACATAAAAACGTCTTTTTTATTTATAAAAATATGTTCCTCAGGTGGGTAATGGGTAGATACACAATTTCTCAATGTAATTTCAAAGTCAAGGCAGAAGTAACAAAAGAGCTACTCACAAGTCAACAATTTTTATTCATTAAATATATGAAAAGTATGAACAAGTGGTAATTGAAACTTCGTCTCCTCTGATTTTCAAACTTGTTTTATCACTACGGTCACATAGAAACATATTTTAAGCGTCTAAGTTGATTTCACCATCAGGAATGTCACAATCTAGACAACTTTATATCAGGATGATTATATCATAGATATATAAGCTTCTGCTTTGAATAACTCCTCAAGTTTATTTTCCAAACCTCCAATATTGTAACCATGAATCTAGAGTGGGGTATACTCCTGTTTACCATTTTTCTTTACTTTTCTCGGTTGACCATCGTATTAGATTAGGTTCACCATTTAAGATTTTTGTTTTCAGTCCATCCTTCGTCCTCTTGAAGTGTTCAATATGCATCTTTGTTCTGTCAGTGCTTATCTGGTAAGGTGCTTATTTGAGTTTGTTCGAAAGTCTCAATGCTTGTTTTTTTTCTTCAAGCCATCAAATGTGACGTTTGTGGAACATGTTTTGGCACTGGATCTATTGAAACCCATAATGTGATTCTTGCAATATTCTCGTCATTTATCTTGACTGAGAGTAAATTGAGAATAGATCAAATTTATATGTATCTTCTGGATTAACTGATAAGGATTCTTTTAAACTATACATCATTCAGTTATTTATCCTGCTATTGAGCTGTCCTATTTCTTGTAGGATAAACTGTGTTCACTATACCTTGATTTTGTTGTTGCTTGTTCAGCTCTTCTTTGACCTCGTTTAACTAGCTTCGAATAATTACTACTTCATGTTGTAAGTCTTCATTGATTTTCAATTTTTGATCATGTGTCTATTTGTTATTATTTTCCATGTGTTCCAGTTTTTTTCATGATATTTCCTAGTTCTGTCAAAACATCTTCGGTGTGAATCTGGACGGTCGTTGGGATATTAGTCACATCCAACTCGCTCATCACTTTAACACTAGTTGCAATTTCATATTTTGCCACCTGCTTTTTTTCAATTCATCTTCATACAATTTGATATCTTCATGAATCAAGCCCACACAAGCAATGTGAAACCATATTGTACAGATATTACATCTAATACCACAAGTTTTTTGCAGCGATTTAATGCACACCTCACACTTGTCGTCCCTTATATCTTCTTATTGAAAACAAGTCTTACGATGTTTCCATTGCCAGCATCTACAGTTGTCTTTTGATGACAATTGATGATTATTATCAAATATTACGATTTTCAATTATTTGCCAAGTTTGCAATTTTCTGTTTCCGTAAATTCCAGTTGGTATATTTCTCGTTTAGGTTGTTTTTACTGAGTACACACTCCATTGTTAACTTTTTATAGTCCAGGTCCGATGTATTTAGGTGTTACTACATGTTTTTGTTGAAATATGGAGTCTTTCTCTATATTACTTGGACCTGAAAAAAAAAATACTTATAGAAACCAAACTAATAACTTGTAACAGGATACATATGGAATCTTAGGTCATCATAATAGTTCATATACCTAATTTAGCGACTCTGGAGTGAAAGTAAAACAATCGTTCGCATCAGGAGCAAAGAATCGTCAAGGTGATAATTCTGGCAATATCAGTTTTTCCTCGCACAGATTCATGTAGAGAAGTAGGTAATCACCAGCCATTCAATCTTTTTAACATTTGATTTAACATCGCCGTCTTATTTTAGTGCATGAACTTTTTCAACAATTATGAATAATAACAATGAATCACACATAACAGTGCAGGGCCCACTTGACTGGCAACACTGCAACAGTGTCATGTCAATATAGGAATCAGGGTAGGCAACATTTTATTGAATATTGAAGAATACAAAATATAAAAATTAGCTACAATAGGTGAAAAATAATGTTATTATTCAATTTTTCAAATATATTTAAGATCATAGATCTCTCCTGGATTCCTAAATGACAGCGGATATCCCATTACCATATATTTTTATTAATATTGTAAGCAAGCCCTTGTACTATTAGATTATGATAGAGTACGTTCTGATACTTTACGATTATGACGCAATATGTTTTGATTTTTTACGATTATGATAAAGTACGTTTCTGATTTTGTACCATTATGATGAGTTACGAATTCTATGAAGTACGGTTATGATATTTTGATGTTCTGATATTGTAGCGATATGATAAGGTACGATATGATGAAATACGTTCTGAATATGTCCAATATGATACATTACGTTATGAAAGTGTAGCGTTCTGTTACTGTACGTTTCTATTTTGTACTATATGATAAATTACGATTTCTATTATGTAGCGTTATGATAGCGTAAATTTCTTCGTTTTAAGATTTCTATTTTGTACATTATGACGAAATAGGTGACCCCTTTGTATTGTGACTTGTGACTTGTGACATGTTTTCTTTTTAAGTTGGCGCTTTTGTGGAATGGTTGTTGTTTAAACAGTCCTGATATTGCTGGTTAATTTTTCTCTGGAGACTATCCTAATCGATAAAAACAAGAAAAATGGTAATATTATGTATAAAATTTTTCAGTGAATACTTTCTAAAAACTAATATGTTCAATACATGGAGGTTGAGGTTATAAACACGTGGTCATACTACATGGAAAACAGAATTCTGTGGTCTTCAAAGAATAGAACTGAGTTGAAAAACATTGAAAATATGAAAGAAACTTGTGATTGATACCAAATCAAGAATTTCCTGAGGATACAATAAGAAATTTAATTTTCAACAATACATTTTCTGGGATAAGAAACTTGCAAAATAATACCTACTTTTGTTAAATGCCTAAATGATAAAGTTGATGTAATGTCTCAAATCACATAGTATTTTTGCTGTTCCCAATTAATTTTCTTTCGATAATTATTCGAGTATATGTGAAATTTATATACATGTTGAACAATCAAAATGAAATTACATCTTGCTGGTTGATTATTTTGTAAGAGTTTTACCACAAAACATTTGAGGGACGATTTTCATAAAAAACTTTTGTTCCCCATTACCATAAACATCCCTATTGAAAAGTTGTGTCTGGTATTCACAAGAAATACAGATAACATGGAATGAAATGATGTCACTGGGGCATAATATATGTGTGCATAGACAATGTATAAAAATATAATCATACCAATGCTATTAAAATTAATGCTCTTGTTCTACACAATACTGTCGATGAATCAGAGGATTCTATGTTGCCTAGAAATTTTTTACTTTTTTCCACTTTCATTGTTCAGTTATTTCACAGTATTTGTTGTACTAATCTTTTGCTGTTGAGTTTTATACGAGACAATTTCACTTTTTTTTAGAGTTTATTTCTTGTGAACCAGTTATGTGCCTCATCCAAGAATATATCTGCATGTTGTGTTCAGTTGAATATATTATATATTTGAGCTAGCTTGTAATAAATTTGTGTCATGTGCATATGTAGTGACCCTGCAGGATAGATTCACAGGATGATGCAGTATTTCCAAAATATCATTCATAACGATTACAAATAAAATTGGTCCTGTAATACTGCCTTGAGGAATTCCAACATTATTAGTTTTTGTATTAGATTTTACTGCTTTTCCATCAAGTGGAATCTTTACCTTCTGTTGCCGATCTATTAGGTATGATGTGAACCACTTCCAGGCAATACCAGAAATTCCAAATCTCTCTTGTTTTTCTAGATGTTCGTGATTGAGGCAATCATATGCTTTTGACAAGTCTAGAAAGATTCCTAGAAATAACTGGTTGTTTTCCAATGAGTTAACAATGCTTTCGGTAAATTTGCCTGATAGCTGTTTCTATTGATCTAATGTGCTTTATGTTATTAGTTTACATGAACCTGTGTTTTAAATCAGATGATAGTCGGTGGATTGTATATATTGACAAGAAAATCTTCATTTGCAGACTTCCATGAAAGAGGATAACTTGGAGAAACCTGGTCAAGACACAGCTCCCATCCATCATATTCGGATAACACTGACATCGCGCAATGTGCGCTCATTGGAGAAAGTTTGTCAAGACTTGATAGACGCTTCAAAGAAGCAGAAACTCAAGGCCAAAGGACCAGTCCGAATGCCAACCAAGATCTTGCGTATCACCACTAGAAAAACACCTTGTGGAGAAGGGTCCAAAACCTGGGACAGATTCCAGATGAGGATACACAAGAGAGTCATTGACTTACATTCACCATCTGAAATTGTGAAGCAGATAACTTCAATAAGTATCGAGCCAGGTGTAGAAGTTGAAGTCACTATCGCAGATGCATAAGTGTTATTTGTTTAATAAATATGTAATAAAACCTAAGTGTGATCAATTATTTTTAATTTAAAATCATTCGAAATTGAAAATTTTACCCTGAAGTACCAGTACATTTTTCTTTGTAGATGACTCGAGTCGCAAATCTGAGTATATTTTGTGATTACAAACAACAATAAAATACTCTGAAACACCATTAATAAAAAAGTTTTCCAAGTGTTGTAGGCTTTTTGACCGTCAGTATGTGTATATAGACTATTGTTGGTAAAAAGGTATTGTTCACCTTGATCCCATCTTGGTAGATAAATTGAAAATGGTGTTACCAAGGAATGGGCAGAGAAATATTTTTTCTCAACAAAGTCAGGTATTATTATTATGCTCATAATTTTCTATTTCAAACTTGTAGCGACCGAGATCAACGGACGACCTATAGAGGAAAAACCAACTATGCAAAATACTCCGAGTTACAAATTTTATTCTTCCAGAAATATATACAGTGTGACCCATTTTTAATGGAAACACCCCCCTAAAATCTGAAGTTGTAAACCGATTTTAATATTTTTTTTGAAATGTCGAATACTGAAAGGTCTACCTTGGTTCAAAATTTGAAATATTAAATTTTCAGGGCATACTACGATATTTTTTATTAGTCGAAAATCGTGATTTTTTATTAGCGATTTTTTCATTGAAAAATGTTTCGATTCAGTGCAACAATTAATTCTAACTCATATTCTAGTAGCTTCTACTAGTCCACCACGTATTTCCATACATTTGTCGTAGCGCTTACTAATGTTTCTGATTACGTTCCTTAGTTCTTGAGGGCTAATATCTGCACATACCTGTCGAATTCTTGCACAAAATTCATTTCTATCTCTTGAGCGGCTTTTGTAAACCTTTTGTGTGAGAAGTCCCCAGAGAAAAAAGTCCAAAACTTGGAGATCTGGGTGGCCACTCTAGAAACGGACTACCACGGCCTATCCATCGGTTTGGAAAAAGTTCGTTAAGGCATTGCCTCACGGCTCTGGCATAATGGACAATTAAATTTGATCGTTCATCGATTGGCAGCTCGTAAAATAGCATCCCAAAACTCTGTGTTTAAAAATTCTAGAAACCTCTGCGCATTAATGTTTTCCTCAAAAAATAAAGGACCAATAATTCGTTCGTTCAATATCGCACACCAGACGTTGATTTTTTGGGAATACTGGCTTTTACAGATTATTACCCAGTTAGGATTATCCGCTGCCCAATAGCGACAATTCTGTGATGACACTACTCCATTTGTAGTGAAAGTGGCTTCGTCGGTATATAAAATATTTTTTAGGAAATTTCTATTCTTTAAATATTCCCCTTGGGCCCATATAATAAACAATATTCCAGGCGTCTTGCTTCATCGCCTTCTTGAAGTGTGTGTAAAAATTTTCGCTTGAAAGATTTAATATTCATCTTCGCCTTGAGACATCTCCGAATAGTTTCGTTTCTGACAAAATGGTTAAGGCTTTCGCGGCCGAGGTTATTAGTATAACTACTTTTCTTCGGGCTAGAAGGCCGTCGTTCTTTGGAATTCCAAAGAACGACGGCCTTCAAGCCCGAAGAAAAGTAGTTATACTAAGTTTCGTTTCTCGTGAAATATTCGAATCTAAGTGGCATTCCTTATACTGGCATTAGGATTATTTCCGAAATAATCTAAAATGATTTGATTATTCCTGTTTCGTCTTTGTACAGGATTACTTTTTAACAACATTTTTGATACTGCACCAGTTTCATTGAATATTTTATTTACCGT
This sequence comes from Zygogramma bicolorata, assembly GCA_032362365.1. NCBI lineage: Eukaryota > Metazoa > Arthropoda > Insecta > Coleoptera > Chrysomelidae > Zygogramma > Zygogramma bicolorata. The sequence continues at coordinate 178,489 of JAVJAQ010004500.1, read as the reverse complement.
ACCGCAGCTAATACGAGCACGATCTGGATGTCTCTCATTAAATAATCAACAAACCTCTCTAGCACTTCTAACGTCATCTCCCGAAAGGCGTACAATTTTAATTTTCTCTCTTACGCTCAATCTTGCAGCCATGACACAAAATAATTCGAAGAACTGGTGAATATTGTTAACAATAGTTCACTTGAATCTTTCACAAGTGTCAAACTGTAATATCATTTCCATGGCAACTACGATTTAAATTGAAATATTAGGATTTAGTTAATTTGCGTGTAAACTTGAATGTAATTCCGTTATTTTCATTGAAAATATTTACGCTATTTTTTTTTGTTTTTTCATCTGGCGGCACTTTATTGTTGAAATCATAAAAAAATACTCACATGGCTATATCTGTTGATATAGGGTGTTTTTTGTACTGTTAGTTGTGTGAGTTTTCGAATTTTTGAGTTGTCATAACTCAGAATATTTTTTCATGAAATTTTGGTTTAGAGGCAAGGTGGACCTTTTAGTACTTTACATTTCAAAAAAAAATTATTGAAATCGATTTACAACTTCAAATTTTAGGGGGGTGTTTCCATTAAAAATGGGTCACACTGTATGCATATAAATGTATGCACTATGCACAATACATATACATAACTACTTGTCAGAAAAATAAGGGCATGAAATATTCAATACATTGAATCAAGCGAAAAAATGGCCTCTTCCTAGGCAGGAGAATTAATTAGTTTTTTTTAAGTTAATGTTTCCTCAAATGTGCATCGCCAAATAAGTTATACTTTTACTTCTGCTTGCAACAAAAAATTAGGCTTTCTGCCAAGGATGTAATATGTTGAAGGTTGAAATGAGGAGTGCTTCGTTTGGATTCATTGGGAACTTCTTTACAAATAAAAATCTCCATATGCTCGCCACAGAGGATCACTTATTGCCACATTTTGATTTATCTTCTTCACTGCAGTAGTAGTACGGTTGACATCAGATGTATATAATTTTGAAAGACTCTGTTCTTCAGAGTTCGTCACAACTATTAATTTCAAAGAGGTGCAATATTCTTTGAGCATTCAACCTACCATACCTGAACAAAACCATTATTATCTTCCATGTGTTCAAACACAGCCAACTCGAGGCTGGAGTACAAGCTCAAGGTCAGTAATGGGAACAGTACAAATAGGTTTTAATAGTATATTAAAGAGCGGAAAATGTTGATGTTATTCGCGAGAATTTTTTCGCCGCAAGCCGAAGACGAGCGTCGTAAATCATTTTTCTATGACTTTATTGAATGTTCAATATGCACAGTGAATTTAAAAAATCTTTCTGAAAACGACGGTTCAGTTTCTGAAGATTGTATATTTAATATCCGTAATTTTATTCCATTCCAAACGATTTCTGTAATGATATTTTATTATTTATTATACTTCATATAATATTGATCAACGAACGCAAAATTTCACGGCCGGAGGTAACATGTTATTCGGGTTTGTTGGCCGTGGAACACAGGTTTTTACTCCTGACGTTTCGCCTACAGCTGTGGTAGGCATTATCAAAGCCAAAGAGGTAACGGACACAATGTTCCTGCTCTCACAGCACACACTGCATTGTTTCATCATTTGTGAAAACTCGTTTCGTTGGATAATTTTTGAAATGAAACTGTCTACGCAATTAGGGGTTTGGACTGTGCAAATCGAAAGATTTACCTATTTGTGAATGGGCATAATTGAAAAATGATAAATTTGTTCAACTAAGATAGACCCTAGCCTGATGATAAATCATAAACTTTTGCTCTAGTATGATTGGTCTCGAGTATGCATGATAATGTTGGAAAAGTTTTTATAATCCGGAAGTTTCATAATCGTAAAATATAAAAAGTTTCTTTTTTTAGTCAATGACAAATATTTTGAAAAAATTGGAGTTTTGCTGTTTTCACTCATTTTTAAAATGGAATTTTATAATTCTGTGAATTTTTCCAATACTCTGATTCTCAAAGGAAATGTTACTTGTGGTATATTATACACAATGCCATTGACTTGGACAGAAGACCTTCAGTAATAATAATAATAATTAGATTCATTTAGGATAGACGTGAACATTGAAAACAGACAATTCTTCGAAAATTGTGTGAAACTATCTTGTGACCTGAAGGTCACAGGTGAAATCATACCATTTATCCACCGACATTATCCAGTTTGTTATTTGTGATATAAATAAAAACAACTGGAATTAACAAACATTCTTTATTTAATGAAATTAAGAAATGTTAACAGATTGCTAATCATTCTAAAATACATTAACGGTTTCAATAAAAAACATTTCTCAAAATATATTATAATCCAGTCAATTATTTTCCTGTGTATTTATCCTATACTGCATTGATTTCTTCATTGACTTTTAAATCGATATTATAAATAAAAATTTCAAAAGTCAATATACCATGGGAAATGAGAAAAAAAAAAGAAAGAAAAATATATATATATATATATATATACTCAACATTAACGGAAAAAAAGACAGAACAATAACTTGAAAATATATGAATATCTGAGTTACAGTTTCATTTGAATTGGTGTTTTCTGTATTATAAAATTGTCTGGCTAATTGGTTTATTCCAAAGCCAAAAAAACCAATCACACACACACAATCATTTATATAACTTGGCTGAAATTTTTCTTTCATATTGGTGGGATGATGCGAGTGTTCAACTCACTCAGGCTCTGTACATTTTCAATGACTGGTCTCACATACCCTTAACTTACAAAAAATTCTAACAAGGCAATTTTGAGTTGTATGAACCGAAGTGATGTTTCACAACCAGTATATTGTCATTTGATAAAAGTTGTGGGATGAGAGTTATGAATGACGTTTGAAAATGTGTTCCTCTGCAAACTTTTAGTTGGGATATCGGAGATTTTTGAATTCCTGCCGATCACAAAATATTAATAAAAGAAATACAATATATCACAGACATTGTCGGAAACTTCTTGCTCGAAAACCGATTCAGTGGTTTATTCTTCTGAGGTAAGCATCCCACAGCAACTTCTTATATTTTTCAGCGGCAGCTTCTGGATTACTCGCCAAAGTGATACCTCTACCAACAACGATAATATCTGCACCCATCTCGAGAACAACGGTCTCTGGATTGTTGTACCTCTGTCCTAAATCGTCTTCTTTTACTCCTATTTGTACGCCCGGGGTCAGCTGAATCAGTCCAGGGTTCTTCAGAAACAGAGCGTTCTGACATACGATTCCTGTAATATATTAAAAAAAAATATGAGATAAATCTGTGGAAATCTATGTGTTACGACGAATTTCTACAAAAATTTGGGATTATGCTTATTACACCCTCTAGTTCATTTTCTATATTGTGCCGTTGTACGCTTTTTGTTTTTTAGGGATGAAAACTACCCCTTATAGTCAAAAATTATAAAATAACATAAAAAAACTAAATATGGGTAAAAATGTTAAAAAGTGATTGTTTCATTCCACAAATTATGTTTTTTTTCTCTCCTATCACCCGCGAATGCTCAGAAATGGGAATAAGTAGCAACAGGTTGATATCTTTAGCAGCTCCACAAATACCATTTAAATTGAACTGAGTCAAATTATTTTCTGAAACACTCCCTTTCATTGTTCTGCAGTATTATTTCATTATTATAGGATTTTATACTTTATATTATATTGTATTTACCACTTTATTGTATTATACTGTTTTATTGTAGTGTGTTCTATATTATTAGTATTGTATTATGTATCTATCTTTAGTTAGCTTTGATATTTTACAATTTTTTTTCTTAAAACAAATTGTAATTGGGACTACCCGCTAAATAAATAATAGTATATTATACAACGATCGTGTAATGATGGTTATTAATACATAAGCCTAAACCGGGATACGAAACGAGCCGAAGGTGAGTTTCCTATGGTTTATGAGAGTGTATTAATAACCATTACATGAAAGTTGCATACGCTATTTTATCTACACCCAATAAATAATAAGGACCTAAAAATATTATATCATTGGGTATTTATATTGAACACAATAATAGTAGGTAATCAATCGTATTTCTTTAAAAAATTCTACAAAATTACAATTAACGGTATAACCACGAAAAATACAACAATGACAAATGAAAATGACAATGACAAAAGAAAAAAGAATAAAAAAAAAATTCTGCCGAAGTCAGGAATTGAACCTGAACGTTTCTGTTCACTGCCGGCGCCAATGACCACTCGGCCATGAGAGCTCATTTGATTTTGTCGAAAATAAAAACATATGTGTTGCATTTGTCAAATGAAAAATATAATCCTTTCGATTGTATTTTTTTCTTGTCCAAGACATCTGTGGAGGGTCGCTGGTAATTCTTCTATATCACTGCTATAAGACATTTTCATACGATTATCGAAAATTGACTAAATTCATCAAAAATTCAATACCTACTGATTTTGACTTGACAAACGTCAAAATGCAAAGCTTGCACATCATGCTTGATTGAAAAATAATGGGTTTCTATTGGTTAAAAATCTGTATCGTAATGGATTTCATTATAAAACGGGTTGTGGGCATATAAGTGTATTATTAGAGTACGGGTGTAGATGAAGAAACAAATTACAGCCTCAATATTTACCTGCAACAAGATCCGAATATTCGTCAGCCATCTTCAAAGTTTCTTTAACATAACTTTCGGTGATCAGGCTACCGGAAGCGCTGGTTTCAGCCAACAGGAACACGCCTCTCTGTTGTAAACCCTCGCTCCCTTTTATCGCGTCCAAAACCCCCTTGCCCATCAAAGAGTGCGCAGTAACCAGCTTGGCCCAAGAAGAAATACGATGAACTCCCTTGCTGTACTGGTATTCAACCGTTTTTCCGATGTCGCTGAACTTCCTATCCTCGAAAAGGATAAAATTATGCCTGGTCGCTATTTCTTTCAAAGCCTCTATCACGCTCATATCGAAGACTTCCAAAATGTCGACGTGCGTTTTCAAGGCGCATACGTGGGGGCCAACGGATTCGGCCAGTTTCAGGAGATCGGTGGAGTTCGTTACGTCCGCAGCGACGCACAGAGTGGTTTGCTTGGCAGACATGAGTCGAAAGAGTTCTCCAGACACTGGATTTTTAGCAAGTTTTGCACGATCCAGAAACGCGAGTGAGAGCCTGTCTGGAAGCAAAAACAAAATAATGATATATATTTATATATATATTAGGTTTTGGTAGGTTCTTGAATCCTGTTCGATTTAGTAGTTGGTTGGTTCTTGGGATTTGGATTCTTTTGGGCAAATGATAAAGTCTTCTCTTTATTTGTATACAAAACGTATACCCTGGCCAGGGGCTTTTTCAATTGTTTATTCAAAAATTTTTTTTTTTCCATAGCTACCTGGACGGTTTTCTGTAAAAGAATGCACATTTTATTTCTGTTTTTTTTTTCTCTCCAAAAGCATACATTTGTTAATTGTTGATAACCTTTGTACGTACCTTGCCTAACATAATTGATAATATATCTCACAGTGAAGATGGTTGGATGTATTTCGGTATATTTATTTGAATCTGCATTTGTGTTTAGCTATATTACGATTTTTGACCATGTTTTCAATATTTCTATAATTTTGTATCTCTTGTATGGTTAGTGAAGGAGTGATGTTCTCGTGTAAAAGGCGGCGCATATATATATATATATATATATATATATATATACAGTGTGTCCCTAGACCAGTGGGACAGTTGAATATCTCTTGAACCAATAGGAATTTTCAAAATATTATAAGTTCACATTATATCGCGTTACGAGAGCTAACTTCAGGAATTACTATTTTTTATACGAGGGGCGCAAGAAAGGCTCACAAAATAGAACATCAATTTTTTCAAATGGAACACCCCATATATTTCAATATATCTGAACTCTCATTCCTTTAGGCTAATTATTGGTTTTTTATTTTTGAAAATCCGACAAGGCGTTGCCAAGTTATACCAGTGGTTCATGAAATGCAGACATTTTTTTAGACAAACCCATTATTTATCCTACGAAGAATTTCTGGAATCATGCAAGATTGTTGGTAGTCGGTAGCATATTCTATAATACGGAATACTCATCTTCTTCGAGAGTTATACAGGGTGATTTGATTGCTTATGGTCAATGGTTGTGAAAGAGACATGTGAATTTTATCATCAGAAAATTCTAAAAAATCATCAAACTACGTATAACACCGCAAATGTTGGAGAACGTCACAAGAAATCATGTAATGAAAAATTTCGAAATGTGCCTTGCAGCAAACGGAAGACAATTCGAACATTTATATTAATATTATCGTCCCTTATTATTTGTCAACACAGTTTTTTTTTGTTGAGACTTTGTTTAGGACAGTTGAATGAATAAATAGTTTACTGCATTATTTTATTTGCATTGCTGATGATGAAATTCATATGTCTCTTTCACAACCATTGGCCATATGCAATCAAAACACCAATGGGCTATGAAATAATTCATATTGTAGGGTGCACTATTTGAAAAATTAATGTGAAGAAAGTTTCTATTTCGTGAAAATCATGTAATATTTCTGACCACCCTGTATAACTTTCGAAAAAGATGAGTATTCCATATGATAAAATATGCTACCGACTACTAGCAGTCTTGAATGATTCCAGAAATTCTTCCGTAGTATGAATAATGGGTTAGTCTGAAAAAATGTCTGCATTTCATGAACAACTGGTATAACTTGACAACGCCTTGTCGAATTTTCAAAAATAAAAAACCAATAATTAGCCTAAAGGAATTATGGTCGGTTCATACACCACACTTTTACTTTTACTTTATCTTTTACTTTTACTTTAAGAAAGTTGTCACAATGTAAATCAATCGAGGCGTTCATACACGGCACTTTTACTTTTACTTTAATTTAAGGATGAGAACTTTTACTTTAAGAATCAGATGATTCAATAATTTTAGGGACTGCGCATGCGTGCATGTGAAGTCATCACAGCAAGCAGTGCCACCAACATTATTAGGAAACGTATTCTTCTGAATATTTCACAGAAATGATTTAAAATGGGTGTTCTGTAAAATATTTGTCATTATCCGATACAAAATAGCAAATTGCAAATCAAAACAATGACGTAACCCACGATTACTTCTTCTTCTTCTTCTTCGTTTGTTTTTGATCACTGCGCATGCGTCCTGTTTACTTTAACACTGGTGTATGAACGGTCCAATTCCATTCTTAAGGTAAAAGTAAAAGTAAAAGATAAATTAAAAGTAAAAGTGTGGTGTATGAACCGACCATTAGAGTTCAGATATATTGAAATATATGGGGTGTTCCATTTGAAAAAATTGATGGTCTATTTTGTGAGCCTTTCTTGCGCCCCTCGTATAAAAAATAGTAATTTCTGAAGTCAGCTCTCATAACGCGATATAATGTGAACTTATAATATTTTGAAAATTCCTATTGGTTCAAGAGATATTCAACTGTCCCACTGGTCTAGGGACACACTGTATATATATATATATATATATATATATATATATATATATATATATATATATATTACTTTTCCGCGAGTTTTTTCAGAAAACATGGTAATCATCTACTATTGAATGAAAAACAGCTCACATCTCGCAGAAACCTATTTTGTTGAAATGAATTGTATTCAAGACTATTCCAAATTTCAAAAACAATGGGTCAATGTCAATTAATATCATCATCAACGTCATCAGCTCCTTCAGCTGGATTATATATATATATATATATATATATAGTTGTGAGCTGTTTTTCATTCAATAGTAGATGATTACCATGTTTTCTGAAAAAACTCGCGGAAAAGTAATCGTCTATTTCAAGAATAGCCCAGGGATTTTCTATACTTGGATTACTTGGAGGTGAGTTACAGAAAATAATTTATTCTTTTGAAATGTGTCATATAATGTAAGTCGTCTTAAGATGTGACGCCGTGTATTCTGAAGAAAACTGCTTCTAGCACAGGGGATATGTTGTAATTGGAGGCGAGATGAATTTTCATTATTGGTAGTTTCGACAGTTTTCTCAAATCCGTTCAATTTTATTGAATGGTTGAGGTCAACAAAAGCCACAGGAATGTAGAGCATTTTTACAAGTAATTTTACTATTTTCTATTTTCACCCATAAATGTCTTGAGGTGAGGTGCATGTCTTATATTACTTTATTATTGGAGACTTTTAACGACTTCACATTGTCCTAATATAAGTATTTTATCAGTTTGAGATTTCACATTTTATATATTTGTAGTGTTCATAGCACTTATATCATTATTGTATATATAGTGTGATCCATAGGTATGGAATAAATTCATTGTTGTTATGTATTTTATCAAAAAATCCAATCCAATTTTTATTGTCAATTTGACAATGTACCCCTAATACCACACTTTGTTCCCGGAACGTCCAATTTATGCTCCATATGAGTTGCGATATCCCGGCCCTTTATGGAATATACCCGGAATGTTCCACTGAAAATGTTCCCGGAACACACACACAGAATCATCCCAGGAACATATTATTTTGACACAACAGATTGCATAATTAAGTTTCGTTTATAAACCGGAATCATCATCATAAATATATATAAACATGTATATATATATATATATATATTCATATATATATATATATATATATATATATATATATATATATATATATATACATATATATATATATATCAATTTGAAAAAGTATTGTGCTGAGAAAGATTTTGAAATTTGTGGCACATCCTGTAAAATGGAAAATGAGAATATAGTTATTTTAACATGTTACCGCTCACCTAGCGGTAACATTGATGTTTTTTTAGAAAATATTTTAAAAGTATTGGAGCAGGTATATTCTCCTCAGGTAAAAATCATTTTATCTGGTGATTTAAATATTGACTCTTCTATCAGTTCTAGGGATAATGCACAATTTAGTAAGCTCACACATATACTTGATAGTTTCAATATGGCACCTGTCGTGAACTGGCCTACGAGAGTTACATATCATTCTGCGACTATCATTGATCACGTATTCACTAACGTAGTTGACACGGTGGTTTGTGTCATTGACAATGATTTGTCAGATCATCGTACCGTATTGTTCGAGTTTCCTAATCAGAAATCAGAAAAATGTAAAGAGACCTTTCAAATCAGAAGAAGCTTCAATCAACAAGCCATTATCAATTTCAATAAGGCTCTCACAAAAGAAAATTGGAATGAGGTGTTCAGGTACTCAAGCCTTGAACCATCTTTCAGTGCATTCATGGATGTTTTTCTGTTTCATTTCAATATTTATTTTCCTTTGAAAAAATATTTTGATAAGAATAATGTCCGCAACAAAAAGTGGATAACAGACGAAATCAAGAAATCCAGTATTAAATTGAAGGATTTACACCATCTTAAAAAATTCTATCCTCCATTAAGGGATCAGTACAAAAAAGCTAAGAAGGAACACGAAGTTTTAATAAAAAATTCAAAGAAGCGATACTACCAAAATAGAATCGCTAATTCTAGCAATGTCAATAAAACGGCCTGGAATGTTATATCTGAGCTCAACAACAAGTACGTGAAAAGTCAACAAACTATAATTATAAAAAATGGCGATATGACTTATGACAACCCTATTGAGGTATCCAACTTATTTAATGAATTTTTTATAAATGCTCCGACAAAAAGTACACAAAAAGGGGTAAGTGAAAAACGTAGCATTTCCAATGAGATCAAAATAGATATGAATGAGTACTCTTTTTTTCTTGATCCTTTCACCCCTTCCGAACTGAAAACAATATTGAAATCTAAACTGAAAGATCAGCATTCCTCTGGACAGGACGAAATCCCACTCTTCATAATCAAGGCGTGTTTAGAAAATATTATTGAACCTCTCACTCACTTAGTGAATTTATCCTTTCTGAATGGTGAGTTTCCACAATGTCTGAAAGTTGGAAAAATCATTCCCATCTTCAAAAAGGGTTGTACAACTGATATGAATAACTATCGTCCAATTACTGTAACACCAAGTTTCTCAAAAGTGTTTGAGTACTCATTTCTCAACCGACTTTTAACATTTTTGTATAAATGCAATATCTTCACAGAAAATCAACATGGCTTTTTAACCGGTCGTTCCACTAATACTGCTATTATCGCTTTTTTTGAAAAGGTCATAGAGTTCATTGAAGCAGGCGAGTGCCCTGTTGGGATTTTTTGTGATCTCAGCAGGGCGTTCGACTGTGTCAATCATAATCAGTTAACATCAAAACTGTATAATTATGGATTACGAGGTGTAACATTAGAATGGATTTCCTCTTTTTTGAAACACCGTCATCAGTACGTATGTATTCCAAATATCCAATCTGAATGTGTTGGTTTCGTCAATTCAAAGAGTAAAGCCATTAATGTTGGTGTACCACAAGGATCGATCCTGGGTCCTATTCTATTCATATTGTACTCTAACGATCTGGATAAATTCCTGAAAGGCCTTCATGTAACAATGTATGCAGACGACACGTCATTGATAATTTCACGAAAAAACGAAATTGATATGCAAAAAGATACAGAAAAAGCTATAGAACTGATGCAGGACTGGTGCAATACAAATTTTTTGAATTTGAATGGTCATAAAACCCAAATCTTACGATTTCATAACTATCAGAGAAAATGCGATCCTCTCAGAATTAAGATGAGTGTTGATGTATCCATTGACAGTACAAATGAAACCAATTTCCTTGGACTTTTTGTTGATGAAAATGTATGCTGGAAAGGTCACTGTACATTCTTGATAAAAAGATTGAATTCTTTATGTTATATGTTCAGGAACCTCGAACATATACTTGAAATACCTCAGCTAGTGGCTCTATACCATGCACAGGTTGTGTCACGAATTAGGTATGGAATATGTTTGTGGGGAAATTCCACTTTGTCAAAAAATGTTTTTTCTATACAAAAAAGAATAGTGAGAATAATAGCTAGAGTTCCTAGCACACATTCCTGTAGGGACCTTTTCAAACATTTTAGAATTTTGACCCTCATGTCTGTCTACATTTATGAATTATCCGTCTTTATTTTTAAAAATAGACAAAAATTTGTTTTGACGGGAGATTTTCACTCCATTAATACACGCCAAAGAAAATATTACCACATTCCATTTACAAAATATAAGGTCTCTGACAATTCACCTACAATTATGGGTCTGTCTATTTATAATCATTTACCTGAAAGTTTGAAAGAAGCCAAATATTTAAAAAAATTCAGTAGCTCCCTCAAACAATTCCTGACTGAAAAATGTTTCTACTCGTTGGAGGAATATTTCAATAACTAGGTTTATCATATATTTATATAAGTGAATGTGTGTAAGTGTGTATATGTATTTTTATGTTTTATATTTCTTTATTCTTAAATTACTGTACTTTGTTTTAGTGCTCTTGCATTAAATATTGACCATTCCTATACATTTTATACGTCTTGTGGGAAAATAAATATTATTATTATTATTATTATTATTATATATATATATATATATATATATTTATATGTGCATACAAAATATACATCATATACTTGAAGATGGTATAGATGCATGAGACTTTTCAATGAATAAATTTAATTTCGGTACGTATTGGCTTCTTGAAAAACACTATAACAGGTGACACAATCTAGTTTTGGGAAAATATGCCACTGGGTTATTCCAGGAATGTCCGTAGAACGCTAATAAGTGTTCCCATGCCCATGGGATGTTCCCGGAACGTCTTCGGAAGGGTCATACGCACTGCCACGGGGATGCCCCTGAATAGTCTATGAACATCCACGGACGTTCCGAAAATATCCCAGTAAGACATTTCTGGAATGTACAATTTGACCACAACGTCTTTTCCGGGAATGTCCCCGGAATATTCCGCGGCTTTTTGCGACATTTCCTTTACAAAAACTAGAACTAATAAATAGGTGAAGTCCAACTGAAATTAATACTACCAGTGGCGTATCAACTGAACCTTTAAAATGTCTGTGAAATGCTTTCAATGTAAAACTGACTGTGTTTTGAAAGATAATAAGACTGAAACTTTCGGATGTCCATGCGATCAATGTAAACGAATTATATGTAAAAATTGTGCAGAACTGTCAGCCTCTGAAGTGAGAGCAGTGGTGATCCCAACTAGAGTAATGCCTTTCTATTGCCCGCCATGTAGGATAAATAGCATCACATCTTTGGGTCTGAGAATAAATAAACTTGAAGATGAAATTCAAAATTATTCATCTAATTTGAACGGAAAACTCGTCACTTTAGAACAAAGAATATTGAAGATGGAGCATATACTTGAATCGAATAAGAAACTTGAAGAGAGGATAATGAAGATTGAGGACCATCTTGTATCAAACGAGCCAGTAACAGAGAGGAGAACTCCTGACAATATGGAGATTGAATTTATCGTGGATGAAATGAATGAAAGACAGAAAAGGGCAGCCAATATAATAATGTTAAATGTGAACGAGTCTAATGAAACTGTCCATTCTCAAAGAGTTATTGAAGATAAAAACGCTGTGAAGGAAGTTCTGCAGAATATTGATGTGCCACTAGGAAATATCATTGTGTTTAGACTCGGTACATTTCAGCCAAACAAAGTAAGACCTCTGAAAGTTTGCTTCTCATCAAGTAATGATGCTCTTATGGTCTTGAAAAATAAGAAGTCTGCTACAGTGCCAAATGTGAAAATTTTTGCTGATCAAACCAAATCACAACGTGAATATTTTAATAAGATAAAAACACAACTGGAGGAATGCAAACAAAGAGGTGAAGACAAATTTAATAAAATATGTCAATAATGTTCCAACACTGGTGAACTCTAGGCGATTGGCTGCTTTCAGGCAATCGGGAAACTCTTCAAACTCAAAAAACTAAATTCAGATTCTCGTGATGGTATTGTATTTAATGAAGACATAATTTATCTAAATATACAAATCACTACTTTTATTCGGGTTTGGGGGCCGTCGTTTTTTGGAATTTCTTCCTGACGTTTCGCTGGCTCGAGTGGCTAGCTTCTTCAGAGGTTCATTCATCTTGGAATTCACTCCGATGAATTCCAAGATGAATGAACCTCTGAAGAAGCTAGCCACTCGAGCCAGCGAAACGTCAGGAAGAAATTCCAAAAAACGACGGCCTTCAAACCCGAATAAAAGTAGTGATACTGAAAACCTCGGCCGCGAAAGCCTCAACTATTTTGTAAATATACAAAGCTTTATAGCTCATAACGTTGACATTATAGCAAATATTCTTGCATACAATCCATCTATCATTATATTAAGTGAAGCCAGGACAACAGAAGTCATTGACAACTCAGAGCTGCAGTTATCAAAATATAGTTTTGTTCGATGTGATAGTATTAGTCGACATACTGGTGGAGTCCTCATTTATGTGAGACGTGGGATGAACTTCAAAATAAAAAAGAAGATTATTTTGAATAGTAATTATTGGATCCAATTCATTGAGATTCAAATAGGTAGTATGAAATGGATAATTGGAGGTCTGTATCATTCACCTAATTCAAGTGATTCCATTTTTGTTGATATGTTAGAAGATATGCTCGAAGGTTTTTCCAATAATAACAATAAAAGAATTATACTTATAGGTGATTTCAATATTGACTTTAAAAACAAGTCCAATTTTTATACAAAAAAAATTATGAATTTATTTAATATGTATGGTTTTGAACAAATTGTGAGAGATTATACTAGGATAACAAATACCAGTAGGACTCTAGTGGATTATGTTGTAACAAATAGCTGCAATATAAATGCTTATGTTATTGATACTCCAAAAATCACTGATCACTCTGTTATTACAATAAGTTGTTTCAAATCCAAACCTAAAAATACTGCAAAAATAATAAAAACAAGAAAATATTCGGATGACACTTACAAGAACATAAATATGGAACTACTTTCTCAAAACTGGTTATTAAATTCAATAGATGTTAATAATATTTTGGATGACATTATTTCAAAAACTACAATCACTGTTGACAAACTAGCTCCGGAACATTCCGTTTTAATCAAGGAAAACCAACTACCTTACTATGATATTGATTTAAGAAACAAAGCAAAAGAAAAGGATATTGCCTATAAAAATTTCATAAATAGTAGAATTCATATTAAAGACCAGATGTGGGAAAACTTTAAAAACCTGAGAAATCAGTATGTTAACCTTCTTAAACATAAAAAACTGTTATACTATGAGCAACAAATAGATTTAAACAGAAATAACTCTAAACTGATGTGGAAAAACTTGAAATCTCTAATAACGCCCCAAAATGACCTTTGTTATGATAAAATTATATTTACTGATGGTATTCAACCCCGGTATTGTACTGATAGCTTAGAGATTGCTCAAAATTTCAACCAGTATTTTGTTACCAGTGTTCAACAAATTGCTAACAGCATTGACGATGAAGAATTGTGGTCGAGCCAAAACTATCCCCCTATTAATCAGTCACTTAGTAAATTCACACTAGTAAGTATGGGCCATCTCCGTAGGATCATATTTTCATTAGACAACAAAATAAACAAACAGGAAATTCTAAATAATAAATTTTTGAAAGAAACTTTTGATTGTTTTGGACATGTATTATTAAATTTTATTAATACATCTCTTGAAAAGGGTATATTCCCAGATCACTTCAAAATTAGCACCATTATTCCTATCCCTAAAGTTAACAATTCCATAGATTCTTGTGATTTTAGACCAATTAACACTTTGCCATCACTCGAAAAAGTTCTTGAAATAGCAGTCTATGATCAGATTGAAAATTATTTTAATAGCAATGACCTCTTTATTGGTGCTCAATCTGGCTTTCGTAAAAATCATTCTTGTGAAACATCTCTTCAGTACACCATATCAACATGGAAAAGGTCATTAGATCTTAGTAAATATACTGTAGCTATTTTTCTAGATTTACGCAGAGCTTTTGAAACGATAGATCGAAACATCCTTTTGGAAAAATTAAGATATTATGGCATATCTGGCAATGTGTTGAGTTGGTTTAAAAGTTACCTGAGCCATCGTTTCCAACAGACCCAGATAAACAACATTCTATCTGACAAAATTTTAAATGAAATGGGAGTTCCTCAAGGAAGCGTTTTGGGACCACTTTTATTTATCATATATTTAAATGACATTCACTACACACCAGGTTCGCATTCCTTGAATCTCTTTGCAGATGATACTTTGGTATTTGACTCGGATGATAATCTTGATAATGCAATTTCAAATATAAACAACTCCCTCAGTAATATTGAAAAATATCTAAAAGTTAATAAACTAAAACTAAATGTCAATAAAACAAAAGCAATGATCATAGCATCAGAATATAAGTTGCAAAATCTGACTAATTTGAATACAATCAATATCAGTGGTGAAAGTATCGAAATTGTATCTGAAATCAAATACCTTGGATTTATTATTGACAGTTCCTTGACATTAAACAAACATGCCGAGTATATTATTAAAAAAATATCAAAAAAGCTCTTTTTCTTTTCTAGAGTTTCGAACTGTTTGAGCACTTATGCTAAAATAACGACTTACAACTGCATAATCAAACCACATTTTGATTACTGTGCTTCTCTACTATTTCTACTCAATGAAAATAAACTGTCTCAGATGCAAAAACTCCAAAATCGCGGGATGCGCATGATTCTAAAATGCAGTCGCTATACCTCAATTTCTTATATGCTAAATTCTCTTCAGTGGTTAACAGTAAAGAAGCGGTTGTTCTTTTTAACAATGGTTTTTATTTTTAAGATTGTCAAGGGCTTGCAACCAGCATATTTTATGATTATGTGATTCGAAATAGAGATATTCATCATCATAACACCAGAAACAATAACAACTTCCATATTAGTAGAACAAATTCGGGAAGATGCATGAATAACCTATTTTTTAAAGGTTTGAATAACCTATTTTTTAAAGGTTTGAATGAATTCAACAAACTCCCAATATATCTGAAAAATTCCAATAATGTTGTTAATTTTAAGAAGAGTCTATTGGCATTTTTAGATGATTTGTAATGTAATACTTTTTAAGGTTATTTGTATTTTTATTACTTCAATAGTTTTAATATTATCTTTATAAAATTGTGTATATCTTAAATGATTATTTTGAATGTTTGTAAATTAGATTTTATCTATTTCAAAATGAACTACTACTACTATTCCCGGAACATATTTGTTGTCGCACGTGGACATCCTTGGAACATTCTAGGAATATACTTGTGCTATTAGGGACATAATGACAATATTACACCCTTCTTACTCTTACAGCCCCTCTTAATCATGAACACCCCCTAAAAAATTTTAAATGAGAAGGGGGTTGTGTGATAATGAAAATTCCTTTCGAACAATATGTCACAGGACCCCCCTTCTCATTTAAAATTTTTAGGGGTTGCTCATAATTGAGAGAGGGTGCAAAAAAGGGGTAATTGTCAAATTGACCATAAAAATTGACCTCTTTCAGGATTTTATATAAAAATACATAATAACGCTGAAAATGAATTTATTACATTCCTTTAGACCACACTGTATAAGTAGTATGGACTTGATGACTGTATTTGCTGTGTGCAACAGAATAGTGGGGAAACTGCCGAACGATCGTGCGCTCGGGTTGGAGAAATGTGGCACTTCACTGAGCTACTACGGACAAATATACACGTGGAATACGTCGAAATTGCATATTATATACATTTAATATAATGGGTTATCATAGATGCTGTGTTGAAAATTGTGTGAATAAGTCGAAAAATTTTGAATATAAATTTTACTGTTTTCCAACAGCTAAACAAAAATTAGTTCAAAGGAAAAAGTGGATTGACGCCGTAAGAAAACACAAGTAAGTATCTTAACCTAACTTTTTCTAATATTACATGATGCAGAAAAAATAGTATAATTGATTATATTTGTATACATAATAAATTACTTTCAGTGGTTTCGAGTCAAATCGGAATCCCAATCCCACTACTCTCATTTGCAGTGATCTTTTTTTTTGGAAATAAAAAGAGCGAAGAGGAAATGAGTGCAAGCTACATTCCATCCAAATTTTCTTCGACTGATATGAAAAGAAATATGATTCAAAATTCAGCTGTCAAAAGGTAATAAATTAAATACTGCACACTATAAATGTTAATGAACCAGATTGGATTTAGTTTTAGATTAGCTATAACATTTATCAAATTGATTCTAGACATGAACGGTTCATGGAGCGGCGCACGCAAAATCAATCGAGTTCGAGAATTGTTCGAAGTTCACTGGATCGCTCGATCAATACGGCCAGCTTCAACTAAAGCTTTGCCTTTCGGTTCTGTAGCTGGTTGGAATAAGATTGAGTGCGTTATTTTTTCGAAGCCGGTTCTAATAATTATGTCCATATTGCACTAATAATACTGAAAAATATATATAATGACTTAATTTCAGTATATCTATCAATTTTCAAATTGAAAAAATGAATCATTCTCAGACTTCATTCATGCCAAAGTCATTTCAGTCAAACTACATGATTTGAATATCGAATCTATCAATTTCATAATGCTATTATTATCATTATGATATTCTCATGTTTACGTTTTCATAACCTACAAAATTTTAGTATTATGCTAAATACACACAAAATTGAATGTCGAATTTACTTTTTCTTCTGTGGACTCGATAAATATTCTCATATGAAAACGTCTTGTCTTCAGAACTGATTATTTTACACTAAAATTAACACCTATTCTTGAATTTTTATTCGTTCCCCTTACACTCCACGTGTCACCAGATGTCGCGTCATGAAACGCACACAGCTAATACAATTTTATATTGTCACACACGAGAATAAACTCTAGTTTATGCTGTTGCCTATCTGAACCTGTTTCTGTAATCTATGTATATAATCTATCAAAGTCAACATACCAAGCCAAATATTCCCAATTCAAAAACTGAATATAAGTCAAATGAAATCAATACTAAAACGAGTGTTTCCAAACGAAGTAACTTTTGCGGGTGATTATAAAAAAGAACAAAAATAAGAGGGATCGTCATTCATTGCTGCACTTGTCATGATTTCAGAAAACCATGTTTCTAATCAGCTCACCTTGTGTAATTGTTTTGTTTGTTAAAGAAGCTTCATCAACCTGTGTGGTGGCCAGGTAATTCTTCACAGTTTCCACAACCGAGTCATCAATACAGCCTAATTCTCTCAGATACCCGACCATTTGAGTCAAGCCCAACAAACTATGCATTTTAATTCCATTCTTCCTCAAAAATTCTTCTCCTCCCTGCTCCCTATTCAGTAAAACAATGGCGTCAGTGCACCTGATTCCAACGTCGTTCAAGTCTTTTGTGGTCTCTAAAATACTGCTTCCTGAAGTCACTACATCTTCTACTATCAGACAATTTTGTCCAGGTTTGAAAGAACCTTCAATCATCTTCTTTGTACCATAATCTTTGGCTTCCTTCCGCCTCATGATCATTGGTTGCGATGTTTTTAAGGAAATTGCTGTAGCTATAGGCAGAGCAGTATAAGGAACACCACAGATGATATCAATATTTTTGATTTCTTCCATGCGAACTATTAACAAATCTGCCAAAGTGTTCTGAAACAAAGTCCAATCAGAGACTAGATTCGAAATAAATGTAGCTAGACGAACACATGTTTTGCCTATAATCACAGAAAATAAATTAAGACGTTTCGAAACGTCGAAGAGTTCAACATTCTGCACAAGCAATAATACCCTAAAGGGCTAGCAGCATACTAGGGGCCAGATTCTATTTCACGAACTCGATTGTCGAGTAGCTCAGACTGTGACTGTAACAGGCGCTGTACTGAAAACATATGCATATTCTAAACAATTCGATAATCGAATTCGTGAATTAGAATCTGGCCTCTGAACGGGCAGGAAGGCGATAGGGATCTGATCGAGCGGTACCGTTTGATCAATGGAACTGTAGGGAATTTTAACAGATGTCGTACTTATTTGTAATAGAAGTATTACATACACCAGAGACCTGGAGCCAGGTTTTCGAATCAGGTGAACCCTTTCAAAAATCAGGATATATGGTACCTCAGAATGAATTTATAATCGACTATAAATGGACAGAAAACATATCAATTGGTAGAAACCAAGAAAAAATAAATTGGCCCAACAGGAAAAATATGATGTAATACTGATGGCATTTAACGTGTTGAGGATACGAACACTGGCCCCAAGAATTCAAGGTTAATTTACATATATTGCTGACTACTTTACTAATAGTACTTACTGTACAATCATTGGGTTTTGATATTACATATACCGGGTGACCGGAAACAATTTACACCCCTGTATCTTAGTTTTTATTTTGTATAGATTTTCCAGATTCAGTACTACAATTTGATGTCATGAATTTATTTGAAAATTAATATTAGGTATAGCATTACCTTTCCAATGATATATAATGATCATACTTCCGCAATTCACAATCTACTGATATAATCAAGATTTTATGAAAAATAAATTTTTGCATTCCCCCAAGACTAACTATTTTTACAATATAATTTTCATTCATTTTTCAACCTATTTCATGTTTTGTATTTCACATGTATTGGAGTTTCTAACAAACTTTCAAAATTCCTTGATGTTGAAAATACAAGAAAAATTTAATTGTGAAAATACTAAGTCTGGATAAACAATTTTGTTCAAGAACTTTGGCCATGAATTATTGTTAATTACATGATATTGTTCAAGTTGCATATATTGTTCAATTTTCTATGGCATACTTTAATGAAAATGTTCTGTTACGAGGGGAATACAAAAAGTAATTTTTCATAAAATTTGGGCGGAAGGACCTCGGTCGATAGCCATTTGAGCAAAATTGCATTTTGTTCAATAAACTGCATTTATTATTATTCTCAGTTGTATCAGAGCAGATTTCAAATTGTGAGTACGATTGTGATATATCATTGGAAATCTGATTCTCAGCTGAACCTTAATTTAAAAAAATACTTTCCATTTGAAATATGAAAAATGGATGAGCTTCCGGTCAAACAGGAAGTGTCCTTAAAGGTTTTTACTTGCAAAATTGTATACTCAATACATTAAATCGAAGTACTGAAGTACTGAATTTAAAACATCCATACAAAATACTCGTAACAGGAGAGTAAATTGGTTCCGGGTCGCCCGGTATACTAAGGAAAGGAATAAGACATAGTTTGCTAGGCAACTTAGGATTTTGGTATTACACACCAAAGAATAAAATCAGACTATCGCATTATTAAACATATTTTTACAATATTCACCCTTACACCAAATTTTTAAAAACAACTTTTTAACCTAGATCACAAATCGTAGTTAGAATTCGGGTATATATCTTTTATCTGTAGAGGTTTAAAATTTTAGGCCGGCTTCACCAACAACTTTAATCTAGATTATCTTGCTAACTGGAATATTTGTGCGCATTGTGGCGTTCAGTAATTCCAGTTAGCAAGATTATAATAATAATAATGTTTATTTCAGTAAGTAATGGTAGATATAAAAATGTAGTTGATAAAAATCAAGAAATAATAAAATAAACTCACTGAAGCTGTGTCAGTCACAGCTTGTACGTGATACAAAGTATAAAGTAAACATACACATAACAGCTATGAGGAGTTAAATCGAGTCGGTGGAGTGTAAAGGTACTTTTTTTGTGGATCTTACGTAATTCGGTCTCCTCTACAAAAAATCCTAATGAAATTCTTGGCGGTCTCGTATATTTTCGGAGATACAGGTCCATTTTGTTGTAAACCTTCTCAATTTTTCAAATCAAATTTTTTTTATTCCAACGCACGAAATTCGTCCTTCTGATAAAAGACAACACTCTCTTATTTACTCGTTTTCAACATTTTTAAGCGAAAAAAAATTTTTTTTTCAAAAAATGCAACTTTCTTCAAAAGTCAACGCAACTTTCTCCAAAAGTCAACATTGATACATTCAGTTCTCAACAATAACAATTAGAGCGGCAACACTGCAAATCCATCACTTTCGACTGTCACCGCCCTATGACATCACAACAAATTGGTTATTGTTCAAAAAGAAATGCATTTTTTGAAAAAATAATGTTTTTTTGCTTAAAAATGTTGGAAACGGGTAAATAAGAGAGTGTGTGGTGTTTTATCAGAAGAGGGACGAATTTTGTGGTTCAAATAAAAGAAATTCGATGTGAAAAATTGTGAACTTTTACAACAAAATGGACCTGTATCTCCGAAAATATACGAGACCGCCAAAAATTTCATTTGGATGTTTTGTAGAGAAGACCGAATTACGTAAAACCAAAAAAAATTGGTAATACTTCGGCCGCTATGAGCACCTTTTTTTGTTTTTTTTTGTGGAACTTACGTAATTCGGTCTCCTCTACAGAAAATCTAAATGAAATTATCGTCTGTCTCTTATACTCACACTCTCTTATTTACTCGTTTTCAACATTTTCAAGCAGAAAAAACCATTAGTTTTTCAAAAAATCCAACTTTCTCTAATAGTCAACATTAATGCATTCAGTTCTCAACAATAACAATAAGAGCGGCAACACTGCAAATACATCACTTTCGACTGTCATTGCACTATGACATCACAACAAATTGGTTATGGTTTGAAAATAAATGGGTAAAATTCTATTTATCGGGCGCCACCTGTTTTTTGAAAAATTTTTTTTTGTAACTTACGTATTTCGGTCTCCTGAACAAAAATTTCTTATGAAAATTTTGGCGGTCTCAACTAGTTTCGGAGATACGGCCCCCCAAAGACAGGAAAACGGGGTTGACGCTGATAGGAAAGTGAGGTTAACAACATAACTGTGGAACTCGCATCGGCGATGCCTTGCACGTTAGACTGTTTTGTTAACCTCACTTTCCTATCAGGATATATTTTTCAATTTTGTAGCGAAAAATGCTTTTAATTCGGTTGAAAAGTGATGAAGAAGGTGGAACAGAATGTGTATATTGTGCTAATATAAAGAAGGAGGAATTTCGAGCGGAATTGTCTGAAAAACAAACATAAGTGTCAACCCCGTTTTCCTGTCTTTGGCCGTATCTCCGAAACTAGTTGAGACCGCCAAAATTTTCATAAGAATTTTTTGTTCAGGAGACCGAAATACGTAAATTACAAAAAAAAAAATTTCAAAAAACAGGTGGCGCCCGGCAAATAGAATTTTACCAAATAAATGCATTTTTTGGAAAACTAATGGGGTAATTATCCGTTAAGCGGGCTCCATCGTGAAATTAAAAAATTTTTGGTGGAACACACGTATTTCGGCCTCCTGAACAAAAAAGTCAAATAAAGTTTTTGGGGCTCGCAACTAGTTTCGGAGATACGGCCCCCCAAAGACAGGAAATCGGGGTTTTACGCCTATGTTTGTTTCTCAGCCAATTCCGCTCGAAATTCTTCCTTCTTTCTATCTATAATTCTGTTGGAAAGTGATGAAGAAGGTGGTATAGAATGTGTTTATTGTGTTCACAGAAAGAATGAGGAATTTCGAGCGGAATTGTCTGAGAAACAAACATAGCCGTAAAACCCCGATTTCATGTCTTTGGGGAACCGTATCTAGTTGAGAGCCCCAAAAATTTTATTTGAATTTTTTGTTCAGGAGGCCAAAATAGGTAAGTTTGGTAATTATCCGTTAAGCGGGCTCCATCGTGAAACTGAAAACTTTTTGGTGGAACTTACGTATTTTGGCCTCCTGAGCAAAAAATTCTCATGAAGTTTTTGGGGCTCGCAACTAGTTTCGGAGATACGGCCCCCCAAAGACAGAAAATCGGGGTTTTCAGGGTTGACATTTATGTTTTGTTTATTCAGCCAATTCAGCTCGAAATTCATCCTTCTTTCTATCAGCACAATATACACATTCTATTACCACCTTCTTCATCACTTTCCAACAGAATTATAAGCATTTTTCCATTTTTCAGTACAAAACTCTAAAAGGTAAATCGTCATTGAAATAGAGGTTAGCAAAACAATAGAACGCGCGATGCGCGTCCTATTGTTTTGCTAACCTCGAATTTCTATGACGATTTACCTTTTAGAGTTTTGTTGTGAAAAATGCTTATAATTCTATTGGAAAATGATGAAGAAGGTGGTATAGAATCTGTATATTGTGCTGATAGAAAGAAGGATGAATTTCGAACGGAATTGTCTGAATAAACAAAACATAAATGTCAACCCTGAAAACCCCGATTTTCTGTCTTTGGGGGGCCGTATCTCCGAAACTAGTTGCGAGCCACAAAACCTTTATTAGACTTTTTTGTTCAGGAGGCCGAAATACGTATGTTCCACCAAAAATTTTTTAATTTCACGATGGAGCTCGCTTAACGGATAATTACCAACTAATGGTTTTTTCTGCTTGAAAATGTTAAAAACGAGTAAATATGAGAGTGTGTGGTGTTTGATCAGGAGGACGAATTTTGTGTGTTCAAACAACAGAAATGTGATGTGGAAAATTGTGATGTTTTACACCAAAAAGCCCCTGTATCTCCGAAACTATAAAAGACCGCCGGATTTTTCATTAGAGTTTTTTGTGAAGGATGTAAGTTCCACAAAAAAAAATTCAAAAAAAAGGTGCTCATAGCGACGGAAGTATCATCACTGATTTTTTTTTGTAGAGGATACCGAATCACGTAAGTTCCACAATTTCAAAAAAAGGTGCTCACAGCGACCGAAGTTGCACCAAATGTTTCATCGTGGATAACCCTGGGTTTCTACAGCAATTAAGATAAAACAAGAAATAAGATAAGGAATTAAGGAGAGTTCAAACAGCAAAAATAAAATGGGGAATAAGGAACCAATTGAAACACATTAAGAATAAGGTCAAAAACTTGTGTTTATACAGATGACTAAATTAAAATAAGAAATAAGAATGAACCAATAATGGTTGCAGCTTTTTTGACATTGTTACTTACCATTAATTTAGGGTGACTAACAATCACTCGCAGATCGCAATAAACAGGAGTCATCAACCCTACTTTTGTTTTAAAATTTCCGAATTTAATTGCATCAACTTCGAATAAGTTTTTTGCAAAGCATTTTAATTTTTCGTTGAATGATTCCATCTCTGAGAGCAAAAAATTAAGAATCTATCTCCACGAAATTTCAATGATTTTGCTTGTCTATGGGCAACACAAAATTATTCATACAAGTGAAAAAAACTGAGAAAAAACTAAAAAAAGAACAGAATGAGAATTGAGAATGAATTTAAAATAACAATAAACACGTGCTACTAGCTAATGGACACTATTGGCAGTGTTGCCAAATTGCCATTGGAGCGTTGACAGACTAGAGAAAGTTAAGTTTACGCAGTGGGAGCAAACTCACTAACCGCAATAGAAAATAAGCGATGCGTCCCCTATCGACTTTTGCGAGAACACTCAATGGTTATATCGCCATAATCTAGTTTGCATGTGTTTATATGGGCCGTTTTATTGACTCTTCAGGCATTTTGGATTTTTATGATTTTTGTGTGTGTTTGAGTTTTGATAGCGATTGTGGAGATTTTCAAGAAGTTTGGGAATATTCCGGTGAAATAATTGTGAGCGTATATTAGTATATTTACTTTTTGTTGTTTTCTAGTTCTGGATATAAACAAGTTAATCGTTGATACAATCTTTATGGTATGGGTGATAATGTATAATTTAGAGTCTACTGCATAATTCTAATTAGGGAATATCACATTAATCAGCTGAAAACTGCCATTTCTGATACTTTATCATTGTTCTAAATTGTTCTATAATTGTTCGTTATCGTTAACCAGCTGACGAACGTCAACCCTCAGAAGTCGAAACTTGTGCGAGCAATGGATCAACGAGGCCTTACCTTTCAACATGCGATTATCCAGCACGGTGGCCCGGCGAGGATTCGAACTCCGGCCTTCCGCTTGACAGGCAGATATGCTAACCACTACACTACCGAGACCATTGTTTAAATTTATTGAATAAATTTTATATTCAAGTGAGAGCTTTATATTCCAGCTGAGAGGTGTAATTTTCGATTATTTCAGGTGTGCATTAATCATTAAATTATGCAATATTCGTTCAGTAAGCCCGACTTGATATCAGAAACTCATAAATCCAAGTCTCATCTGGAAACAACCTCGAGTCTTTCGAATTTTACAATGTTTTGATAAAGAAAAACCTTCGAGTTTGTTCAATGAAATGCTCTTTGAGTATTCCACTTTCGATTGAGTCACTTCTCACAGAAATGTATGAGAAATTGAAAATTTCACGAACAAAAGGAACACGACAATATCGAAGCTCCACATATACACATAAGTACAAATGTAAAACATTACATGACAATCTAATCTAACCATGGACAGTTCCGCGTTTCACCTCGCTAGCGCTGCAATCCTATTTTCGAAATGTCTTCTTCTTTCATTTGTGATTTTTAATGACAAGTGACTTGAAAAATCTTCAATAACCGCTGTCAAGTGTCAACCGCTCTGGTGCTAGTTAACCAAAACTATTTACGGAACATATCTATTAGGCATTCCAGATCACGTGATGTCTGGGTGGCTAACACAAGTTTTAACCAATCACACACTCGTTTGCAGAAAACAAACGATAGTTTTTGGGGGGCAGTTAGCGCCGTATTGGTTCGTTTCGGTTCATTTGACATTTTTGACAAGTATCTGGAATGCCTAATAGCCATTTTTCTTCGAACTTAACCATACAAACCGGGTTAGCAATAAGTTAACCAGTCGATATTCCTTGAAGTGTATTCCAAACTATGACGTAATAGATAACCAACCACCTAAACCAGCTCAATGAGGTAGTTAGACAGGAGTAGTTATCTTGTTGGAGGTTAGGGGTTAGGTTTTGTCGATGTTTCCAATGATAAAGGTATATAAAAAAAATTGTACAATGGATTCATACGAAGTATATGCGAATGAGAGGTTGTATCATATTATTGACGAAAGCGAGATAATTGACTTATTGAAAATAGGTAAATAGCCAACTCAGCTAATTTTCTTGGAGTTAAAGTAGCAACTGTCTGTTACAGATGATGAATACACGAATTTGCCTTGCCACATCCATTTTACCGTTTTTCAACAACTACACAATTCTCAAACAAAATACCAAAACAAATGTGACAGCCTTCATTTCAGTCATCTGTCAACCTTCGAAAGTTAACTGAAGTGTACCGTGACGTCATAGTACAGTTAACCCGGTACCCGGTTTGAATGGTTAAGTTCGAAGAAAAATGACTTATAAATTATAATTATCAAATTGTATACATATATAATATATATTTGAATATGAAATTATTATCCTGTTTAAAAAATATCGAATGAATATAATTAAAAATTATGGAAAAGGAATCCCATCATGTGATATGTTTCGAAGATTTTTCTGGTATCTGCCGAACTTGTTTGAAGAAAGAAAATTTGAAGCCTTTCAAAGAAATTTCCTATTTGGATCTACTGAAAACGTTAACAGATATCCAGGTATAAGTCATATGAAAGCAAGCATGAAACCGATTAAATGATTTTTTTACAGGTCGATAATGATGAATTACCAAGTAAAATTTGTTACAATTGTGTTTGTAAACTTGAACAGATATCTACATTCATAAGGGTTTCAAGAAAAAATGACATTTACCTGAAAGAAATCCTCCAAACAAGCAGAATTGCTTGTAAGGATGATTCTGAACATTTAACTTTCAACTGTGATTTCATAGGTGATCATGACAATTCTGAAATAAGTGAAGAATTTGCGGAAGAAAATGATACTGAAAAGAGTTTCAACATCGTTGAAGAAGAGAAAAAGGTCAAAGTTGCTCAAAAAAATTCAAAATCCAAATCTTCCAATAAGGCACAACCAATAATTTGCAATGTTTGTAGTGCTAATTTTTCCAAGAAAAAACAATTGCAAGAACATCAAAAGTCAAATGTTGCCTGTAAAGTAAAACAGTTCAACTGCAATGACTGTGAAAAAGCTTTTTACTCGAGGTTCAGGTTAAATATACATATTAGAACACATACAAAAGAGACGCCTTATGAATGCAAAATATGCCTAAAAAAGTTTCGACAAGCTCCCAATCTCAAACGTCATGATGATATCATCCATAAAGGACTGAAACCATTCAAGTGTGAGGTGTGTGGAAAAGGTGAGAGGCTTTGTCCAGAGTATTCTATAAGAATTATGATCAGTAATAATCTTTCATGGGAAAACCATGTGAGATTGATTGCTAAATATGCTTCCCAGAAGCATGTATTTCTATTTCTTGCAAAGAAATACTTCACTTCTTGTCAGCTTCAAATGATTCACAAGGCACAGATACAGCCTGTCTTAGAATTTAGTTCTGATGTATAGAGCTCAGCACCAAACATTCATTAAAACTTCTTGATTCTATTCATAGAAAAGCAATCTGCTTTGTTAGGGATTCTTCGCTAACAGACTTGCTCACTTCGTAGTAGCATCGTAGAAGGGTCAGAGATAAAATATTTTTACGGTCGGTGCTCTTCTGAATTGTCTTCAGTCGTTCCAACCTTGGCATCAAAATGAATGGCCCGAAAAGGGCGGAATTCCCACCCCTATGTTGTGAGCTTAGAGACCTGTCAAACCAGTCTTGCTCAGGGATCTTTTTTCACAAGAACAGCTGAACTTCGTAACTCTACCGCAGAGGGTTTCTCCTGAGGCTTATAAACTTCAAAAATTTTAAGTTAATGTTAATTTGTATCTCCTGTCTCTGGATTCACGCGATTTTCTTTGAACATTATAGGGCTTTCCTTTTGTTTGAAAAAAAATAAAAATAAATATGTGAAATCAATAACTACAACCCTAGTAGATTCACTATACAATCCTCCCATAATAGTTGAGCGGTTTCTTCTATGAACAACTGGTATCCAGGAGTCATTGTCCTGACCATTTGAACCAACTTCATTATTTAAGTTAATGATTTCATAGCATTTTACTACGGTTTTTCTGTGTAGGAGTTCGAACTCAGAAGAATTACTATTGGTAGCCAGTTCAAACTGACAATTATGTATAATTGCCAGTTTGAACTGACAGTTAACTGGCAATTATATCTATAATTGCCACTTCGAACTGGCAATTATACCTAATTGTCAGTTTAATCTGGCAATATTAATATTTTTTCCTGCATGTGCGTTCAGCGCTTTCGTATCTCCAAGAAAGGTGATTTTCTCATTCAAAAGTGCGATAAGAGCTTCTTTGTCGTTGATGATTGTATCTTTGTTAATGATTATTTGCCTCGAAAGCCTTTTCTCTTCCCTTAGGAAACTTACTTCAGATAGTGTGTCCGGTTCCGTGTCAGATACTTGGAATATCAAACTATGTTGAATTCATGCAGCAATCGTAAGTCGTCGGATTTCGCAAGGAAAGTTGAACAAGTTTCAACCACTGAACTACATATCAGTTCAATGGTTTCAACTCTTACGAGTTACGACCTACGAATTTTACTAACAGCGCATGCGTTATCCAGTTCGGATTGTATTGTCAAATGTCGTGTATCGTGATTGGTTGTTCAAAAGTATGACCCCGCGAGACGTCAGAGTGACTGCGTGAAATCGACCAATTAGGAAAGCTTAAGATTGCTGCATGAATGGTGTATATTTTGTTACGAATTAAGACTTAAGATTTCCGAGTTCCGTTTACCAACTTCCGATCTACGATTGCTGCATGAATCCACCATTGACTCGTTTAGCACAACTATTATGCAAAATTAATAGCCTTATTTATATTAGAAAATGATACATGCCCACCAGAAAAACTTTTCTACAAAATAAAACAAATACAACGAATGGTTCTGTCTCTGACTTAACTTCACAGCTGCCAGTTCTCAATGAGAATTCTCAGACACTCGGCAGTGATTGTAGAGCCTAAATCAGTTTCCTCAAAACCGAAAGCATAATGGTAACTTTGCATTTAATTATTTTTGTTTTGGTTGTGTAATTTATTTGGTGATTTTAATGACCTATTACCAGGTTTAATAATGCCAGGATATAGGTATGTGCTCAATTTGTTCCTTATCTTTCATAAGAGGAACCTCCAAATTTGGTCTGTTGAATTCTGAAATACCCTGTATGAATTCTACAGTAATATGTGAAAAAATATGATTTATTCAATTGAAGTACAAAATATTTCCTATAATTACATATTATTTAAGATCGGGTAGGTGTGAACGCTTTTTTCATGAGTGAAACAAAAATTTCAAAATAAAGTTATCGTCACATCATTGTGATGTGACAACTAGAATTCTGTACAACTTGAATCACACTGTCTCATAGTTTTCCACTGATGAATTCATATATCTTTATTGGTGAAAAACTTATATACTTTAGTTAGAAGGTCAAAAATGAAAATCAACGAAAATGTCTTGAAAATTTAAATTTTCTCTTCTGTCTATAATTAGTTCATAAAGAACTTTAACACGGTCTTGGTCCTCTGAATCATCTGAGGCTTCAATTTCTAACCATGAGAACATTGAGAACTCGTTTTCGCGTTGTCGGGTCCCGTTTGAAAATAATTGGAGGCTCTCTGGGTTTTTGGCGATAATTTCGAATCATTTTGGATCTGGAATTAGAAAATATTTTGAGTGTGAACGTATTCGCGATAATGAGTTCACACTTACCCCAACTCATCCAGTCTCACTTAGTCCAGAATTCATTTTTATCGGGGTGAGTGTGATCTATGCCATAAAATTGTTTTTAATGAAATGATCATCGAATATGAAGACTTTAAACTAAACTAAAATCCAAATGATACATATAACGTATAGACATCATAGCTCACCGTCGATTCAACACAGATTTCATATTTTCTAAGAATACTAGTTTACTCATCGAGCGTCAAGTTGGAACCTAGGCGGTAACTTTCTTGATCACACGAAAGGGAAGCCCTGTAATGTTCAAAGAACACCTCGTGAATAAAGGGACAGGAGATACGAATTAACATTCATTTTGAATTTTTGAAGTTTGTAAGCCTCAGGAAAGACCTCTTTCGGCAAGGAGTTCCAAAGCTCAGATGTTCTATTCAGAAAAGATCCCTGAGCAAGAGAAGTTCGACAGGTCTCCAAAGTCATAACAAAGGGGTGGGAAATCTGTACTCGTCGAGTCATCCGTGTAGATTTTGCCAAGGGTGGGAAGATTGATAGCAATTCAGAAGAGCACCGACCGTGAAAATATCTATAGAAGATAGAGAAGTCTCCGACCCTTCTACGATGTTCCAATGAAGTGAGCGAGACTGTGAGGGAAAAATTACCAACAAGATGAATTGCCTTTCTCTCCACACGTGAGACCCATATTCCAAGACAGGTCGTATCTGAGCCTTGTAGATTGTAGATCATTAGAAGCTGACAAGAAGTGAAGTATTTCTTCCCACAAAATAGAAATCCAAGTTACTGGGAAGCACTTTTCGCGATCGATCTCACATGGTTTTCCCATGAGAGATTATCACTGATTGTAATTTCTAGCATCGAGATACTTGATTTTGTAAGAATAGTTACTCCTGACATCTGAATATCAGATGATGATAGATCAGCTTTTCTTGAGAAGAGACATGCCTGGGTTTCTGAAGCATTAAATTCCACCAAGTTCATGTTACCCCATTCTATTATTTTTACCAAGTCGTCGGTAATTTTATTGACGTGAATGTTTCATTGAATTTTTTTTCTCGAGCTGGTATGGGGATTCTGGGAGAGAAACTGGTATGAAGAGTACTGTCGTCCGTTGATTTCCAGTATGCAGGGTAGCTTTCATCGTAGATAGGTCAAACAAAGATTTGTACATCTCGATGCTAGATAGTTCTGCAATTGGTTTATCGGCCGCCCATTGAATGCAATTGTTTCCACTTTCCCCAAACTCACACTTATCCGAGCTGACTGTAATGAATATAAATATTACACATGAGTATGCTATTGAAATTCATGAATCCGAACTGAAAAATTTGTGAAAACTCTATTTTTGCAGAATTCTCAAGACTGGTAGCGAAAAACGAACACCTTTACATGCATACTGGACAGAAACCGTACGTATGCAGTTACTGCGGAGAAACTTTCAGTACATATTCGAATCATTTCGCCCACACATACCTGCATAAAATCAATAACGGGGAGATCACAGGAACAACCATCGTTGCGAGAAAATCAGACACCTCCGATAGGCTACTAGTGGAATGCACGATATGCAACAAGACGTTTTCCTCCGCCAGGGCCATCTTCCAGCACACACACGCCAAAGATACGACGGGGAAGGAATTCCTGTGCACCGAATGCGGCAAGGCTTTTTTGAGGAAGTCGCAGCTGCAGACTCATTCTCTTCTTCACACCGGAGAAAAACCGTTCGTGTGCAAGCATTGCGGAAAACGGTTTCGACATGCGAGCGGCTTCAAAAATCACGTTTTGTTGCACACCGGAGAGAAGCCGTACCGTTGCAAGATCTGCCAGAAGAGTTTCGTGCAATCGGAACACCTCAAGCAGCATATGAAAGTCCACACTGGAGAGAGACCTTACAAGTGTGGCTTCTGCGGGAAAGATTTCGCACAAAAGTGCAATTTGGTGGTGCACGAAAGAATCCACACGGGAGAAACGCCGTACTCCTGTTCGATCTGCGAGAAAGGGTTTTACGACTCTACCAGGATGAAGAAACACGAGAAGGGGCACAGCAATCAAGCAAAGAAAAAAGTAGGTTGACAGAGGCTGAAAGTTGCAGTATCGAATCGTGTCAATTGATACAAGCAAGCTGATTTAATTCATTAATAACTCGAGACGGGTTACTGAACAAATAGTGCATAATTCAATGCATACATAAATGTAAATTACACCTCCCAGCTGAAAAAAAAAACACTTTGGTCACTTAAACGAGTTTTAAGCAATGATAAAATATCAGAAGTGTCAGTTCCAACTGGTAGATGTGATTTGTCCTATTTTGAGTTATGCATTAACCGTTATGAAAACGACCATTCGTACAGAAAATTAATAGATTAATTTGTGGGTTATGAGCAACTATTCAATTAATGTTTATGTCATTCCTGATAAAATTTATGATTGAATAAATGGCAACTAATGATTTATAACGAATAGCATCAGAAGCAATTACAATATTAAACGATGAGTAAACGGCAAGATTGGAACCTTTGGTGTGAAATTTGAAACTTTTCCTAGAGATCAATTACTCAAACACCTACTAATCCTAGTCTTTGGATTTAGTATCAATTTCATTCTCCTGAAGTCGAGTGCAAAAATATCAGTTTGCCGCTAGGGCGATTTATCTTTAGGAAAAGTTTCAATTACAATATTGTCAGTAATAACATATGCTTGAGATTGTACACACTTGGAAAAATTGAAAATTTCAAGCGGAAATAAAAGTTGGGAACTTTTGAATTGACTTGAATTATTTTTTGGCTTGTTCTTTGAATCGAACAATAGATATTACAGCATCCACAATACTTTATTTTATTTTTATTCGTACTTATCAACAGAGAATGTTTGAAATTTTTTTGATTAGGAATAAGAGACAACTAAAAAATAATTCCTCAAACTCCACTCTCCCCACAAAAATATCCAAGTTCCTAATTGAAATGACTTGCTAAAGTCTCCAAATGATTGTGGAAATCGAATCTAATAATAATCTCAATCTCAAAATTGAATAACTTCCTCAAAGTAGCAACATTTTTCAATCAGACACAGGCTCGTATACAAGTTTCCATCTTGGGAGAAGTCCCTAATCTAATTTGTGTGTACTAAAATTCGTAAAATTTATTGAAACACAACAGAATGTGCCTCATTGAGAAATGAAATATATGTTTTCCAATCTCATTTAAGTTGCATTTTCAGTCTGAAAATCGATCTTAACTCTTCACATTCTGGGTTTCCCAGTTCATCCAGTTTTTGACTGCCTCTTCAATAGAAACCAGATCAATCAAATCAATTTGTCATTTGTTCTGGAATATCATTGAGCATTTTTTATTAATGAAGTGAACTAGATAGCATTGACGCAATTAGGGGAGGAGCTTAAACAATTTGTTTGAGAAACCCATCTTTGGAGTCATCAAAATTATTCAAAATTTTATTTCTGCTGAGCTCAGACCCCCCAACCCAATTCTTGGGTGCGTCACTGATTCTTAGATTCTTCATGGCAGATATATCTACCTTCTTTACTTTTTCTGATAGAAAGGAGGAATTTCGAGTGAAGTTGGCTGAGAAACAAACATAGGCGTAAAATCCCGTTTTCCTGTCTTTGGTGGGCCGTATCTCCGCAACTAGTTGGGAGCCCCAAAAATATCATTTGAATTTTTTTTCAGGAGGCCAAAATACCTAGTCTACCAAATAAAAATTTATTTCTGAGGCAGAGCCCGATTAACGAGGTTTTACCCATAAAACGGTGACCAAGCTTCAGATTTTCAGCTTAGCATTGTTTTCACTTCCACTGTCTATAGAATTTACTCTGTTGAAAAACTTGTGAGATCAAAAGAGTCCAAACTAAAACCATAAAATATGAATGATGGAAGAAACAATCAGAAATATAAATTTAAAAATGAATGAGCAGAAAAACACGAATACTACTCAGCAGGGAACCTTATCGATCACTTTCAAACAAACCTTCACCTGTTGTTAGCAGGAATGGCATTTACGAGTTTTTCGGAAGTAAAAATGTAAAGGAAGGAATTGTAGTGATTTTTTTCCGATTAACTTCAAACTTTATTAATAAACAATTGTTTCTTGTACATTAGTTTTGTAATAAAAGTCCATTAAATTTGGACAAACATGTTTTCTTGTACTTTATTTGTTTGAACACGACCATTTCTTCAAAACTTTTCTATTTCAATGTGGATATTTTGTGACAAATTAGCCAAAATTAGCAATTATTTTTTTGCTTTGATAGTAAAGAAGTTGATGCTCATATCATACCCGTAGGAAATAACACACTTCTACCTGATAAGTCACAAGTGATTTTGAGATTATACAATAATTCATCCCTTTTGCTCTCTCGATGAAATTTAATTTCGTTCAATTTATGTATACTCTATATAGGGTTATCATGTGGTCTTGGTAGTGTAGAGTAAGCACGTCCGCCTATAAAACGGGTTGGATTCCTGACGGACCACCCTGCTGGGAATCACATAAAAAAACTGACCCCAGCCCCATTAGTTCAAGCATAATGAAAAAATAAAAATTCAAAATTACTTGTTAGCTGTATCAGCTTTATTCTAAGACATTGTGAATTTTCCTCAAAATTGCCGT
The DNA here is from genome assembly GCA_032362365.1 of Zygogramma bicolorata. NCBI lineage: Eukaryota > Metazoa > Arthropoda > Insecta > Coleoptera > Chrysomelidae > Zygogramma > Zygogramma bicolorata. The sequence goes on along the minus strand of JAVJAQ010004500.1, from coordinate 144,292 downwards.
AGGTATTCTTAAAAAATCATCAGAATGTGATAATTCAAATTTCATATGTCTTATAGGGTGTCCTATAATACTGCCTTGCATTTTTTCATCAGCAAGGTTCATTCGGTACTTTTCTTCTGCGATTTTTATTTTTCATGAATATTACTCCTGAGCTCAGTCGTTGGGACTATGGGACTATGTTCAATATAGCAAGGGAACTGAAAACTTGGACGACACAATAATACACTTCTGTTGGGACAGACAAAATGAAAAGATTAACTTTTGATTTCAAGCACTTCTCTTGGAAAGATTTGTCATTTTGAGGTTTTTGTTATATAAAATTTTGAACTATTTTATCAACCTTTTTTCACTGATATATTCAGTTCCTCGATCTGATCATTAGTTTCATTGGAATTAACTTGTTTTCCAACCAAATAAATAGTTTCTCAAACCAAGCGCTTTCCAACTAACTTGCTTTTTTGTTTTACCAAAATGGCCTGATGGAAAATGTTGAATACCAAATAATACCAGTTTTTGTCACTAGGGAAGTAATCTGGGTTGAACAAGAGACAATAACAACCAATAATAAAAATTGTATTTTGAAATGCATACAATTTAAATTACGATTACAATCTAATACTACAGCAGCATAGACAATCTGATGATGATAAAGCTTCCCAACGAGGTGAACTCATAGGTTGGTGTGATTTTCATAACATTCAAACATCTAAAAAACATCCTCGAATTTTGAATTATGATTATACCCGATATATAAGAAAATATAGATATATTTCACTTTGTTCCATTTTCCGAAATAGACTATGAAATGTACAAAAAACTAAATATTCTGATCATTTTAAAACTAAAAATAAATAAATCTTTAAAATCTAACACGATATACATACATACATATACATGTGGTCAAAGAAAGGTTGTGAATATTGATAAAGTGCAATTAATGAATAAAATGTGATGAAAAACTATCCAGTTCGGTACGTGCTTCAGGCAACGATTTTTTCAAGTGATTTTGATAAAAACTCGGTAGATTATTGCATGGTCAACATTCAACTAAAACTCGAGTTTGAAACTATGAAAAAGAAAACAATTTCTTTATTCAAGATTGACGCGGTTCCTACTCTTAAGTCACTTGCTGCAAAATGAATCAAAAACAAAAATGCACAAATTTTGCATTCTGAAATATTTACCACTTTGTGCACTCACTTCATTTTATTCACCATGTCCACGACATAATTTTTTAATATACTTCATTTATCATGAAATGACAACCAAGTCCACTCTATGTGGAAGTTTAAGGATTATCCATAAAAAAGTGTGCTAGATTTTCAAGAATTATTCTTCGGATAACGGGGGAACTCAGGTCAAAAACTTGACAAGGTCTAAAACTTTTATTCATAAATAATCATCATTTCAAGTTTTTCCAACAAGTTGAATCGATAAAATGCGGTAAGATAAAAAACGGGAAATAAAACAATATGAATTTTGTACTCGAACAAACATTTTTTCAAAATTGTTGTTCTCTATGAAGTCCTCTTATAAACTACAATAACTATTTTTAGTTCACGTTGATATCAGCTGAAAATAAAAAAAATCACATTAGCATATTACTGGAACTACTGTTGTTGGTGATATGTGCATTTATTGAGATTTTCCAATTTCAGCAGTTTATACTGCTTTAGAATATTTTGAGATATAGACACCGTCATAATCAACCTGTCAGATGCAGCACATTCGAAAATTTTCTTTCACTGCCAACGTTGAAGAAAATAGCACTGAATGTTTTCAAGATAAACACATACATTATCACAAATAGCATCTGATTTTATTCGATTTTAATTTTTGAAATTGCAATAAATTCACTTCATTACTTTTCTTGAAAAATAATTGAAAGATACAAAATCACCATTTTGTACAAGGGTGCCACCATATGTTTTTTGCAGCAAAATAAAATAAAAATAACTACGTCCCTGCAACTTATCGCACCAAAATACAAAATCGCATGAATGCATGCAACTTTCTCGAGTTGCAGCGACAAATTGCATGTGAAATTAGATGTTCATAATATCACTGAAGGAGCTATGGTTCCTGCACTTTCACCCAGAGTACCAACCATTTCACAAGGCAGTCGCAAGAAAGTAACTGTGGCAAAAAGTCACTTGTTCATAATGGAAAACATTTATAATAATTTCCCTAGAAAGTTTTAGTATTTATTTTAGTCATTTCAATTGTAATTTCAATCCATCTGTTATTATACATCGATCAAGTATCAATCGGTGTATTTCTGCGGTCTCGTTTCGGAGGGCGCCGGACCGGACAGCGGACCCAACTTTTTTATTTGAAGAGATAGACCCATGGTTCCTTTGGAGAAAATGATCAGCGTCTAAAAATACGTCGATTGAGCCCAACTTGAATTTTTTCTCTGTATGTCTGTCTGTCGTTGGAATTTATGTAACACGATATCTCTCGTTTATTTCTGTACATGCATTTTTATATATTTTATATTGTTCTACATCTCTGAATAAACACATGTTTCTGAGCATTAAACAAAGTGGATTCATCCATAAGTGCTCCAAGGAAATGGCAAAGCATTCAACCAGCCATTGCTGCTCATGGAGATCTTATAGAGGTTTTTTCATACTGAAACAACAATGGTTCCATGGGAATTGAGCTCAACATTACACAGGGCTGACCGAATTCTTGGAGTTCCAGTGAAAGATTTATCTGGAGTAGCAATGTCATGATTCAAGAAGTGCTGCAGGAAACAAAAATTAAGGATCTTTCGCGGAACAAATGAATGGAGGAAAACATAAAGACGATGAATTTCTTTCCCATTTCAAAAAGGTGTACACTACATGAGTTCATATTCTGTGAAGCTTCAAAGATGGATTAGTTTCAATTTTACAATAATGTTACGGCAAGGAGAGCATCTGAGATGACAGGAAAAGCAAGAAAAAAAAGATATATGAGGGTTTATGGAAGATTTCTACATGTAACAAAAAACAACTATAGAACCTTTGTAATAAGAACAACCTATGAGTTTAATTTCATGACATGAATTCAGTCATACCTAGTGCAAAAGATAAAAACCTAAAAAAAATTTGAGATCTTTCCTCAGAGTATCAACAATTTTATTCGGATTTTATATAGAGAATGCTGAAACATTAAATTTAAAAAAATCTAATTACCGTCCTTTCACTTCTTATCGAAATCATTTACCCAATCTTGACCCAATTGAAATAAAAAATTCATGCATTAAAGAAGTAGATCAGATAAAATATTTAGGAGTCATAGTAGACAGACATTTGAAATGGAACTTCCAAATTGAATATGTCATTAAAAAGTTACGACCATTATTACCTAAATTCAAATTTTTACAGAATATTTTGGATAGAAAACGCATGCAAATGATTTATTTTTCACTAGTCCAATCTCAATTAAATTATGGTATTTTATCACAGGGGGAGTTGACCAAATATATCGTAAGCCTTTGGAAATATTACAAAAGTGGTTTTTGAAAATCACATTTAATAAAAACCTAAGATATTCTTCTGATAAATTATATTCTGACTGTAAAATAATGGATATTAGGCAATTATTCAGTTTCAAGATGCTCACTCAATATATTTTCTCATAAAAATTGCATTAATTATAGTGAGCATACTCATGATACACGAAATAAAAATGAAAATAATTGTAAAAAATAACATATGTAAAGTCACAAAAATTTTCTATATTTAGCTCCATTCATTTATGATAAATTACCAAATTCAATCAAAATTACTAAATCGAAATATACTTATAAGAAAAAAGTGAACACATGGTTTACTCAAATTCATAGACTATATTTCCAAAATATTATTGAAAGAAAATATCCAATATAGCCTGTGTCATGATTATATTGTATCTATTCATTGTTACATTACTATTTATCTTTGATATTTATGATTTTTGTTTATATTCTCATATTCACTTGAATTATATGAAAATCTAATATAATGTTTCCTCACAACAAGTGCACAACTTCGGGAGGTTCAATTATTTATTCACATGTTGTTATGTTTTTTTGCATTGTTATTGATTTTTATTGTGAATAAATTGTTATTATTATTATTATTTGTTTGAAACATAAAAAACGTCTGAAAAGTGCTGACAAAGCTAATAACTACACCAGTAATGAAAAAATATTAGAAAACGATACTGGATGGAATTAAGAAAAAAATTTGCACAAGAGAAAGCTGTGATCCAACACAATCAAACTCGAATAAGACAATATTAAAAAGCTTCAACTTCATCCATAGAATCGAACGATTTCAAAGTCAAATGTGCCCGTCATCAAACACTCACACTTACCGACTTTACAGTTGTTTTGATAAAATCTTTCTTTTGGGTGAGATCGAAATCCGGATAGTGGTCATAGACTCGTTGGCAAACAGTCTTCATGGTTATCTCTTCCAGATTTGCGCCTTCCAATATACTCTTGATGAATGTTTTGATTTCATCATCCTGAAAACAAAAAAGTTCAACGGAGTTTATTCACAATGAAACAAGTAAGGATTTTTTCGTTTCTTGGGCTAGTTTTTATTGATATTAGTATATTATTCACCAGGTAGGAAACGCCTAACATTCCTGGACGAATGAAAAGATTGCTGAGTCTAGGTGCAAGCTGAGACTTAGCAACACAGAGTCCAGGAATGTGGCTCATACTACGTTTAAAATTCGACAGATATTTATTAATTTTGAAAAATCGCGAATAATTTCTTTCACAAATAAACGGTTTTTAAATTCTTAAAAAAATTACTTGGGTTACTATGGAACTATTATCAATCATTCATGTAGAATACTTAACAACTGTAAGGGAATATCAATTTCCTTACGTCAAGGAAATCTTGACTTTTTCTTTAAGAAACTTTCGGTTATAATTGCACGAGTGCATGAAAATTACCGATAATTTTGCAAGAAAGCGTGATATCTAGAAATTGCAAGAGTTCATTTTCATATTTTGGCGAAAGTGCCCTACTCCTAAGGAGAAGGGCTCTTTTACAAAATATGAAAATAACCAAATGTAATTTGTATAAGATATCACGCTTGAATGCAAAATTATCTGGTCATTTTTATGCACGAATGTAATTCATTGGAATATTTCACGAATAAAGATATTTTCAAGGAAATGTTATTTTTTGTTCATTTATACTTTCCTCTATAGATTGTATGGAGCACTCACCAAAACGCGAAATGTTTTTCTATTTTTGAAGTCTATCTGACATTTATTTGTGTTGTTTACTGACGTCTAGCGATAAGTTTTCAAATGAATAAATTATTTTGTGAAAGTGAAAAAATGGATATCAGACAATTATTTTGTCTTAATATAATAACTTACATATTTTCTCATAAAAACTGCTGTAAGTATAATAAACATTTATATAATACATGAAATAAAAACAAAATTACTGCTAAAAATAAAATTTCCAAAGCCAAATCACAAAAAAACTTTTTATATTTAGCATCATTTATTAACGATAAATTACCAAATTCGATTGAAGTAACAAAGTCAAAATATTCTTATAAAAAACTGGTGAAAAAATGGATTCTTGAAACTCTCAGATTATTTTTCCAGAATCTTATAGAATTGAAATTTTCCATGTGACTGCCAGTGTGCTGATTATACTGTCATTTTCATTTATTGTTCAAATGTTATTATATTATTAAATCATTTATTTTTAAATCATAATAATTATTCAATAAAATATCTAATCCTTACAACAAGTGCAATAACTTCCTAAGGTTTGAATATTTATTCACATATTATTCATTTTAAAATTGTAATATTGAGATTTATTGTGAATAAATTGTTAGTATTATTATTATATTTTACAGCATTGTAACTCCCGTTTATACCAAATAAATAATTAAATAAATAGCATGGGCAATACTCTTACCGTGGGCGGCTGGCTGCTCTTCGCCTTCTTGACCAGGGGCTCGTCCTCGGACGAACTCGCCTCCTCCTTGTGCTCGCTCTCCTCCTCGTCGGAGGTTTCGGCCTTCGCCTTCGGTTTCCTGCCCCGGGCGGGCGTCTTCTTGGCGGCGGGGGTGGCGGCGGCGGCGGAGGGTCTGCCCTTCCTCGCCGGCGTCGCCTTCGCTTTGGATTTGTTGTTGGCCGCTTTCACGGGACTCTTTCTGCGCTTCGACTTCGGCTCGTCCTGGAACTGAGTTGAGAAATAGATATTTTCTACAGGATTGGGCTGATTAAAATCAAGTGATTAAAATCATGATTTCAATCGCTTGATTTTTAAAATTAAAATCATGATTTAAATCAATTTTTTTTTATTCAGAACCAGATAACAACATAATATAAAAGTTTTCTCGAAGATCAGAAGGAGTATCTGCTTTTAGCAAAAACAACAAAAAAGAAGTACATGATTCTAAATTCTTAAACTAAACGTAACACCTAAATTTTATTACTGTATATTTTCAGTCTATTCATTTTCGTTATACAAATTAAACAAAAACACGAGTTTTCCTCCTTTTTCTATGCCTAATCTGTTTCTAATGTCCGAGTGTACAACTAGCGAAATGCGTGAAATCGTTGGGCAACGTCAATTTATAGGTTGAGAAGGAAAACAAGCCTCGACGAATATTTTTGCAAAAAGCACAACAAACGCGTTCGTATCCTTGCCTCACTCGGCGCTGTATAGCGAGTGTATAGGACAGAAGGAAAACAACTCGCGACAAGAATTTTCTCGCAAGAAGCGCGACAAATGCGTTGTCTTAAGTTTTTGAGCCGCAAATTGTATTAAAATTTTCAGACTTATACATTAAAATAATCAACAACAATTTCAAAGAATCAAAATGTTCAAATTTTATATTCAAATTTAAAAAAATCAAAAAAATCAAATAAACCGTGATTTAAAAAAAAATCAATTATTTTGATTTTTTTTTTAAATCAAGGATTTTTGATTTTTTAATAAAAATCAGATTTTGCCCCACCCTGATTTTCTGGTACTGATATATTGTCGAAGAAACCCAAATTCTCGGAAATTTATAACTAGTGCACCGCACTGTAACGGTCGATCAAGTAAAAGTTCATTTACCTAAATATAGTTATTCTACAATTAGGAATAATGCTGAACGGAAATATACTTCGACCGAAAAATCGGGTAGAGATAATGAAGTCGACTGAAGCGGGCAATGTGGACAAACAAAGCATTTTTGAAGGGCTGTCATTCCCGGCAATGCTTCAGACATGGAAGTTAGAATGAATATTTCCATCCTATGTTAAAAATCCCATATGAAGCGGGACATTTTCGATCAATTACAGCGATAAATTCCCGGCGGGACATTTTCGGGCTGGTAAATACCCGGTAGGTATCGCAAAATACCCGCTCGGTCCGTGTATCTATAGTAAAGATTGTTAAAATGTACATTTGTCATATTGACAGGCATAAATACTGAATTTTAAACGTCGTTGTTTTAACTCCGGAAATATTCTACCGAATTACACTAGTGCATCAAGTAAACCTGATAATTTTCCATTCAAGCATGTTGTCAGTAAAAAAACTGCAGAAATACACTCGTGCATCAAAATAAACCTGATAATTTTCCATTCAAGCATGTTGTCAGTAAAAAAACTGCATTCGGTTATTTTCATATTTTGCTAAAATGACAAAATATGAAAATAAAATCATGCAGTTTTTAGACAACATGCTTTCATGGAAAATTATCGGTAATTTTGAAGCACTTGTGTAATTACTCCCGAATACGGACATATGTACAGTGAGTTTTTGATTTCATTTACGTTTGTTTGTGTAACATTTCTCTATAAGTTATCCCGTTCAACACAAATTTCAAATGAAATATTGGACTCAAGACATAAGACGAAACATGTCTGGATGATAATGCAGTTATTTGGGTTTGCTCGCAGTGTTAGGTTGATGAACAAAACGAACCTCATGAAGAACTTATCATTTTTCCAAATTAAACCAATTGCTGAAGATATTGCATATTAGTGCATGCTTGAGACTCTAAATGAGTGTCTGAGATTTCTCATGGAGACGTCAAACAACCGTTAGTTACTATGTAACCAACGCAATATCATGTTGAGACCTGCCAAATTTAAAATAGAATATTAGTTCCGTATAATATTGCTTCATAGCTAAATAAATATGTTCCCGCATTCTAATTTACCTGAATCCATATAAATACGCTTTACGAAGTCATAATACCCAGTCATCAGAGTCAAATTCAAGATGTATGAGCCTCTGAAGAAGCTAGCCGCTCGCGACAGCGAAACGTCAGGTAAAATTCCAAAAAACGGCCTTCAAACCCGAACAAAAGTAGTTGTACTAAGTTTCCGTTGCTACCTCCTGTACTATAATGGTTTGTTACATGACTTTGCAGCAACCTGAAGATGATTTTTTCAACAATCGAAACGTCGGCAGCGCAATATCAATCAATTTTTCGACCCGAACCCAACTCATTTCAAGATGACATTTTTACTAGCCATTACGAAAAAAAACTTACGTCGGATTCATCTGAAGAAGCTACGCTTGGATCGCTGACGTCGTCCTCTTCCGAAGACTTCTTTTTCGCGGCTCCCCTCTTGCGTTTGGTGCGGGATTTCTTTTCGCTTCCGTCCGATAAATTGGGCTTGAATTCCTCGTCGCTGGAACTGTCTTCTTTGAGGTTCGGTCTCTTACCTTGAACGAACATTCCAGTATAATGATTATTATATATATATATATATTTGATCGGCTAGGCTTCCGCGGTCAGAAATGTGCTGGCTGGAACTTCCGGTTGATCCGCGTCTGGAAAGATTTACTTGTCTACGTTTCGACTCCCATTTCGGAGCCATTTTCAAGACTTAGTGACCTTGCGTCTAGGTCTGAGTTGTCTCACTAGCTGGCTATCATCACTGGAGATCGAGGATAGAAGGTTGGTGGGATTTAAGGGTTCATTAGTAGTTATGGCAGGATCAGGTATCGGACGGTCGATGGGAGGTTCGAACGGATTGGTTCCCAAGTCGGAGTGAATAGAAGTATGTCGGACCAAAAGTGGTTTCCAGGTATTGGGGAGTCTTTGAGAATCGTCGCGTTTATTGAGACAGTTGGGACGTTTTTCGATTTCAATGGCTTCACGGGTAATTCTGGTTTGGAGGGTTTTGGCTGTGGCGACGGTTTTGGTGTTTTTGAAATCTATTTTGTGTCCTCGATCTCCAGTGATGATAGCCAGCTAGTGAGACAACTCAGACCTAGACGCAAGGTCACTAAGTCTTGAAAATGGCTCCGAAATGGGAGTCGAAACGTAGACAAGTAAATCTTTCCAGACGCGGATCAACCGGAAGTTCCAGCCAGCACATATATATATATATATATATATATATATATATATATATATATATATATATATATATATATATATATATATATTGTGTATATATATATATACATATACAGTGTGTCCAAGATAATGATCCTAAGCTTATTTACATGCCGTTTAGAAACTTGAAGAATTTTCATGGCCTGCTGAGATATTTGGGAAAAACGAGAATTTGAAAATATCGATTTTATTTTTTTCTGACTTTATTTGGAAAGATATCAAAAAACGAATATCTCAGCAGGCCATGAAAATTCTTCAAGTTTCTAAACGGCATGTAAATAAGCTTTGAAGAACACAACTTTTTCCCAATTTAACCCAAGCTGTATCTCCAACAGGTACTGAGATTCCCATGCTTAGGATCCTTATCTTGGACACACTGTATATATATAATTATTCAAAGCGAATAGTAAGTTGATCACTTAACGTTCGAGAATTTGCAACAGATGATGAAAATTACATCAAATACGTAGGTAGGTAATTTACACCGAGCGAATTTCAGAGTCGAAGTGTGGGGATCTTGGAAACGGTAAGAGAGTTACAGAGGTCAAATGAAGGAAAAGTTGAGTATTGTTACGATATTTTCTAGGTTCGTTTACTAAAATAATAACTAGGATCAACACTAAACTTTTATTAGTTCCTTATAAAAATACGCTACTGCGCAGTGAATTCTCTATTCCATAAAGGCTTCCTAGACTATAACAAACTCCCAGGCCAATTGAAAAACTGTAACATTTTGCCCAATTTCAAACAGGAGCTAATGAAATACCTTAAGGTGAAGTACATTGCTTAGAATGTACAAAAACGCTGTAATCATTGAATTGTGAAACTACTACTATTATTTATTAATATTTCTAAATTAGGAAGTACCTATTTGAAATTAAGATAATTATTATATAATCCGCTCACAATCACTTAAACTGCTGAGCTAAAACATTTCACGCTATTTATTGATTACTCTAAAAACGTCGACTTCTGCAAAGTTCTACTTTTTCAATCTCTTGCTAATAACTATCTGCTATAAAATATGCTGTTTCGATGAAGTACTTTCCTATTTATACTCTGTACGCCAATGGAGATTCTTCCGGACTTATTTCGATGACGTGTATCGAAATTTCTACGCGATTCAAGATTTCTTGGCATGTAACATTCTTTCGTCGCCTCCTAATATTGCTTTGCTTTTAACTACCGACAGGTTCGGCGCTAGGAGATTTTGTAACAGTATCATGGGATTCATTATTGTGATGTTGAGAAATATGAACTAGCCCTTTGACTCTGAGATACACAGGATAAAAACGAATGATTCGTTTGTGGCTTTCATTCATTTCTGGTTCGATTGAAAGATTTGCCAAAAGCTGTTAGGACTTTGACGTTGCAATTTTCAATGGGTTGTAGAAAACTGTTGAATAAACAGTTCTTGAAGGTTTTGAATTCGTTTGGTCATCATTTCAACATCATACCTGAACGGGCAGAATTCCTTCAATGGCGACGAGGGTTCAGATCAATCAATGCTCTTTTGGCTAATGGAATCGTAAGGGGTTCGTTGGTCGAATAGTAAGGGGTTCGGCGCCGAGCCCCATACGTCAGAACTATATTCTAAGACAGGTCGCATCAGCGCCTTGTATATCATTAAAAGCTGCCGAAAAGTGAAGAATTTTTTCCCGCGAAATAGAAATTCAAGCTTCCGGGAAGCACTTTTAGCGATCGATCTCACATGGTTTTCCCATGAGAGATTATTACTGATCGTAATTCCTAGCATAGAGACAGTTGACTTTGTAGGAATAGTTACTTCTAATATCTGAATACTAGATGAAGGTAGTAAGTAGATAAACTGTACCAAATTGATGTTACCTCATTCTATTACTTCCGGCAAATCATTGTTAAAATTTGACCCTATTGCTTCTCTGAATGTTTGTCTCTCGTGCTCTTATGGATACTCTAGTAGATAAACTAGTATGAAGAGTACTGTTGTCCGCAAAACTAGGCACTGAGCAAGATGTTTTCTCTAGCAAATCATTGATATGAAACAAAAACTAAGTGGGCGTCAGAACTGAACCCTGTGGAACACCTGCATTTATTGAGAGAATATCAGACAATACTCCATCAACAACCACATAGAGTGTAGAGAAACCTATTAGACAAAAATCTTTTCAACAAAGCACATAATTGAGGTAAACCTTAAGACGGCAGTTTTAGAAAGGAGACCCCGATGCCAAACTCGATCAAGCGCTTTTGAAATGTTGCTTGCAACTGTTAACGTTTCTTCGAATTTTTCTATGGAATGCTGTCAAATATGTGAAACATCTGCTAATAAGTCAATGGTTGATCTTTGATGTCAAAATGAATATCGTCGATTTCTGATTCCTCCAGATATGTGATAAGCTTCATACTGATTGTTTTTTCCATAACTTTGGAAATTATGAAAAGCAATGCAATTGGTCTATAATTAAAAAGCAAAGTTGTCTTTACTTGTTAGGAACTGGCTGGACTCTTGTCTGTTTTCCAGAACTTAGGAAAACCCCTCAAGTAATATGAAAGGTTGAACAAAGTCCTGATGTCAATTCAGGGGCACACACTTCAGGGACAATTTCTGGGATTCCAACACATGCAACTACACTCAGTCATTCTGGTAATGACCAACATAATGATCTTTATAAATAGAGTGATCGGTTTCATACAAAGAAAAAATACAATGCTCACTGTTAGCATGCAAGCCGTTCATCATTTCTAGAAACTATTTTTTCTTAAAATCTCCGTAGAGCTTGTATCTTCGAATTGCGAATTTCAAAAAATCTCCAACCGAAAAAAAAATCTGGGATTCTGGTTCAAGCTCGCTGGAGAATCGTTAAGAAATTTTCATGCCAATACTGTTTTTATATGAAATAAAATTGGTGATTAAATCCATCTAGCTTAAGCAAAACGCAGGACATGAGTATAATGCTTCGTATCAACCTCCCGAGTCAAAATGCGCCTACTAAACGATAATGTAGGCAACTAAATTTAATTTGCGCACTGAAACAACAAAATTTATATTACTGAAATCTTTTCTTCCTAGTCTAAGAGCTAGTGACGCACGTTTCATGAAGTGTTTTATGCACCTTGAAATTTTGCTATAATGCATCTCTTGGGTAGATGTGAAGGTGAGTATGTGTTGGCTAGACCTACCTTGGGACACCAGGTACTGCGCATAGAAGAAAGAAGAAAGTAGCTTAATCGGCGATAAATCGCCCAGTCTGGCAACCCTGCCAGGGTTATCAGCGAGTGATGAGCAGGTAGAAAGTCAGTCCTCGCGTTTCGATTGGTCGGCTGTGATATCGAAGAACGCACAGAGTTGTATTAGGCTGTCACAGTCTACTACTTCACTTCTGAATTCCGAATAGTATTAATACATATCGTTTGGAGAGCACGTATTATTTCAGACGATATGTCCAGCACAGATATGGATGGGATTGAAAACAATGTCGTATCAAATGAAGAGCGCATGGAAAAAACGATGAATGCCCAAGAACCAAGAGTATTCAGGAAAGCGTTTTTTTAATTGAAATTCGGGTTATCAGCTATTCACTCATTATCTTCAACTAGTGATAAAAACAGTCTTGATATGTTTTCTTATAATCACGTTTATAGCTAGCCATCAGAACTACCTTTCAGAATTCGAAATGCCGAAATGCAAAATCTTTCATCGTTTTTGCCGAGTATATGAATTTTCAAATTCACGTTTTCCATGTGACTGTTTTCGATATTCCTGTTCATTCAGGTACCAGAAGATGCAGCTTATTGACAGGAAAAATATTATGTCTACAAATGAATTAGGTAAAAATGGACTGTTTTCATTCTTCCATGTGCTCTTCAATTGCTAATAATAATAATAGTCCTCCTCGAAATAAAAGGCATTTGAGGTATTCTATAGAAACACCTATTTTCAGTAGTTCCAAGTCCTGCCCTGACCCACTAAAAGTGTATGCCTTTTGTTATTATTTTAAATTATTGAATTGAAGACGGTGTTTGAATGTCTAATTCATTATCCGTTGTGAAATCAGCTCAATTTTACATAGAAGATGTTGGCTTCTGAATAAAACATGACAACTTTGGATTATTTTTTTATGTTAACCCCCTTGAAAGTGTCTGCCTCATTCATTATCCATTGTAAAATTAGCTCAATTTCACAATAATGATTGTTGGCTTCTGAATAAAACACTTCATTTGGGCCATATTTTTTTGCACCTTTCCTCTATGCGCAGTACCTGGTGTACATGATCAAATCTCGATTTTACGTGCGCAGAGATCAAAGGAGTAAAAACTGCAAGGTATCGGGTGTATTTCTAATAGCGTTTTTGCAGACAACCCATACAATACTTGAGAGGTTTTTAGCTCCTTCCATGATCTGTACATGATTTGCAGAGCAATTTCTATTCATTAATTGAGTGGTTTTCATTCCATATTGAAGAATCAATTTTTGCATCGATCGAGGTAAAAAATATATTTGTTTCAACTCCAACAGTAGAGGTATCAAAACACTTATTGGAAAAAAAATCAAGTACATAAGGTGATTATTTGTCATTTTTTTTTTAGTAAATCACTACTACTATCAAAAACTGACTCGGACTCCGAAATTTGATAATCAATTCATCCATAAACTTTTTGTCGTTAATAATGGTCTAGGGCAACTTGAAAGATAAATAATATTGTAATTTAAATAGTAGTGCTTATGTTTCCGTTGATTGAAAGTGATTTAACCAATTTGAAAATGGCGTATAACACAAAGGCCAAAAATTGGCTTTTGGTTGAATGTCAAAATTGCGAAACGAGGTTCTTGTGTCATTGATAACTATTTGATTACTGACAGCAGTAATGAAAAGTTGTTTTCTGGCAATAATAGAATTCCAGGATGTTTTCAAAAATAATTCGTCGTGACGTCACTAATAACAAGAATCGCCAGAATGCAAGAGTTGAATCAGTTTCTGTCAAATAAAATGTCAAAAGTGGAAGGCTCATGCAACGTTCCCAAGAAGTGAGCCTATGATTGGGAACTACTAAGAAATCAACTAGGGCGTTTACGCAATCATTACTAGTACTGAGACCTAAGGACGATGATATAAAAGTTGCCCAACTTTCAACTAACAACCAACTTCTTAGTCAAAAAAGGGTGGTACGCGTGCGCTAAATAAAAATAACGAATTATAGCCTTCTCATAGAAATATTGAATAATATATAACGTGAATAACGAAGACTATATCTCCCAGTTGAAGAATTCAAACAATAATAAAATATCAGAAGTGGCAGTTTTCAGCTGGTAGATGTAGTTTTCCATAATTTGAGTTAAGCATTATCCACTAAGTTATGCACTATGCATTTACTAAACCTGCCCCAAATCTCAGTACTTCTTCAAACAGTTTGAGAGTAATTCAATAAACAATATAAAGTGATAAACCACCAAAAATGTGTACCAGTAACCAACAAGTACAAAATAAATAGCAAACCAGATTTATTAGTGACTTTACCAACTGTTTTGGTGTTAGCTGAAATTAAAAACAACCACAAAAGCACCGCAACCCAATTCATGCCAAAAAAATGTGTCAATACCTTTATCTCGACGCGCTCTGGATGAATGCTTTTCGTCGCTAGAATAGTCATCGTGTGAAGAATACCCTGCAGATAAATGTATGCAGGTTACCTCAAATACCCGGTTTCAAAGTTGTGTAGCTATGTAACTAGTGAGAATATCAAAACCGGGGATATTTTTTGGCTTCATCCTCTCAAAATCAATATAAAACAAAAAACGCACATCAAGAAATGTCATCAAAACGTATAGAAAAAAAAGTTTATTCTGCTTATTTTGAAGTAGCAGTTAGATTTGGCATATTTTGACCAGAAAAAAGCTTATCAGGGTTTGAGAAATTAACCGTATTACCTTCAGTAAGTTGAATTATGAAATATCCTTTGAATGTTATCTATTCAATTCAAACTATGTGTGAATGATATGAAAATTGCATAACAAAAAGAGACATGTTATATTGAGTCATATAGGCTGGAAAGACTCTTCCTTCCATTTTGTATAGCAATTAACCGTATGGAAAAGATATATCAATTCACTAATATTTTGACTTGATTTTTCAGTAGTTTGTTTTTTATATTGATTTAATTAAAGAATAAGTTGCTGAAAACTTCATAGTCTGAAAGAAAATGATCATTTTTTCAAATATTTCTGACAAGATTTTGAAAGGCAGAATTACACATCATCGACATTTAATGGATATTAAGATGAGAGATATCTGGAAGAAATAGTTAGTTGTTTTACTAGGCAGCAAACTAGTAGATTGACTGCCGCGGCTGACAGTTCATAGCCGAGCGTAAAGAAGCTAGGAATTCAGCTAAGTCAATCTACTTTGCTACCGAGTTGAACATATAATTTTTTCTCCAATTGTTTATAATGATATATGTAGGATATTGTATTTGCAAAATAATCACAACTCTCACAATCTATTTATTTTTCCTGTAGTGATAAATTAAAACAATTTGATAGAAATCGCAAGTTTTGTAATGGTTGGTTGCTATGGAAATGTATATGTTGCTAATAATTATAGTTTGACAACATTATGGACAGTGATAGCGACTTAGAAGTACTTATTCCTCCAGACATATCAATCAGCAAAGCAATACTTTTGGAGTATGCTGATTTACACGCTGAACTGAGGCTGAGGAAAACATCGTATTCTCACTAGTAACACAGCAAAATTTGCAGTTTCATCATGCACAATGGACATTTGGGATAGGTTTGAACAGGAAATATAGGGAGAAAAAAAAAACACAAGATTCAGCAAATCCGTATTTGTCCTCGAACCCATTTTGAAACAATTGTAATCAGCAGATAGTAAAAGATATACCATAATTACAATGAAATTCTTTAGTGGTATTTATTAAATGGATGATATTCAGATTGCAAATGCATTTTCGGTAAACAAAAGCCAGCACTTATTGATCACGTCACTTGTCGATTTTACACGTTGTTATTGGTCGGTACTAGACATGCAGGATGAAAAGGTCTGTATTCAGTTTTCCATGTACATCGAGTCACATTGGAGTATTTTAGTATAACTACTTCTCTTCGGGCTTGAAGGCCGTCGTTCTTTGGAATTTCTTCCTGACGTTTCGCTAGCGCGATGAATCATCGGAGATGAATAAGCCTCTGAAGAAGCTGGCCACTCGCGCTAGCGAAACGTCAGGAAGAAATTCCAAAGAACGACGGCCTTAGAGCCCGAAGAGAAGTAGTTATACTAATAACCTCAGCCGCGAAAGCCTT
Source organism: Zygogramma bicolorata (assembly GCA_032362365.1). Taxonomy (NCBI): domain Eukaryota; kingdom Metazoa; phylum Arthropoda; class Insecta; order Coleoptera; family Chrysomelidae; genus Zygogramma; species Zygogramma bicolorata. Next base: position 127,626 of record JAVJAQ010004500.1, on the reverse strand, counting down.
AACCATTGGAGTATTTATTGTTAAGTTTATCCCTGATTATTTTTTTTTCCTTGTCAAAATGTGACGTTTTTGGCATTTCAACCAATAGTAGCGGGTTATTCTATGGTTATTCTAGCCAATCATTGGGTATTATACTGATAAAACTGCCTGGTCCTTTTGATAAAACGTTGTTTACCTTTGAACTGTCAAAACTATACGGTTCCGCGTCGATTCTATTGAACTGGCTCATATTTATATAAATTATCATGAATGAAGAGTTACCTTATTATTAATAGTCATTCACTTTTCAGTTTTTCAGCATAATAATAACATAACACATTTCAATGAACACTCAAACACGTAAATAGCTCATAACCCCAACTTTATGACAGATGTAGCGATCGACCGATTCAAATATTTAAGGTTTCCTTAACTCAAATGAAGATGGCGTACAATTAGTTTTTATTAAATACAATTCATTTTTTGTTGGATGAGAAGAAACCGTTATATGAAGATTTTGATACAACGACAACGAATGATTTTATGTTCCTTCTGGCGCGATTTTCATTTCATAAGAAATTTTCTATTTTCAACCTTGTACAATGAGAGGTGTGACGCCATCTCTTGGTATCGTCGGCAAGCATTGTCATATTCACTGCGTAAGCATCATATCTCTTCTGGATCATAAAGAGCATACATCGTTGTTTGACATTTCAAATTTGTAAAATTTTCACCTATTCTCCTTTCCTTCTTATGTAAATGAAATACTGATCAGTTGAATTGTTTTTCCTTCTATTTGTTCAAAAAATAATCTCTCCAAATACAACTCGTTCTTCAAATTTAATGAGATAAATTTTCATTTTCGAAACACTCAAAACTTTTTTATTTTGAGGCAAATAAAAAAGTTTTTGTGGAAAATGAAAATTTATCGATTAAATTTGAAGAACTCATGGTATTACCTTTGATTATTTTTTTCACTTGCCAAAATGTGACGTTTTTGGCATTTCAACCAATAGTAGCGGGTTATTCTATGGTTATTCTAGCCAATCATTGGGTATTATACTGATAAAACTGGCTGGTCCTTTCGATTGTTTCGATTAAACCTTGTTTACCTTTGAACTGTCAAAACTATACGGTTTACCGCGTCGATTCTAGTGAACTGGCTCATATTTATATAAATTATCATGAATGAACAGTTACCTTATTATTAATAGTCATTCACTTTTCACTTTTTCAGCATAATAATAACATAACACATTTCAATGAACACTTAAACACGTAAATAACTCATAACCTCAACTTTATGACAGATATAGCGATTCAAATATTTAAGGTTTCCTTCAAATGAAGATGGCGTACAATTAGTTTTCATTAAATACAATTCATTTTTTGTTGTATGAGAAGAAACCGTTGTATGCAGATTTTGATACAACGACATAACGAATGATTTTATGTTCCTTCTGGCGCGATTTTCATGTCATAAGAAATTTTCAATTATCAACCTTGTACAATGAGAGGTGTGACGCCATCTCTTGGTATCGTCATATCATATTCAATGCGTAAGCATTATATCTCTTCTGGATCATAGAGGGCCTACATCGTTGTTTGACATTTCAAATCAGTTAAATTTTCACCTTTTCTCGTTTACTTCTTATGTAAATGAAATAATGATCAATTAAATTGTTCTTCCTCCTATTTGTTCAAAAAATAATCTTTCCAAATACAACTCGTTCTTCAAATTTAATAAGATAAATTTTCATTTTCGAAACACTCAAACTTTTTTATTTTGAGGCAAAAGCATTCAAACAAACCGAATTAGATAAAATCACTCGTCCTACGGACTCGTGATTTTATCAATCGGTTTGTTTTCATACTTTTGCCAAATAAAAAAGTTTTTGTGGAAAATGAAAATTTATCGATTAAATTTGAAGGACTCGTGGTATTACCTTTGATAAAACTTTCCTACCAAAAATGTCTTGAATGAAAATTAACTATATAAAAGTAAAATAAGGGCCACCTAGTCCTGTCTTTCTTTACTTGTCAAGTTTGTTAATATAAAATGCATTTGCAATCCAACTAAATATAGTTCATTGATTCTTCCAATCCACAAACACTCAGTGGTAACATCACAACCTCTGCCAAAAACAAGGTTAATTTACTCAAAATAAAAATGACCTCAATTGTAATTTTCAACCGAAGAAATAAATATTATTATTATTATTAATGTACATGCAAGAAACAAAAAATTTACTGACCTCTATTGTTTGCTTTCACAGCTGCACTCCTTTTGGGTCTACCACCGTCAACTGGTTTCCCAGAATCCTTCGGCTCTAGCAAAAAATCAACGATCCTCTGAACTATTTCATCTTTGACTCCCGATTTTGGCAAATCCAACATCTCACACATACTTTTCAACTGTTTCAACTCGAATTTGCCGGCAAAAGCAATCTTTTTCTCGTATTCCTCGCTATCTTTTTTGAAGTCAAAACCATTGAACTTCCTGATATTCTTTTTGATCAGTGTATTTTTGCCGATAACTTTAAACAGGAGCCGGTGAAGGAATTTCAGATCGTCATTTTTGAAACGAGATATGGAAGCGTCGACACGTGGGATGTCTCCTAGAGAAGTTCCTTGTCCTTCGACGAATTCTACCTTGGCCTGAGAAAAAAGATAACTATTCTACTTTTTGTAAAAGTTTATGATGTGTATGTATCTCATTTGCATTAGTTATATATATATGAGTTATATGACTGTGTCTGGATTTAACCTGAAAAAAAAAATTCCCAAAAGATAAATTCATTCTACCTTTTTCACATCAGAACTTGGATCGGAACCCTTCATGATTCACTTGATATTTTTTCCCAATAAGTAAATAACACTTTTAATTGTAAATGGTATAATTTATAGTTGGGAGTATGGACAATGGCCATAAGGGTACTATTAAGAAATAACGGCAATTATTATTGAATCTGATCCAATTGGTCGTGAAAAGTCGATTTCTTTTACTTACATAAAAAAAACTCATTTGAGTTGGTGAGAGGACGGATAAATAGTTGGAACAAAATGTCTATTGTAGAATGTTCACATTCTAATCCGTAGCCAAAACAATATTTCTGGAGGGTTTTGAACGCACCTGGAAAAAGTCATAAGCTTCCCGCTAACATGATATTGAATATGTTCATGATCTTCCCACAAAAAGCGGGAACCCATCGCCAGCGCCGAAGGATTTCCGCAAATGATGTGAGTTAGGTTTTTCCAGGCCCAGTTTTGAACTCAATATATTGAATTTAGATGGAGGTGAGCTGAGTTGATCTTTTTTTGGTAAAAAGCAGAAACTTTTGGTTGGGACCAAACCCCAGTGAGCTACAGCTACAGCCATGGCATCATACTAAATAGAATCTTAAAAATTCTGGATTATTTCTGAAAAAATTTATGTGAAGACGACAAGAATGTCTTGTCCAAAATTTTCTGGGACAAAAAAGGTGTGAAATATTCCTCATCAACAGAAAGAGAACCATATTTTTCAATTCGGACTCAATCCTGAGTCAAAACAGATAAAGATGTCCAACAATGTTTTCCTACGTTGATAAAATTTATTTATTACGAATACGAATCTTGATTCTTAAAACATACCCCCTCTTTAGGTTCTTCATTGAATTCCTCATTAAATCTTTGAACCCCTTTGCGCTCTCTCTTGCCAGACTTTTCAAGAGGTTGATCAAGTAATGGTACCTCTTTATCACCATCTTTTTCTTCTTTTTCGCTCTCTTCATCCTCTTTTTCACTGTTTTCCTCACTTTTTACGTTTTCTTTGGTCTTCTTTTCCTTCTCCTTCTTGACCTTATCTTCATTAGATTTCTTATTCTTCTCATCTTTCTCTTTTTTACTCTTTTCTTCTGCATCAGCTTCACTTTCTACATCTTCCTCTTCCTCCTCTTCCTCATCATCTTCACTATCACCTTTTTCCTTTTTATCTGAGTTTGCCTTGACTACTTTTTCTGGAGGCTTTTCAGGGCTTTTATCATCTTTCTCGGTCTCATCCTTTGGTTTTTCTTCTTCAGCTTTATTTTCCAAATTATTCTCAGAGTGTGCATCAGAAGCTTTACCAGCTTTGATGTCATTCACATCATGGGAATCTTGAGAGGAATCATCGGTATTATTATCTGTTCCACTTTTCTCATTAGACTGAAAATATAAATATTAAAATCAAGACAGCATTATCTGATGAAAATTCTAGTTTTATAGCAGTTTTGTTTCCCGCTTTTTCAAATATCAACACCGCCATATTGAATTGGTAAAACAAACATGTTTGTACCGCATTCGGCATTGAATTTTCAAATATATTTGCGAATACACTTCTTTGAAAATATTACTCTAGCATTCTATTTTCTATTGATTAAACAAAAAAAATATTCACCTCAGATATCACACTTTTCGAAGAATCACCTTCGCTAGACATTGTGACTGTCATATATATTTCATAAACCGCTAAAACCGCGTCTAGAAAAATCACGGATCACGGAACTCAAAAACCTAACAAAACACGAAAACATTAGAAGCGTAGGAAGGGGAAACTATCACTGGTAGATGGCGCTCCGATACTATTTAGTCACGAGCGTTCACTATCGAACTAATCGAAGATTGATTTTTCAGCGCTCAAAGGTATTAATTGGGTATTAATGGAGCTTTTAATGTGGAAGTGAAACCTTCGATTAAGAAGAGCTCAATCACACAAGCACCAAACTCAAAGTATTTGCAGTCGATGTGTGTTTTGGACATTCTTATTATGAGTGAGGTATTCAGCTATGGACGAGCAACCCATCAGAAATTCTTGAATGATTTTGAAAACTTGCTCTATCGGTTCATTCGAAATTGGAAACGTACTCTTCTGATTTTCATTAGTTGGAGCAATCCTTGTAGAATTCTTCGATGATTCTGAAATTTTCCTTATGAGATTGGGGGGGTCCGATTTTTTTAATATTTTTTTTATACTGAAAATACCTATACCACTGTTCGTACCAAAATTCGTACCCTTTGCAAATCTTGGCTCCTCTTATTGAGAGCCTCAATGAATTATTGAGAGGGGAAATGTTGTATTCATAAATTTTATTAATCTCAACTATATATTGGAATATAGTGGTGGCATATGCCATGTTGGTCCTTAGGGCAGGTGCACAAACTCCAGGCACATAATCGGATTTGGGGTCAAACCATAGAAATGTTCTATCTGTTCTGTCTGTGGCTCCGACAAAACTTAATAAACGAAAAAACCCTGGCCCTCTGTTGGATTTGGGAGAGAAATATTGGAATAAGATGATGACTAGCCGTCAAAGCATTGATTGATGGATTAATGAATAAAAAGTGAATCAGTTTCGTATAAAATTGATAGACAAATTAGCCAATTGATGGCAGACATAATACCTCCATTTTTTCTAAGGCTATCTACTCCGAGATTTCTAGAATACATGCCATTCAGGGCTATTCACTAAGGAAAGTGATTATCGCAGTTGCTAACCGTCGTAGCAACTCTGATAATAACTTGCCATAATGACGGTGGTTAGCTGTTTTTCCTCAACAAGATATCTAAAGCAGTTGCCTGTGAACCACTACTCACAGGCAGGGGTGCGCTGCGTAACACCCACATTTCGTAACACCCACAGTGCATAATACCCAAAGTGCGTAATACCCACAATGACATGTCATTATGCCCACACTCTCCAAACATGCCCGAATGATGCACTGTTGCAAAATTTACCGGATATTTTGCAATTTTCTGTTAACCCAATCTAAGAGCCAGTTGCACCGCTTTCCTTAAGTTGTGCTTTTTCTAAGCCAGGCTTTGTTGCTATAGACCATATTAGTTAGGTTAGGATTTTTCGAGCGTGAAATTCGAACTCAGGTCCATCACGGAAACCTGTCATTTAATTTCCCATGTGAATCTTATGGGACTAAAAATTCTTCGACTTTGTCGCTTTTTTTCAGGTATTCAGTATCATTCCTTAGAACTGCTTTTCAATGACAAAGGTGGAATAGAGTTTCCTCTATCTGTCTGATTCAAAATAATGGAAAGAAATGGTATATTAACTCAGGATTTTTAAATATGAAAATGCATTGCAAAATTCATGGAACGCATGTCTTAGATTGATGAGTGGTAGATTACTGGTGGGGCAACAAAGTTAGCGGGATATTTAAAATTGGCGTGTTGATATCAGGAGAGCTAGTAAGTTGTAAAAATTATTCGATTTTGTAAATCTGAAAATGGTGCACTGTTTTGCTCCTGGGTGTAACCATAGGCATCCAAGTGATTGCAAAATGTTTGCATTCCCAACAAATGAAGAAGCAAAAATATGGATAAAAAATTTAGCATGGTTTGTGTTAAAAATTTGGATGCAATTACTGATAGAAAACCTACTAACACAAGCCGTGCCTGTAGTTGCCATTTCAAGGATGGTTTGAAGATAAATGGTCCTACCATCTTCTCTCAAACAGAGAGAAGTAGATTTGAAACTACAGTACAGGCTAAAAGAGTTCGAACTGTTCAAAGGGAAAGAAGAAAGAAGTGATGAACCCATTTCACCTCATGAAGTACAGACACAGACAGTTTCCGACTTAGTCCCTGAAATAACAGAGAGAAATGAAGATCACACTGAAACTTCTGCAATTCCTTATTCTGTGGCAGGGCAAACTTTTACTTACAACCAAATCAAAAACAGACCTGATCTTATACAATTGTAAACTGGCTTACCAAGTAATGGAATTTTCACTTGTCTTCTGGAATATTTATCAGGTTTTCAGTTCCATTATTACTTAGGGTGGAAGGTCTCAGGAATATTATTAGAGGATCAGTTGCTGATAACTCTCATGAAGTTGAGAATGAACTTTCCACATTTAGATCTTGCCATTCGATTCGACTGCAGCCCAACAACTATCACAAATATTTTTTTAACTTGGGTTCTCCTAATGCATAAAACGCTTTACAGTGAATTCATGGCAAAACTTCCATCGAGATTCAATTCCTTCTCATGCAGGCTTATAATTGACTGTACAGAGATAAATTAGAAATCCTAAGGATATGAACATGAAGAAGCAGACATACAGCAATTATAAGCATGCAAATACATATAAAGTCCTGGTGGGAGTTACTCCAAATGGCGTAATAGCATTTGTCAGTAACATGTTTCCTGGTTCTACGTCAGACAAGCAAGTATATTTGATGAGTAAATTGAATGACCATTTAGAACCAGGAGATATGCTACTTGCAGACAAAGGCTTCCTTATTCATGATGTTCTGAAGCCTGGCGTGACCATTAATGTGCCTCCATTTTTAATGACTAGTCAGTTCACTGAAAGTGAATCCATGAGAACGTTGAAGATAGCAAGAGCCAGAATTCATGTAGAGCGGGCAAATGCTAGGATAAAAATTTTTTGAATTTTGAATTTGATTCCTGGTTCAATGAAAAAATTTTCCTCTGCAGTATTTCAAGTTATATGTGCTCTGGTTAACTTACAAAACCCTTTGGTGAAAAATATTGTAGAGGAAAATCAGTGAATTTAAATTTTGTCTTACAACATTGAATGTTAAGTTTTCACTTTCTCAGAGTTTTTTTTAGTTTTTATTAGAATGACATTTTTTTAGAGAATTATTTTTTGTTATCAGAAAGTAGTTTATTATTTTGTGTTCATCCCAGTTTTTTAGTGTGTTCTTTTCCTAGTCCTACATAATATAGTTTGATTATTTCATATTCGTTACATGTATTGAAATGAAAGGCGATTCGATTTAGGTTTGCATATATAACTATTATCCACCTTTTTCCTCTCCAAGTCGATATGAAAAAAATTTACAAACTTTCATGTTTCTGTTGATCTTACTATGCTGAAAAAATTCACTGCCATTATAATATAAACTTGTTATATACTTCCTGCATATGAATTAATTCAGGATCATTGAACAATATATAATTCAATATTGATTTTTTTCAGCAAATCAATTCATTACATGTTTCATCATTCATCAGAGGATACAAAAAAATCTTAACAAAAGCAGATACTGCATTAAGTGAATGAATAAATAACAAATGTGTTGAAGGTATATTGATATTTATGAGTTGTCCTAGTTTGTTTTTTCTGTGATAATATGACTGTGCTGGCTGAAACTTTTAGTAGGTGGCCTTTTTGTATTCACCAATAAGGTACTTGTATTATTATTATGATTGTGATAAAATGTGACTGTAGAGAATATTTTAATTTTAGTGTAAGGAACTATCACATTTTCCAGTGAACTATCCCAAAATTCATTTACATATATTAAAAATGAAAAATACAATACATCATGAGCTTATATGCGTGAGATATTCATTCAACTAAAACTCTTTCAGTATATTAATATTTTTTTCCCAACTCTTATCCTTTTCAATTTTCTTGATGGCAACATCAGCAGTGGTCCATAAAACTAGATAACAATAGTCTCTTCCAGTAATGTGTAGCTGCCCCTGAATTTGATCATAATATTTATGATCCTTATTGACAATATATTCACCATTTTCACTGAATAAAATGTCACTTTTCTTCAAATTATCTGCCAAGGTGGAGTTCCTCAAGGTATATGGACACTTTACTTCAATTAATCCATCCGAAAAAATCAGTCCATCTGGAGAGGCCCCCAAAAATCCACAGGGATGTAGCCATAGTCCTAATCGCACAACCTTTGCTCCTGTTAGTTTTTCAAAAGATTGAATCCCACTAGCTTCGTTTTGGCGTCCCCATTGAATTTGTTTCACCCTTTCCTCCATAACTTCCTGAAAATTAAAAATGTAATTCAAGCAATCAATATATGGAAAAAATACCAAAAAATTCAAAAATACTTTCATTCAAATTATTAGTTTGGAGTGCTATATATGTAGAAAATAGGAATTACAAAAACACTCTATTGATTATTGATAGACATATGTTTATCACTCTTAGACATTTGATTCATTCACAAAAGGGAAAGAAGTCAATAAGCAAATCCCCTGGCTACATGGCGCAATGGGCAATTGGAAACAAAAATGTTATTGATCATTTTAAAGAATGAATTTTACCTGTTAGTTTTTTGAACAGTGATGGAGCATATCTTTGTCTACGGACCACCTTCAGTATCTCACCGAAATTAGAGGATGTCAATCTATGTTTTCTGCTGATGAGCCATGCTTGGTTGTCAGTCTGTCCTTCTGTTTTCTGAGCAACTTCCAGAATTTTATTCTCTTTCATGGCTAGCATGCTCTGAATAAAGCCTAGTTTATTTTGGCTTTCCTGATATTCTGCTGATTGTAAAAGCTCCTCAATTACAGTTAATGTTTCTGCTCCAACATTTGGGTCTTCCTGCATAAGCCACAATAAACCTCATCTGCTGTTCACTGTCATTAAATTATTTTTCAATTCATCAAGCTGTTTGTTGCTGGGTCTTTCTCCTGCCAACGGATCAAATAAATTCTCTGTTGTAATTTCATTTGGTTCTGTAACTTCTGTTGCTCTAGGAACCCACATTACAAGCCACATCAGTTCTAGAAATATTGGAGTATGCATGTAATAGCACACAAGCCATATGATGACATACAAATTGTCCTCTGGGGCAGGTTTCAATCTCATAATTAAACCCCAATAATACCTGTAAATGAAAACAAGGTAAAGGTGTAGAATCCGGTGTCCTCACCGATTTTGACGAAATTTTCAGGGAAGGTTAAAAATTTAAAAACGCCATAAAATGATTATTGACATTGAAAATTTTCCGCGGAAACGATGGAAAAGTGTTTTTTTTTAATAAAATACACTTTCGAGGTTAGAAACACCTACAATAAAATTGATGAATATAACATAATTTTGGGCGTTTACTTACGTGATTTGGATTTTTTAAACTTCCCTGAAAATTTCGTCAAAATCGGTGAGGACACCGGATTCTACACCTTTTCCGAAAACAATTCAATAATTACCAGTTTCAAACGGTGAGTAGAATATGTATAGGAACATGGTTCATGTTTTAACTGAGTCCGATTCAGTTGAAAGTAGTCATAATCATTTTTTCGTGAACAAATCACCTGAAACTTTCACTCTGTTTGCAACTGTATAACTACTTCAATATGATTTAGCTAAAATTTTTATGAAAATCAATCTGAACACACTCAATGATATGCTTTGTAACAGAACACCAAATACTGAAATGGATTTACATTTTATTGTCTTGATTGGTATAAATTATTAGTTATGTATACAAACTCACCTCGATTTCATAGCTCTTGTCCCTCATGCTTGCTTTCACCTTTCCCTTAATGATTTTTAATCCAGCATCAAAATTGCACATTTCCAAACGTCCCGATGAAAGACTCTGTTCACCTCTCTGTTTGCATTTCAAATCGTCACGAAAATAATCATTTATTGCAGATAGTTTTATAATGTTTGCCATTTTGTCACTTCAGATTACAAGAGGTTTGGTTTGGAATATGAAGCTCCCATAAATTAACTATGAATTTATATTCATTTTTATAATTATCTTAGGTAAAATATCGAACTTCCATTTAAATTTTAAATTATTTGCAGCTTTCTTTTTGGGAGTTTCAAGCCCCGGGGCAGCTAATTTCAGCTTTACCATTGGTTGAAAAATGACATGTGTCAAATTCCACCAATAGTGAAGCTAGAATTAGCTGCCCCGGGGCTTGAAACACTCAAAAAGAAAGCAGCATATAAGGTTTGTTCTAGCAACACATTTGACCGATTTGAAAACTGGCAGAGGCATGCGCAAAATGAATTTCGCCTTCAATATCCATTTTGCGCATGCTTCTGACTGCTTCGTACCGGTTTCTGAACGGTCAAATGTGTTGCTAGAACAAACCTATAATAGGAGTGGAATTCCTTGACAGATGCGACGTCACGTACACCTGAATTAATCTACGACAATAGAAAATTTCTTGAACATCACTAGTTCCATTTCAATATAAAACATTTATAAAAGAAAATTCCAATTATATTTTGACATTGATACATTAAGGAATGATGAGGGTATCCGGCACAAGCTGTTTGAGAGCTAACATTTCTTTCCACATTGTGTAGTTCCACATTGACTCCAAACCTCCATAAGGTCCCCATGTAAAATTTTTTGAAGTTGGACCTCGCGCCAAAACTGAAATCCTAACCTAACTAATATGGTCTATCCTTAACGATTGAGCCAAGCTTAGTTGAATCTAAGATGTCTAGAAGGATGGTGTACCGAGTTATACCTGGGCATGTTTGGGGTAAACTTGGCGACACATGCCTACTATGATAATAAGCATCATGACCCCTTACATCAAATTAGTTCAGATGGCGTTTGCAACGAAAAGAGTTACAAATTTCCTAGGAAATGTATAAACGGTCGACCTGACGGCTGGCTATACTTTTACTTTTGGACGCTGACTGATCAACAACCTATATTATTTGTTCAGAATACTGGCCAAATTCCCTATAATTGTGTTCCTTTCATTCGATATTGTTTTTTATGAGTATGACATTAGATTTTGCTCATTTTATTGACTGCTCGAATCGAAGAATATAGTTTGTCGATCGATCGGTTGACTATGCACTTCCAATTAGCGTCAACTAGCGATGAATTTGAGAAACACACCACAATACGTAAAAATGACACTAATGACAGATAAGTGTCGCCATAAAATTCTAAACAATATCGCATCAGTCCCAGCACCATATCCTTCTAGACATCTTAGTTGAATCTCTGCTGAGTTCAAGCGGTGCAACTGGCCCTGACCTGACTTAACCTAACCTAAAAGAAGGATGAATTTGGAAACAGCGCATCATTCGGGTATGTTCGGAGAGTGTGGGCATAACGAAATGTGGGTGTTATGACATGTGGGTGTTACGCACTTTGGGTGTTAGGCTGGATTCAGACAGATCCGAAATTCTATCGTACGACGATACGATAGCTTTCTGATTGGTCTAAATCCAAATTTTGACCAATCAGAAAGCTATCGGATCGTCGTACGATCGAATTTCGGATCTGTCTGAATCCAGCCTTATGCACTGTGTGTGTTACGAAATGTGGGTAGAACGAGATGCTTCCACTCACAGCAACTGGTCATTATAGTAGCAACTTAACTTGAAAAGTGAATACCAATTTCGCGCCCAGCAACTGACCTTGAACATAACGACAATTTTTAGTCGCTATCCAAAACAACTCTGCTTAGTGAATAGCCCTGATTGTCATATTGTCAAGCAATAAAAGGTTCGTACGACGATTAGATAGCTTTCTGATTGGTCTAATTGAATTTAGACCAATCAGAAAGCTATCTGATCGTCGTACGATCGGATTCCGGATCTGTCTGAATCCAGAGCCTCAGTTGTAATGTCTATGACATGAACCAAGAACCAACGTTGGTTGGTATATACATATACATGAATAACCTGGTTTGCACAACTGGCCCTTAGTTGTGGTTTATACAAGATAAGTTCTGTTGCTATGGATTCCTCATTTTTAGAGATTATGCCAAGCTTAGTTGAACCTTCGTTGAGTAGGAGCGGTTTAGTTGCCAGTTAACCTACTTTTTGAGAGCTCCTGACTCACATAGATCAAAGATAGTCTTCTGTCTTTCAGACATTAATTTTCGAAGTTTATTTATATTTTGAATAACCCATCCCCCATATGACCCCTTCCTACTACTAATAGTTAAATATCCTTTTTATGCATTCCAGATCACGTGGTATCTGGGGGACAAAACAAAGCGATTAGTTTACGTTTATACTGGTTTTTATGATATTGCATCGGCAGAACTTAAAATTCGTCTATCTTCATCTTCCATTATTCAACAAATGAAAAAGTTTATTGGGGGGCAGATGATGCCATATTGATTCATTTGTCAAGTATCACCAGAGTATCATAGACATGACATGTCTATTGGCTAAAATGACAAGTATCTAGTAATCTGGAAGTCTGGACCACTGAAATACTGAAATGCCTAACTGATTATAGCCGTATTCGGGTTCGCAATAAATACTGTTCTAGGACAGTCAAAAATAGTCACCCACCCAATTAATGTAGATATATTCGCGACAATCCCTTCACGCCTCAACAGTCCAACTATTTCGAACCGTTCCTGAACTGTTTTTGTTGTGAACCCGAATACAACCTATGTTGGCGAAACTGATTATAATTCTTATTCATAACCTAAATTTATTGCGATTGTCCGATGTAGGAATTGAAAATATTTTTAAGAGTTCAGAAGGCAGTAGGTTCTCATTTCATTACCAGAACATTGAAACATGACTAATTCTCATTACCTTGATTTGTCTTTGTTAGTAATTTTTCAATTTGTTGATATCCTAACCTAATCTTTACATTTTCAGGAAGTTTGAAGAGGATTATGATAAGGAAGTGACTTCTGCATTGTTCAAGAATAACATTATTGAAGCTCTGAACGAGTTATTTGGAGAAGTTGGGAGTGCGATAACTATTGACCTGTTGAAATTCAATCCTAAAGAAAAACGAGGATTTCTGAGAGTGCCAAATTCACATTACGTTAAACTGAGATCTAGCTTGACACTTTGTGGCAGATACGAGGGCGAGATCTGCAGTTACATTATCCATAAAGCCTCTCCTCTCTTACTAGCACTTCAAGCAGATAGTCGAACATATAAACACTGATAATAAAATGTCACATTGTCGAAAAGTTGGTCCTAACGACAAAGATATTCTAATCTTTGCCACAAAAGAGGACCATCAGATCCCCAGTAAAGTAACACTTCCTGATCCCGATCCACAACCAGGTTTGATTTTACCCAATGGTGATATCAACTGGAACTGTCCCTGCTTGGGGGGAATGGCAACAGGTCCATGTGGTGTTGAGTTTCGTAATGCATTCAGTTGTTTCCATTATTCTGAAGCTGAACCAAAAGGTGAATAACAGGAATCCTGTTTTATATTTCAAGGAAAATATTTCTATAATTTCATCTTTATAACCTCCAATATTTGTTTCTAAAGCTACTGAATTGTCAAAAACTGATTATGCCCTGACAATAACCTTCTTTCAGGTAGCGATTGTTATGATCTCTTTAAAGGAATGCAAACTTGCATGCAAAAGTATCCAACCTTGTACAATAAAGATCTAGCAGATGACGATGATCTTAATGGAATGAGTCAAGTGGAAGCTAATACGAAAGATGATAAAAGTGAACCTCAACCAGCTGCTACTGCGAAATGATTTAAAATAAGTTATTAGTAATATTTCTGTAGGTGAAAGATTGTTCCTCTTGTGTTATTAATTCATGTTTGAAAATTAAATAATGATGGGCGGTTTTGGTGAAACTAATTCTCTACTGATTTCATTTTGAAAACGAAATATCTCAATGGAATGTGTTCCAGAGTATATTGCCTTTTCGTTTATATGGCTGAAGTATAACCAAACTATTGTCCAGAGTATCAAAAAAAATTGTCAACAATACTTATGGTCTGGTAGCCAGTTGAATCATTTGATAATAATATTTTTAAAATGTATATTTTATAACATTTAACACTTTCAGTACTGATCAAACTGGGAAATAAATGCTGTAAAATTCAAAACACATGAAAATGGCGGTGTTTTTTTTAACAAGGATGCCAACAATACAGCTTCCGAATTTTGTATTTTTTTGTTGGCATACACACCTACTACATATGTTAGATATGATTCGTATTGGCCATAGACAAATAATACGAGACTATTTGAATAATTTGCTGTTCCGAAATACAAGTTTACTGCGCAACACAGAAATGTGACAGAAGACAGAACATAGCCACAGAACACCCTATCTACACAGAAGCGCAACTTGAAGGCGGTCCCTTTGATCTTTTGGGGTCAATTTTTCGTAACCTTGATTTAAAGCTTGGCTTGTATAATGTCATGTCCTGGCGGTAAATTCAAACTGTCGGTTGATATACAGTTCAAGTGATACACCTTTGTTAACTTTCTAGACTGAGCATTTTTACTTCTAAACTGAAATTGGGGCAGTTTTGATTGCATTTGAAGATACGACCCTAGGAAGGTCTTAATAATTCGGAACTTACATTTCCCCTATCAAATTCGTCTAAATGCTTCGTTGATCAGCAATCTACATTCCCTTATACTCAACAAATATAAACGGAGGATTTGGATGATTACCAAAATAATTTCAGTGAATAGGCTTACTGTTTTTTGCACCTTTAAAAAAAAGTAGATAGAAAAGTGGTGTAGGCAGCTATTTGATGTTCAAATAGTTTTAGAGTAATCAACTGAATTTTGCAGGAACGAACGTTTAAAACTACTCTGATCATGCTTTCATCCGATATTAATAAAATTTATCAGTAGTAATAGTAATAACCCAAGGACATTTATAATTGTTCGAAAATTTAATAACACCCTAACAACACAAATGTGAGGTTGACAATATACAAAGCCAAGCTTTCGACTCGGTCGGTCGGAACGCTTCAGTTGCGCTTCTGTGTAGATAGGGTGTTCTGTGACATAGCCGAGTTTGATACAGCGTTGCCACAGCTGACAAAAAGATAGTAGCAGATTTGAGAAAAAAATCGGAGTAGAATTGGACTCGATTGGAGTAGAACTATAGCGACCAAAAAGAGAAGTAGAAGAGTACATGATTTCGTAGACTTGACATTTGACAGGTAACTGACAGACAGCTGGTTAAAGTTTTGGGATAAAACAAAAAACCAAAGGTTTTGAAGTCGAGTAGTGAAGTAATTATATATTTCGTATATTTTTCTACAAAATTTCGAAATATTCATAGAGGTAAATGAAAACCGAATAATGCGTAGATCTTCAATACTCTCAAAATGTAGAAGGAAAAATAAATAGAACTCTTTTATAATGCAATAAATAGGATGTACATGAGTTGAACAAAATTTATAAATATGTGTGTACAAACACATCACAGTCCCAGCTCACAAAACATATCAGACTAAAAAGAGAACGAATTATTGTCAAAATTTTATACAATATGTAAAAGTGAAATATTGTTTTATCTCGCAACTTATAATTCCCATTCTTTTTATTCAAATATCATAAAAATTCTTACCAAAACAATGAAGACTACGAACAAATGAACAGGAGAAAGCAATATTACATATTACAACAACTTTTCAAAGAAAATTGAACTCTATCATAAAATAAAAAATTGAAAATAAAAAGCAATAATATATAATTATTGAGTATTATATAAATACAGTTTTAGCTTTTCGGGGTATTAAACCACATTTTTTCTCTGTAGGCCATATATCCATTGGTGAACGAAATTATCCTGGTTGGTAGGAAGTTATCTGAATATGAACCGTATTTAGGAGAAACAATTTTCCGATGTGAGAATCAGGTTCCTGATTCTCACATCAGTCAACACCAGATATCTTATGGATATCCACTTTATGTCCAATTCACGTCGGAATATCCCTGTACCTATTCTGGACATCCATGAGTAATCAAAAGCAGGATGTCCGAAAGATATCCGGAAATGAAAATCCATAAGATATCCATCCACCGAATATTTACCTCTGGGCTCATTCTGGACATCCATAAAATATCCAATACTGAATATCTTAAAGATATCCTGAATTTAATTTCCATTAGATATACTGGAATGAATATTCTCATGATATCCCAAAGTATATCCATGAAATATCAAATAACTGAATAGTCCTTAAAAGACCTTATCTGGACATCCATCAGATATCCAATACTGAATATCCTAAAGATATCCTGAACTAAATATCATAAGATATCTTGAAGTAAATATTCTCATGATATCCCAAAGTGTTCATCCATAAGATATACATTAACTGGATAATCTTCAGAGGAGCTATTCAGGATATCCCATAAGATATCCAAAACTGTATGTCAATATTGTTGAATATTCTCAATTTTGAATGGCCTACTTCAAACTTATCCTGATAAGTGAGGTGATGTTTGAAAGTGGAGTCTCTATGTATCACTCACATTATATTAATAATAATGAATTATAATCAGCTAGTCAAAGGTTATTTTGAAACCACAACAGAGTTTATGGGTTATGTACAGTATAGTTACCCTGTCTACTGTGAATCAAACTATAAACCTGCGTTGTTCAATATTGAGATTAATTCATAAATGAATGGATATATCCCTGAATACTATCCCATGGATATTTCCCAATTATATCCACGGACGTCCATAAATATCCACCGGATACCAAATAGATGTCCTCTGGATATCTTCGATATCCAAAAACCTTATAGATATCCGTGAACAATAACTCATGGATATCCTTGAACGATATCTTATGGATATCCGGAAGGATATCTTATGGAAGTCCAGCTTCTTGCGCTCGGGACATCTATAAGATACCCACCGGATACCAACTGAATGTCCTCTGGATATCTGTGAGCAATATTCTCATAGATATCCCTGAACGATATCTTATGGATATCCCGGAAGGATATCTTGTGGAAGTCCAGCTTGTTCCACTCGGGCAATCCATCAGACATCCATAAAATATCCACCGGATATCAACTGGACGTCCTCTGGATATCTGTGAACAATATCTCATGGATATCCCTGAACGATATCTTATGGATATCCCGGAAGGATATCTTATGGAAATCCAGCTTGTTCCACTCGGGCAATCCATCGGACGTCCATAAAATATCCACCGGATATCAACTCTGGATGTCCTCTGGATATCTTCGATATCCCAAATGAATGTCCACTGGATATCCATAGAATGCCCGTGTGTTGACTGGGTAATTACAAGGTTTATTCGGCTTATTATCCAACTTTCACATCTAGTGATATAGAGGATGAGCCGCTGACATATAATTCAGGGCTATTGACTAAGTAAAGTGGTTATCGCAGTTGCTAACCTTCGTAGCAACTCTGATCATAACTTGCCATAATGGGTGGTAAGCTGTTTTTCCTTAACAGGATATCTAAAGTAGTTGCCTGTGAACCAATACTCACAGCAACTGGTCATTATAGTAGCAACTTAACTTGAAAAGTGAATACCAATTTTGCGCTTAGCAACTGACCTTGAACATAACGACAATTTTTAGTCGCTATCCATAACAACTCTGCTTAGTGAATTGCCCTGGTTATCAGATTCAACGAAATTATCTTTGAAGTCAATTATATGAAGCGACTCGTCTGATTCACTTCTCTCCCAGGGTCCCACTCTATGGAAGATGCAATGGGGATGACGGCTGCAAAACTCTATCACTAGGAGCGCCACCACTGCATGTGAATTTGACAGCCTCTCAAGTCAAATGACAACAATTCAAAACATTAAACGTCCTTTCTTTGCAATAATTAAGAATATAAAGATTTGAAATCGACATAAAATGGTCTTATGTAGTGCATTCGGATGTAAAAATGTAGGTACGCATTTATTTCCAAAAGAAACAAAACTGAAAAAGCAGTGGGAAGTAGCCCTGAAAAGAAAGAGCTTTCAGGCTTCTGAGCATTCTAGATTATGCTCCAGTCACTTACAAAAGAACGTAGCAGGGCTAGTAGATGGTTATTATGGTGATTTTTATCGAAACACCTCTGTAATCAGTTTGAATTTTTAACCTTTCACTCAGTTCTTTTTTTTTTCCTTTGAGGGATCCACCACGTTCCCTCAACAAACTTTTCAGTTCTGGTACAGACGAACATCCATATCTATCGGTTGGAGAAAATATCCTTATGATTCTTATATAAGTTTCTTTTGAAAATATTCATTAAAATAAAAATAAAACATAACCTGCAAAATCACTCGTTAGGCACATGCAGTCGTGCTGCCACCTACTAAAAGCTTTGGGTCATCTCCCCCATTGTGATCTAACCCAGTCAACACACGGGCATTCTATGGATATCCAGTGGACATTCATTTGGGATATCGAAGATATCCAGAGGACATCCAGTTGATATCCGGTGGATATTTTATGGACGTCCGATGGATTGCCCGAGTGCAACAAGCTGGATTTCCATAAGATATCCTTCCGGGATATCCATAAGATATCGTTCAGGGATATCCATGAGATATTGTTCACAGATATCCAGAGGACGTCCAGTTGATATCCGGTGGATATTTTATGGACGTCTGATGGATTGCCCGAGTGGAACAAGCTGGACTTCCACAAGATATCCTTTCGGGATATCCATAAGACATCGTTCAGGGATATCTATGAGATATTGTTCACAGATATCCAGAGGACATTCAGTTGGTATCCGGTGGGTATCTTATAGATGTCCCGAGCGCAAGAAGCTGGACTTCCATAAGAAATCCTTCCGGATATCCATAAGATATCGTTCAAGTATATCCATGAGATATCTATAAGGTTTTTGGATATTGAAGATATCCAGAGGACATCTATTTGGTATCCGGTGGATATTTATGGACGTCCGTGGATATAATTGGGAAATATCCATGGGATAGTATTCAGGGATATATCCATTCATTTATGAATATTCGCATAAGTTAATCTCAATATTGAACAACGCAGGTTTATAGTTTGATTCACAGTAGACAGGGTAACTACTGTACATACCCCATAAACTCTGTTGTGGTTTCAAAATAACATTTGTCTAGCTGATTATAATTCATTATTATTAATATAATGTGAGTGATACACAGAGACTCCACTTTCAAACATCACCTCACTTATCAGGATAAGTTTTAAGTAGGCCATTCAAAATTGAGAATATTCAACAATATTGACATACAGTTTTGGATGTCTTATGGGATATCCTGAATAGCTCCTCTGAATATTATCCAGTTGATGTATATCTTATGGATGACCACTTTGAGATATCATGAGAATATTTACTTCAAGATATCTTATGATATTCAGTTCAGGATATCTTTAGGATATTCAGTATTGGATATCTGATGGATGTCCAGATAAGGTCTTCTAAGGATTATTCAGTTATTTGATATTTCATGGATATCCACTTTGGGATATCATGAGAATATTCATTCCAGTATATCTTATGGAAATTAAATTCAGGATATCTTTAGGATATTCAGTATTGGATATTTTATGGATGTCCAGAATAAGCCCAGAGGTAGATATTCGGTGGATGGATATCTTATGGACTTTCATTTCCGGATATCTTTTGGACATCCTGCTTTTGATATCTCATGGATGTCCAGAATAGGTACAGGGATATTCCGACGTGAATTGGACATAAAGTGGATATCCATAAGATATCTGGTGTTGACTGGGAAGTATAACAAAAGAAAAGAAAGAACAAATTACAGATGGACGACGCACTCGTGGGACGCTGGCTGTGCCTCCAGGCGGTAGCTATGCCGGGCGGAAACAGATTTTCTTCGTTTTTTGCTTTGAACTATGGTCATCCGATATAGAATGACTATAGTACATCTAGGCTGCGTTTCGTTTCCAAAAATTGTTACCTCAGCCGTTCCGTTTTACTGGTTACCACAGTGACCACCATCTCGAGTTATCAGTCTGGTCAACCAGACACGAAAACGGAACACGGCTCAAGTGACATATTCGGGCGAGCCGTTTCTTACAATTACGATTGAACTCCACAGGTGAATTCGTTCTGATATTTTAACAGCTGCGTTCGTGTTGTCGCCCAAAACAACCCAGGTGCGGAATCAATAACCTTATCGGATTTTTTCTGAAGTTCTGTTCTATTGTTTTAAATGGCACTGAAAGCCCCGTTAATGCAGTGAATGGCCTAATCACTGGATCGGGCTTCATCGCGAACGTAGCATTAACGGAAGAGCGGATTCTCATGCAGTTCAATTTCGTTTCTTCCCAACCCATCTCATGGTTTATATATACGAACGTTGCCGTTACCTCAGTTCTCAGAGAATTTTGGAAAATCTTTTATGGAGTGATACCAACACTTAGAAGAATATAAATAATAAATTTCCATTTGAGCATGAATAAGAAGCAAGAAGCGTTAGAAGCGTGACTTGCTACAACCAAAATACAGAATCTGAGTTTCTCAACTCTAATCAAGTACTCTCTACGTTATCATTTGTAAAATGGAATATTCAAAGTAAAATTTAAATAATTTTAAAATTCCTGCTGGGAATACACAAGATGTATAGTATAAATATGATAAACTATTACGAATTCTAGAAATTCAATTCGAAAAAAAACAGCCATAACATAAAATAAAAATCTCCTATCCCCTATCCACCTCGAGATAAATATACACAATCTTGAATTATATTAGATATGGCAACGTTTTACTAGGGAAATGCATTGGTCAGTTTTTTGATTGTCAGTTCTGTAATGTCGTACATACTAATACGTCATAGTTGAATGCGAATTATAAATTCGTTGTTTGTGTAGTTTGGACTTAATTTCGTGTTTATTTTGTTTTGTTTTAATGTGCTTTTAGTGTATTTCCTTAGCAGTGACTAAGAAATACACGTTGTAATTTGGAATGGATATGAAGCCAAAAGCACCCAAAGAAAAGCGCAGGTCAGTTCAATTTTTTCTTTCAGTTTTATATCTATAATTTGTTTATGGAGGCTGAGAATCTTTTCGAACTGGAAAACAAACGACAAGTTATTACACAATCCCTCATTTAGGGGACATATTTATTTTGAGGTTGGACTGGTTGTTTTGTCTTTTAACCTACTTTCTATGCATGACAACTCATACTATGGATAAATCTTCGATAAATCCATTTTTAAGGAGCCTGATCCCATATGCAGAGGGCCAAAAAGCCTTTTTTTATGATTCCAACGGGCTTAGTGTAGATACTACTCTGTTCGGATAAATGAGCTCCACTAGATAGATCTCTTCGACACCTAACTGGGCTGCCACATAGTAATCACACTGCCCTCACTCATTCATTTCTCTTATCAATGAAATCATGTAGCAATCAGATGGATGTTTCCATCAGAAGTAGACGATATAAAGTATCTCGATGAGAAAGATCAGAGCAAACTGTCTATTGGTTGTTTGTTCAACAATATATTTCCTGCATATTGTATTCAATGAATGTGTTTCAACTCATCATTACAAACGAATACCTATATAATTTGAGTTATATGACAGAGCAATTCCAGTCTTCCAATCTATTGAATTTTCAGCAATAAAGGCCCTTGGAGGCATCTTGACAAATTATACTGGAAAATATAGAAGAAATTAGCCATTATCAACGATCTAACAACAGATCAAAGCATTCCAAATAGTTTTCCATCGTAAGGCCCGAGAATGGTTTTCATTCTCAAGTCTAAAGGTACTCAAATCGTGAACTTCAATAGATGAATCTATTTTTCCAAGTCAGAGGAGCACTCAGTTTCACATGAAATTAATTTATGTTGATCCTTTTCACCCAATGAATAGTATATGCTCACCAGTACAGATTATAAGTTTCAGAATTAGAATTTTGGAAAATCCAACAGGATTAAGATTTTTTGAAAGTTTTTCAAAAATTGAAGGAGTGAATGGTGGACTTTTTATAATATTACTTTTCCTATATGTTTGGTAGATCCATATCTGTTCTAGTTTATACATTTTCAAATTATTATTATTTTGTTAGTAGAGGTGTTGATAGATAGATATTTGATCTTTTCGAGTTATTTTTTGAAAATATTTTTGTTCATTTTTTAATGTTCATACACAAAACACCCATGAACTCCTATTAAAATGTTATCAATTCAATTTCGGAATCGAGTTTGGATCTGAAAAGAGCCCTCCAGGTCATTAACAGAAATATTATCAAAACTAGCTATCATTGTCTACTATCGCCCAGACAAGAACCATCAGAAATTTAGAATGAAATGGGTGTTCCTCAGGGTAGTGTCATGGACCCCTTACTTTTTGTTTGCATCACAATGAAATTGCTCATGATTGAGCACTACCAATTCGCCTAAAAGGCAGAGTACCGTATCGCTCTGGGGCGTCTAATCTGTTAAAAAATATTTACTTATGCAAAATTTGAAGTAGACTGGACCAATGCAACATGTTGTCCCATAGAAACTTTGATCCTGTTTTTCACCCACTTAGGGGTGGAATTTCAGGAAACCCTTCGTATTGGTTGCCTAGGTCATACAGAGAACACACCCTACAAGTTTCAGGTCTCTACGATCAGCGGTTTAGGCTGTGCCTAGGGGTGTGACTTCGGAAATCCGGTGTACAAAATTCAGGAGAAATCTTGTTGAAATCCGTGAAATCCATGTTGAAACCCGTGAAATCCATGTTGAAATCAAGAAATTCCACCTGAACTTCTTGATTAAATCCTGCAATCCACTAGAAATTCTGATTTGGTATACAAATTTTACGGTAGTGAAACATCCCTCGGGCTGGCGTTGATCTGTCAGTCAGTTATTCAGGACAAAGCATTTTATTTATGTAATAGATTAACAAAAAACCTTTGTAGTGATTGGAATATAAAAGCTACGGACTTTTTTGTAGAACTGATAGAGACCAACATTTTTGGTGAACATTATGTTCGTCTATACCGAACCGTTTAATCAACGCACACCGTCAAATCATCACATCTCGCTCGCTTTTCTCCGACTTGATTCATATAGGTATGCAATTATTTCTTACTGAATTTTTTGTTCAATCATAATAAAACATAGCCTATATCCTCGCCTAAATCACTCCTGGATAGTGTACTTTCTGTTAGTCAAACAATTTTCTCGACAATTTTCATGATCGGATCAATATTTCCCAAGATTACCCCTACAAAAAATCAAACGAACAAAGTTATAAACGATCCTCTTCATGATATTATTATCATATTATTAGTATAGGTATAGATAAGTGAGGCAGTTGACAAGAAATGGGCCTTCGGAAATTGTAAAATTATTTTCTGATTTTTAGTCTATTTACCGCTACTTGCGCATCTTACTACTGATAATTATTCATTCGAGCATCTAGCAAAGAAAAGTTTTGGGAGATCATTCCCTATTCTTGTACTTACCGACATAGGCGCCGGAACTCCAAAATTACTATGGGGGCTCGGTCTCCAAAAATAAACATATAATAATATAATATATATATATATATATATATGTGTTTATATATATATATATATATATATATATATATATATATATGTTTATATATATAAACCGTCTAAATTTGGAAAATCCTCATCCAATGAAAATTAAACTTGGGGTTGCAGTCATAAATTGAGTTTGGCCTGATATAGTGAAACTCTTTATTAAATTGTCGAGCTTTCGAAAATCTTTATTTTCTTTTTCAAGACATCTGAAAAACAGTGTTTATTGTTACATAAAGCACTAAAACATGTTAAAATTGAACTTACTAATGTGAGATCAGATATAAAACAGCAGACGAAAAATCCTTGTCCATCACAAACAGAAAAAACATTTCTTATCCGAAACATTCATAAAAACTAAACTGGAAACCATGTCTCCGAAAATATCACTGGGAAGAAATGGAACCATTCATCCATATTACATTGAAGTGCACGAATTAATACATGTGCATATGATTAACAGAACAATTTGGAAAAAAAATTTTAATTTCACATTTTTAACAATACTTAGCGACTTGTTGAGTGAACAGAGAACATGGCCCAGTGTGAGCACAGAGCATGGAACTGCAGGGAAAACAGCACACAACAGAACCAAGTGATGGTTGACAACGTCTTGTCACCTGTCAATAGCTCCACTCCACCAAAACCAGAGCATGTGTTCCATTCTCAGGGTCGGAGTTTATCAACTTCAACTTTAAAAGTTAGAAAAAGAAACATTTCAGTTTAAGTTTGGGCAAGTTGTTTTTGATGATCAAAATTCAAAATGTAATTATAAATAATACTGAGGTTTGCTATATCAGACCTCTTATTCATCGGATTTTGTTGTTTACTGATATAAACCATCTCCAAAAAGTTTCTTTTGTTGTAATTATCTTCAACTGCTAAAATTGTGGGGTTACCAAAATTAAAGATCCCAATGTTCCAGATTTAGACGGTTTTTTCAACTGGTCCAGTCAAGAGACTACCCTTTTCTCTCTCTCTCTCTCTCTCTCTCTCTCTCTCTCTCTCTCTCTCTCTATATATATATATATATTTAATAAAGTAAGTAAAATAAAGCCAGTGTATTATACCAAATGGCGAGTCTGAGTACTACAAAAGAAACAAATAACCAGTTTCTACATGAACTATATAATATATATGTACCAAATAGGATCAAAATTATAATTTTACTCATGTTCGAAGGTCTGCCGTCTTTGGTTATTTTTTAAAATGAAAATATTTGCTATCTCGTGATTACTAACTTCTTTAAAAAGTAGCTCTGTAGAAGTTCAAAATAGCACAATCTATTAGTCTTTGCTTTGTCATCGTGGACCGTTAATACGTTCTCGATTTGATATATCAGTATCACATCTTTTTATTTTTTATTACAATATATACGGCATACGTACGTACCTTTTTTAATAGTGACTAAGGCTTTGAGTAACAAACTCCGGCGGTTTTGTTACTGACACTGTTGCCAGCGTGATAACAATGAGACCGATATATAATTTGTAATTTTTGCTACCAGAGCATGGTAACAGTTTCGCAAGTCAGAAATTCACTATGGGGGCTCCGCCCCTATAGCCAATTTTATATGGGGGCCCGAGCCCCCATTGCCCCCATGGTTCCGGTGCCCCTGCTAGCCGATGTGTCCTTATCCATAAAAAAAAAAGATCTCGAAGATATCGTCATCGCTTAGCGTGTTTGGACTTTCAGTCTTCCAGGAAAATCTAGTAGATGGCGTTTTCCGTACCTCAAACACCATGTACTTATTGGAATTCACTTTCCATTCTAAGAGAACGGAAGATTCGAAATTCTTTACTGAAGGAATCTATGGATGGCCGAAGCGGTAATACTTTTGTCGCTCTGAGCACGTATTTTTCTGTGGAACTTTACGTACCTAATTCGGTCTCCTCTAGAAAAAATCCAAAGAAAATTTTCGGCGGTCTCGTATAGTTTCGGAGATACAGGTCCATTTTGTTGTAAAACTTCGCAATTTTTCACATGAAATATCTTTTGTTTGAACAAACAGAATTCGCCCTTCTTCTGATCAAACACCACTCATACTCTTATTTACTCGTTTTTAAGCAGAAAAACCATCAGTTTTTCCAAAAATGCATTTATTTTCAAACCATAACCAATTTGTTGTGATGTTATAGTGCAATGACAGTCGAAAGTGATGTACTTGCAGTGTTGCCGCTCTCATTGTTATTGTAGGGAACTGATAGTATTAATGTTGACTTCTGGAGAAAATTCGATTTTTTGAAAAAATAATGTTTTTCTGTGTCTTAAAATGTTGAAAACGAGTGAATGAGAGAGTGAGTGGTGTTTGATCGGAAGGACGAATTTTGTGTGTTCAAACAACAGAAATTTGATATGAAAAATTGTGAAGTTTTACAACAAAATGGACCTACTTATATCTCCAAAAATAGACGAGATCGCCCCAAAATTCATTTGGATTTTTTGTAGAGGAGACCGAATTACCGTCGAAACGGCCTCGAAAACAGCTATTTGGCTTTGGATTTGTGAATAGTTAAGTATTTCGTTCGCTTATGTCTCTCATTTAGTTTTTTTTCCATTATCAAAGTACCTTAGAACTTGTCTTTTGGTTGATTAATCAAATCTTTATTGAGTAATGGTGAAACTCTCAGAATTGCCTGCCAACATCGCTTTCAACCAAACAGTTACCACTAACAGCTTGTTTCGACGATGCGATTTGTCGCTGCAGCTCCAGAAAATTGCATGTACTTACTTACTGCAAGTTTTTCGAGTTGCCTGAATCTTCATTTGTGCGATAAGTTGCAGCGACGTAGTGATTGATGTCTGTGGTGAATTTGTTGCCGCAAACTACGAATATGTGGTGGCACCATTGTGAAGAATGGTAATTTTGAATATTTCAATTATTTTTCGACAATGCAGAAATCAAGTGAAGTGATGAGGTGAATTCATCACAATAACAATCATTAGAAATGAATAAAATCATATACCAGTTGTGATAATGTAGGCGTTTATCTTGGTAACATTCAATGGTATTTTTCAATATTGGCAATGAAAACTAACAGATAGATGACATTTCTCGCAGCGACAAGTTGCCGCTAGGAATTGCAGCGACAAATCGCATCGTCGAAACAGGCTGTAAGATGCCTAAAAACTCTGGTGTTGCAGTTGATGAGATTTTGTTCAGAATTTCATGGCGAAACTCAAGATGGATGGAAATTTAAATGAATTTCGAACTAAAACAACTATATATGAAACCATGAAATGTAATATAGGTGTTCATGCAAGGAACTAAACAATTCAAATTATATTAAAACTAGGAAAGATGGCCAATATTCAGCTAAGAAATTGATTTCCATAATTCACTGATGCTTCGAATACTACTCGCTCTGGAAAAAGATACCTCAGCTGATGAAACGTTATAAAAAGGTCGTGTTTGATCCGAGGTTTGATCGAGTTTGGCATCAGGGCCTCCTTTCCAAACTGCCGTCTTATGGTTTGCCTCCTCAGTTGTGTGCTTTGTTGAAGAGTTTCTTGTCTGATAGGTCTCTGTATGTGGTTGTTGATGGAGTATCATCTGATATTCTCCCAATAAATGCAGGTTTTCCACAGGATTCAGTTCTAGCTCGTATTTTTTTTCAATCAATGATTTGCTCGAGAAAACATTTTGTTCATTACATAGTTTAGCGGACGACAGTACTCTTCATACCAGTTTCTCTACCAGAGTCCCCATACCAGCTCGAGAAACAAAATTTCAAAGAAACATTCATGTCAATAAAATTAACAATGACTTGGTTAAAATAATAGAATGGGGTAACATGAACTTGGTGGAAGCTGAGCTTTGGAACTCCTTGCCGAGAGAGGTTCTTCCATAGGCTTACAAACTTAAAAAATTCAAAGTGAATGTAAATTCGTATCTCCTGTCCCTTGATTCACGCGATGTTCTTTGAACATTACAAGGCTTCCCTTTCGTGTGAATCTACATATAAAAAAGACAGTTTTCGTTCATTAATTGATGTTGCATGAATACCTATATATTCTTGATTTATATTTCATCTAAACTCGAAAAATTATTATTCATGCAATGATTCTGAAGCATAATGGAAATAAATTCGAACTCGATTTTAAAATTTCCTCCATTTCGATGGGTTAACGATTGGAATTTCGATTCGAGGTAAAGTTTCGTTATATCGTCGTGTTTGAAACATATTCGCACAGAAACTTGTATTCCAATGTGTGAAATACAAATGAAAAAGCAAAACGCGTACTTTTGTTTCCCACCTTTCAAATATGAGAATAACCATTAAAGTACACGTTACTCGTCACTTATACACCCTCTTCAATCTGCTTCAATCTCGGCTTCGATATAGTTTTCTTGCAGATATTATTTCACATAAAAAGTTCAGCTGAAATTCCTAGTAGCTATACTTTTTGGATTTGAACAGTGAACCAATGCCACATTTATTAATAACGAAGTTAAATGAAATTAACACAAGTTGTAAATTTGGTCGGCATTCTAAACAAAGATTATAGGTTGCCTGTCGTTCAGCGTCCAAAAGAACTAGTACTTATAGCTAGAGCTAGCCTACTGGTCGACTGACTATATATTTCCTAGGAAATTTGCAACACTTCTTTGCGAGCGCCATCTGAACTAATTTAATGGAGGAGGCCATGAAGCCTATTATCATAGTAGGCATGTGTCGCCAATTTTCAGGCATCTTTCTTTCCACTCTCCCATTTGAGCTATCCGCTTGGTTGAACAGATGTGCAAAGGGGACACGGCCTTCAGTAGGTATTTTCCAAATTGAATCCATTATTACCGATATTATCGAATCGCCCCACTCCCATCAGCGGCAATCAACTCATTAACACACGTGATGGAAAAGAACTGCCAGTCGACCAAATAATTTGTGGGGTGTCTTTTCACGGATTATAGGCCAGGAGTACCATACATAAGGCCGCGATCGGTTTCCAAATATTACTATTAGCCGTTCCGTTGTACTGATTACCACAGTGACCACCATCTCGAGTTACAAGTCCGGTTAACCAGACAGAGAATCGGAACACTGCCTTTATATGGTTGTAAGGCGGCGTAGAGAAGATCGGGAGAGATCTATCGAATAAAAATATCGACCTCGGCAATCCTAAAAAGTTGGCCTATTTGTACAGAAAGTTATAAACTATGAGAAAACACAACGATCATTAGGTAATTATTTAATACTTCGGAAATCGGGTCTACACAATGATTAGAAATCTCACAAATCCATGTTGAATTCCAGCAATCTCAAATTCTGAAATCTTCAGTGAAATTCATCAATACAATCAGAAATCTTGCAATCCAAGTGTAATTCTTGAAATCTTAAATTTTTAAGTTTCTAATGAACTCCGCGAATCCAGTAATAAATCTTGAGATCGAAGAGTTGATCCTGAAATCTTAAAATTTCAAGTCTCAAATGAAATCCACAAATCTTGTAAGAACTTTTGAGATCCAGGTGTTCATCCTAAAATCTTTAATAACTATGACCTCATACCAGTTTCCAGAAATGAAGCAATACTATAATTGATCCTAAAATTGCTTATTTGTAGCATCCTTGCGACACAAAGCCAAAATTCATGGTAGATGATTGGTCATTAATTTAATGTGATCAAGTTTTAACCTCTACGTTGGCGAATGACATTTACAGAAAAACACTTTACGTAGATTATGGGCTTCATGTTGGTAGTTCGAATATGTATTTCTTGATTATTCTCTGATTTTTTTCGAGTGATGGGTGTATAGAACAAGAATAATAATACAAAAACCTCGGCAAAAGTTAATATTTCTACACCGAGAAATTGCTTAGCTTCGGTGTCGGTCTTTTCAAAGTTTGCATTTTTTCCTGCTAATACTAATATTTTTTCCGATGGTCCATCCTCCATGACAACCTTGCTACGTCACGTAACATCCATATTTTATTAATTCTTCGACTGAATATCCTGGGCTGTATACAGTGTCTCGCAAAGCCATGTGAAGAACCTTGTCTATTGAAGAAACGCATTATGTTACCTACGCCGTCTATCCACTCAGGAAATCGTCAACTGGTTTTCAAATCCGATTATTTCGTTCGAAGTAGGGGGTCAATATACGGGCGGTAACAAAAGCCAACGTTCTCCCTTCGACGGCGGAGAAGCCCTTTCATGACAAACAAGCACATCGAAATATGATCTCAGTAGGTTCAGAGTTTTCAAGCATCGTTACTTTTAGTATGAATTTCATGAAATTCCCGAGCTCGGGTCAGTTCATCATGCGCTATAACTACTGATTTCTTCATTTGAAGATGCCAATTTTTGTCACAGAACCTGGGCAACCCTGATATTAATAGGGAATATACATGAAAATTTGTCTCGAAAAAATTTTCTCGAATCTTTATTATCTTCACATCATAATTTAACGGATTTTTTTATTCAGTTATTATTTCAATGCATAGAATATTTTATGAACTGTAAATTGAGAAGAAAATTCAAACTAACGAAACGCGTCACGATTGGTCGAAACGAAATGTGACATCGGCGACACAATCGATATTCGTACGTTAGTGGTAAAATATTTCAAACTTGTAATCCTGTGGTGATTTATAGTGAATCTAGGATGATGACTGAAACTGATTTTGTCGAAGCACAATCGGACAATTCACCGAAAGTGGATATATTTATGATGGCAGCATATTTTGCATCAAATCTCGATTTTTCGTACACATAGATCAAAGGAGTGACAGCTGCGAGGTAATCATTAGGTTTGTTATATAATGTATTGTTATGTGATGTATTGTTGTTATATGGTGTATTTGAGTCCATAATGCCTACAGCAGAGACGTATATTATAAATCGATATTTCGATATGTTTGTAAACTAAGTTAGGTTAGTTCCAAACCGAATTGTCCAGTGCTGAATAGCTAATGCAAAACTTACTTCCGACTAATTCATACTGAGCTTCATATAAATATAGCACGGTTTCAAAGATACATTATCCCTTCTCATCCTCTTACACCATTGTTTTCGTACTTTTGCATCGCTTGGAATACGAAACACCTTTTGTTGGGTGTGTTCCTAACAGTGTTTCTACACTTCGGTACAATACTCATAATAGAGGAGCCCAAGAGGGGATTTCGGGATTTACTTAAGCGCGGCAGATTAATATACAGGGGGATACCTTGTACCCGGTTAAGTACTCACCAGATCAGATTAGTCAAAAAAAAATTGATCATCTGAAATTCTCGAGCGCGTCAGATTAAGGTAGGGTGAGTTAGTTACATCCTGTTACGTGTAGATTCCACTAATCTGACAATTCGAGAGTGACCTAAAGAAGGAGGAGGGCTACAAAATTGTAAAAAAAAACTTCATCCCGACATTCTTAAGCGTGGCTAATTTTTTTAATTGTAAAGGGAATACTTCAAGAATTACAAAAAATATTTAATCTGACGATTTCCACAAGCCGTCCCCACTCTGGTTTCTGTTGCCATGACGCCATGACAGTTGATCACACAGACTCGTTCGTGGCATGATATTGTTTACAACGAATATCCAACGTTTTGAAATTAAAAAAATTCAATTGCTAATGATTATTTCTTTATAAATACAAGTATTCTACTAAAAAAAAACATGCACTTTTTATTTGCATGCTTTTTCCTGAGCTTTTCAATTAATCAAGTTCAATGATTCGAAGAAATGATAAAAAAAATTCAAATTGACAGAATAGGCAAATCCCTCCAGATAATCGTCAGATTATGATATTGCAACGTCTAGTGCGTGAAGAAGAACCACTCGTATATATCTTAATCTGACGCGCTGGTGTATTTCAAAATGACGATTTTTTTTCACATTCTAATAATGGCCGCGAGTCTGCGTCACATCCAAACCGTCAGATTATTATATAAGAGCTTTTTTTAGGTTCACTCAAGATCCCCTCAGAAAATCTGACGCGCTTGAGGATTTTTTTTTTCATTTTCAACCCTTACGTAAGACCACCCCCATCATGGAAACAATCATATTAACATACGTACATTTTTAAAATTATGTAGGACATAGATGATATCAATATGTGATGCGCTCGAGTATGTCCATGAAATAGTTTTTTTTTTGCATTTTTGAAAATCCATAGTCGCTCCCCCCACCGATGAAAAGGTATACATTATATAACATTTTTTTCTTTTTATCATCTAAGCTTTGCAACCCAATAGGTCTCTATGACGCTTGAGTAAATCCCGATTTAGCATCGTGGGCTCTCCTACTATTACAGTATTCATAAAAATGTTTTTTAGTTTCTTCCATGATCTGTGAAGCATTTGAAACTGAAACGCTTAGAGTAAACAAGCACGGAACACGTCACTAAATGATGCTGTTTGAACGGCTCAAATTTATTAAATGTTTTAAATTTCAATTTGAAAAATAATATGAATATTATCAAGCCCATTTATATTTTTTCTACGTCATAAAGAGTAAATGATCAATAATCCACATAACAAAAAATCAAGATATTTTCTAATTTTTGATGTGCAATGTTTTTTTAGTATGTGTTGATATAGCAAATGCACTATCGAAAAAATCGGTAAGGTTCCCCGAAGCGGTCCTTACTAACAATCATAATAAAACTTGTATTTCCTTCGAAGGCAGTACATGAAATTGTATAGAAAACGTCACATGGCAATTCACAATAGGTACATTAACAAATACATATCAATCAATCAAATAAACTTTTTTCGTTAAATTTCTGCCTACCCGAAAAGTAGCTGTGGATTCCAGCAGACACACGTGTCCTTATTATCCCCTAAAGTTTGCGCCAGATTCTGTCCGTGCGTTTAGCAACAATTAGCAGTTGAATACCGGAAAACATTTTTTTTTTGTTTTTTGCTTATATAATGAAAACTATTCATCAGGTCGAAAAAAAGTTGAATTGAAAATTGTAGATAATTGAAAAATCTATCGATTAGCGTTGTCCCAATTTCGATATTCCAATTTGTTGCTTAACTATTGCGATCGGAAATTAAATAAAAGCGTTTTTTCCATTATTTTATTAAAAAATGTTGAAATGCATTTGGGTGTTGCAACTGTGGATTTGGAAAGCTTTCCACTAGTAGAGACTACAGTTATAATTTGGTTGAGAAAAAGTTGATAGGTTAGCAACAATCTAATTTGTTACTAAAAAAAGTGTCCCACTAGATTGTTATTTCTTGCCCTATGGATAATCGTAGAGAAATGATCGAAACGGTTTCGGATAGTCAAAGAGTTGAACTACAAATTATCTTTTTTGGAAAATTTATTTTTTAAACGTGATACCTTCAAAAATGGCGTCAAAAAAACAACGTTTTTCAAACTAAAAAACAATTAGGAAAAAATGGTCGTATAAAAATGTGACAAAATGCATGGGAAAGCTGCTATTTTTCTGCGAATTTTGACAACCTTATTTTAGTTCCACGATAATCAGGAGCGAAGATAACACTTTTTATCATTCAGTTTCCCCTCCATTTGTTTATTTATATGAAGCAACGAGACCTCGACGACTGCACAGAGCAAGAGTCATATTATCCATAGGAACTAGCAGAATTTGTTTTTCACAATTATTTATCGTATTTATTGATGGGAGTAGTGGAGGTTCTTCCGGGACCGTTCGACGTGCCGTGTGGTGGATACTATGACTCTTGCTCTGTGCAGTCGTCGAGGTCTCGTTGCTTCATATAAATAAACAAATGGAGGGGAAACTGAATGAAAAAAAGTGTTATCTTGGAACAAAAGTAAGGATGTCAAAATTCGTAGAAAAATAGCAGCTTTCCCAAGCATTTTCTCGCATTTTGATACAACCATTTTTTCCCAATTGTTTTTTAGTTTGAAAAACGTTGTTTTTTTGACGCCATTTTTAAAGGTATCACATTGAAAAAATCGACTTTCCAAATACGATTATTTGTAGTTCAACTCTTTGACTATCCAAAACCGTTTCGTTCATTGCTCTACGATTATCCGTAGGGCAAGAAATAACAATCTAGTGGGACACTTTTTTTAGTAACAAATCAGATTGTTGCTAACCTTTCAATTGTTTTTCAACCAAATTGAAACTGTGGTTTCTACTAGTTGAAAGCTTCCCAAATTCACAGTTGCAACCCCCAAATGCATTTCAACATTTTTCAATAGAGTAATGGAAAAAACGAGCGCAATAGTTAGGCAACAAATTAGAATATCGACATCGGACCAACGCTAATCGATAGATTTTTCAAAGCTCTATAGCTTTCAATTTGACTTTTTTTCGATCCGATTATAAGCAAAAAACAAAAAAAAATTATGATTTCCGGCATTCAACCGCTAATTGTTGCTAAACGCACGGACAGAATCTGGCGCAAACTTTAGAGGATAATAAGGACACATGTGTCTGCCGGAATCCACAGCTACTTTTCGGGTAGGCGAAAATCGTCATTTTGGGCTCTTGAACAGTTAATTTGATTGGATTAATACATGGAATAAAACACATCAAGTGATTGAAACTTACACACAATGTATGGTGTGAGAGAAATGAAAAACCCCAATTGAAGTCGTACAATGAGTAATAACAATTTTGTAACGAGAATGTCTTCAGTTTTGTCTGGAAAATTTGAATTCCTGCGGCATTCTCGATTCAATAGAAATATTAAATTTTGCATGTGGAACGTGATGACCTATCATTTTCCCTGAAGATTTTTGAAATAATTGCTGCTACAGTTAATTTGAAAATACTGTTTGAGGACTGATAATCAAGTGAATAAACCGGGGATAAACCTACCTTTTTCACGAACTTTGCCTTATTCTGGTGAATTCTGGAAAAGGTAGTCTCGGAGTTTTTGGGTAGATCCCCGATCGTTCCATATAAAACATTGCCATGTTCTATAATTTCGTGAACGAGTTCGTTAAAAAGATGCCTAGGAAACCCTGGTGTATCTACTTATACCTGAATAATTTTGGGATAAACTTGGCGAAAACCGATTGCTTGATTTTTGAGATCATAAAAACTTCAGATCGTTATTGTAGATGGTGTATTGAAAGAGACTGTCTTGGAATTGGGGATACACACATCGGTTCAAAATACGTATCACATCGATATTTCCTTTATTTAAACAAGTTTTCCATCTCATTGATAAGAGCTATAGATGTTTTACTCCTCGATATGAGACTTTCGCTCAAGCTGAGACAAATGAAATTAGCTATGACGCTACATTCATGTTATTTTTTCGGGCGACTTGTTTTGTAATAAAGACGATTATCTGGATCCCCAGATTTCGACTGTCCACACAAAGTACAAAAACTTCTACACATCGTGAAAAATTACTTGTAATAACTTCAAAACTTGTTCTACTCAAATAGACTTTTAAACACTGTTGAATGCGAAGAAATAATTCCAGATAGTTTTCATTGACAACCATAAGTTACGTCAATCTGACAAAACCGAGATTTGACAGATGTTTAAAAATGCTCATATAACGCTCCCTATACACCAGGGTTTCCTAGGCATCTTATTCGTGAATATTCCAGCTGTCACGAAACAAATATGAATGAATGCGTCAGCGGAACGGAGCAGTCAGATTTGAAATTGACAAGTGAAGTGAATAGAAGCGATAGGCAGTTTTTAGCGATGAGTGGTTTATTAGCGATAGATAAGCGACAGTGTCGCCGAGCGATTTTGCAGTCTAAGTGTATTTACGTTATGCGAAATATTTTGTCCTGTCATTAAGTGTTTGGTGGATAAAATTCGTTTCGTTTTCGTTATACCGAGTGCCATTCATTACCGAACCTACAGGAAAAACGTTACAATACCCGCAATGTATCGAACAACCCCATCAGAGCTCTGGAGACACCATCAAATGATGTGGAGGCTCCTCAGAAACATAGTCCATACGTAGTCTGGACTCAACATAAGCGTAATAGAGGTTAAGGGGGGGGAGGTGAGCAATGAAGAATGTTAATGGGTTTGCAAAATCGCTTGAAATTCGTCACAGAAGAGTCTATATGTATACAAATACAATAGTCTTTGTTTCATTCAAAAGAACCAATTTCACACACGCCCAAAACTCTAGAAAACATTCAATCAACCGCGCAAACGCTTAGCCTTTGTGTTACGTCATAGGTCAACACTTCCACCGTCCGCTTACTAAGTAACCTATCCGTACGTTGGGCTAGTGGATGCATTGGTGAATTGTTTTAAATAGACAGACTTATGGTTGCTCACTATTTTACAAAAAATAGTGATTTTTGTTGACGCTGACGACAAGGAGTAAAAATAAAAACGTGGGAGTTGAGCTACCTGTTTGCCGCCTAAATCTAATGTGACCGAATTCATTATTTTTTACACAAAATACTTACCTACGTGCCTCAACGTCGCAGCGCAAGCTTACCAAAGCTTTTGAGTTCTGTTAATTAGAAAAATAGTGAATAGTTTTTATTACCTATTCACTCTTTCAATGAATATTACTGAATGATTTCACTCATTGCAAATAGATTGAGTTGGGGCTTTCAGCTCCAAATTGATCCAACCTCTTCCAATAGCTTTCATTAATTTTTTTCATATTGGGGCATCCATTGGAACTACAAAAAACAACTTTTCCGGACCAATGGTGGTTGTGCTTTCACATTCTGGCACAACACATGACTTTTTATACATCGATTAAGTATTAATCGATGTAGGTATATCAATGACCGCGTTTTTACCGGGCAGCGTACCCAACTTTTTATTCGACGAGATATCGAAAAAAATCATTCGGAAAAAATTATCAGCGTGGAAAAATGGGCCTATTTAGCCCAACTTGATTTTTTCTGTCTGTCTCTGTGTAGGTCTCATGATACTCTACAACTTTCGGTTGAAATATTTTTTACTAAAAAAATCGAAAAATGGAGAAAATTGGGAAAATTCATAAATTGTTTTTTATTTTTGTTAAATGTTGAAATATTTCGGAAACGAATGGGAGAATAAAAAATCATCAAGAGAAAAATCATTGGTTTCCAATGATAGTTTGAAAAAGAGTTGAGTTGATTTATCCATAGTACGAGAAAAATTTAGAAAAAATTGAAACGTGACGGCAAACAATCGATGTATATAAAACATTGGTTTCCAGTGATATTTGGGAATGAAAAAGCGGACTGGAGTACTTCCTAATAGTGCGGGAAATATTAAGAAAAAAAAAGGGTGATCCATAAAAAACGAATTGTAGGCCCTCAACTAGGTCAGTTTCAAGGTTGTTTATATTCGGATTAGACATTTAAAAAACAATTCGCATAATCTCCTAGTGGACCATTTGAGATTGCACAACATACAGCCCGAGTGTTGACTTATGACGTCATTCGCAGCGAGCGTCGGCCGGAGGACACTCCCCTTCTCTCTCTCATATACTCCAAGGAACTTGATCACTTCTTGTGTTATTCAGCAAACCATCTCCCTCTGATTTCAGTTTCGAAGGCTGAACACGTTTTTGTCTATTATGAAAATGAAGGTAATTGTTTTTTTTGTGGATTTGAACATAAATAGTTCAAAATTCAATGTAAATGTTCCAATGCATTTATATCAGTGAATTGGTGTCATAACGTTCATTTCATGTTTTCATGGATGACGTTCATTAGTTCTTGGATTTCATGAGCTTTAGCACTGGATAGGCTTATTTATTCAAAAAATGAATTTTCATAGAATTTCTGTGTCAACATTCAATCATCCAAATGTTACCGAGGTCGTATACTGATATTTTTGTTAGTAATAAAATGAATTGTCAGTCCTTGATGGTGTACTGGTGTACACTGACCTTTGGGACACCCCGTACAACTTTGGATTGCTTTTTAGGTATCGTTCCGCTGCTATTCCTTCAGCTGGTTCGTTGTGCGCTGCCGGCTAGAGATAGTTGTTTCAATTAGGAATATGCTTTTGCCTATCGGGATTCTGCTCCAGACATAAAATAACGATTAGTACAAATATGTTTGTTTTCATTATCTAAGGTCCGTTCTAAATTTACTTGTAATGTCTCTCTATATTGTATAGCTTCGTCAGTCTCTTGTTGTTTACGACCTGTCGCGGCCGTATATTTTGTTGATTTGTGATTGTTTCGAAATGGAAATGGATGAAAGTTTGTTCGATTATCAGCCCATCTTTTCGGGGTATAAGGATTATGCGCTGTATGATCACAAAAAAATGTGAGTCTGTTTTTGTTGATTGTTCATCGGAAATTTTGGAAAAGCTTCAGTTTCCCCTCTTATGAATCGTGGTGTAATAGATATTAAAAATCACCTGTGCTTACATTGCTATCAAGCTCTTTGGAGTTATTCGATCTGTGGAAGAGTGCAACTTTTGACGATATTTTGCGAGGAAGGAACTGTTTCTACTACACGTGTGTGGTTAAGAACTCAACCAGACGATTTTAGAATACCTACGATTATTCGAAAACATATGCATAATATGTTGTTCACATATGTGACGTCACTAGATTTGATGTTCATGTCGTTCATGATTTCCTTTTTCGGTGACCATTGTCGTTTGTTTGAATGTGATTGACATTGTTCATTTGAAAATAAATCAATGAACCTGGAATTGAAATGTAAAGAGCTCTGATGAATCTAATTGAAAATGAAATTCAATCAATCATAATAAAATGTGTGAAAATGTTGGGAATTCGAAGTCAGTCGCAAAAATAGATAGGTATTTGAGTGAGATAAATGTACGGTCAATTATTTGATAACTATGGAAAAATATTGAAGTCAAGAAATAGAAGGCAATGAGAATGAAATGAAAATGATGAGTGTCGAATGAAAAAAATTGAAAGGATCAAAATTCAAAAACAAAAGAAAGAAATTATTTCCCCATGATGTTGGCTTGATTGTTGTATATAATTTACAAATGAATAATACATAATACAAATACTTTTCAAGAGACATTATTTTCTGGTGGATGAATCCTTCATTCGTATTTTTTCGGGTTTTTAACCTACCACAATCTGAAAAAATTAGGAATTAATATTGAAATCTCTACGTTAATTAGGAAACAGTTCCTTTTGGATAGAACACGTCAAATCAATTAGCAACTAGAGGTGTCAAGAAAGGTGCTCTTAATTTTAGTTTCCTGCCATTTCGAAGGCTGGACAAGTTTTTGTCTATTCGAGTGTCTATTATGAAAATGAAGGTCATTGTTTTTTTATGGATTTAAACATAAAAAGTTCAAAACAAATAAATAACTATTTCTGCCTACCTCTATCCAAAGTATACATTTCTTGGCCTCATTGTAGGGAACAAAGCCTCTATGCAGGAAAAATAACAGTGACGTCATGATGCACAATCAGTGAAATAACTAATATGATAATAATAGCTATATTGTATTATATAAATATAAATGATTCCGCAGAAGTTGCCTGTGAGTCCCGGTAGCGCAACGAGTTGGTGCACCGCTCACTGTTCATGATAGGATTATAGGTGTTGGTTCGAATTCCGGCTACGACAGATGTTTTTTTCTCATTTCAGTTCTGTTATTCTGTTTCGCAGGTTCTTCTCATTTTCGGAATTTCAAGAGCATGCTATACTGTATCTACTTCTCAGTATTAATTCTTTAATAATTTTTTTTGTTACTTTCATAAATAAGTTATTTGAAAAATCATATGTATAACATGGGATTAAAGTGCCTTTTCCTTCCTTGAACGATTACTCCCTACTTCATCTTCACTAGCACTTTACCCTCTTGTTATACAAGTAGCTATTGTTACAACAAGAAGTGCTTTATTACCATCCAAGAAAGTTTATCACTAAATCAAGACTTCTTCAATTTTCTCAACGGAAAAGGGTTGCATTGCGTATAAAACAAAGAATAATTTGAGCTCATATATCAAGAACAACAAAGATAGAAGTTCAGTGTCAGATAGATCAGGAGTTTATAGATTATTATATACAAATGTTAGAAGACGAAAACAATGAATACAGCCAAGAACTGAAAAAACTACAAAATGAACTGAAAGTTTTTCAATTGATTCAAGCCAATCCTGGGCAGGAAGTAACAGAGAAAATAACACATGAAAATGAAGCTAGACAAACAAATAACATGTGCAAAATTAAAGAAAAGACAGTCAAACCTAGCGATTCTGTTAAAATTATGCTCTTATGTGATCAATATGGTCATAAGTTAGGTGAAATGTTAAATCGACATCTTCAAAATCATAATGTTTTGTCAATTATTAAACCGTTCGCTTGCCTGGACAGCATTATTGAAAACTTACCCCATCTGGCAAAAGATTTCACATTACATGATTCTGTTATTATACTAGGAGGATCAAATGACTTTAAAAAAAACAGTACCCACTCTTTAGAAATTTGAATAGTAAACTCAAAAGCTGTCTACATACAAATTTGCACGTTATATCAGTTCCATACTGTATGAGTAATAAGTATAACAAATCAATTTACAAATTCAATTGCAAACTGAATGCATATCTATATAAGTTGAATAAATGTACAAAAAGTTTCGTTAATTTCATAGATGTAAATAATGATAGGGGTAAATGTTTAAC
This sequence comes from Zygogramma bicolorata, assembly GCA_032362365.1. NCBI lineage: Eukaryota > Metazoa > Arthropoda > Insecta > Coleoptera > Chrysomelidae > Zygogramma > Zygogramma bicolorata. The sequence goes on along the minus strand of JAVJAQ010004500.1, from coordinate 87,155 downwards.
AAAAAATGAATTATCTATTAAGATAGTTGAAAGTCTTACTTATAATGTAGTTGCCAATAAAAATTTAACATTTGTTTCATGCGACCAGGAAAATTTTCCCATAGATACTCCAGAACAATCAGTTCTATAGCAAGTAAGACAAATTATCGAATTGAGGTGATGCATGCCAAAAACAACGGGGCTAAAAGGAATTTGTCCGATACAGATTTGATAAATACTATAAATAGAGTCAAGGCTGGAAAAATACAACCACCCCAAAAAAGCATTGATGTTGGCAAGGGAAAGCAAACCACTATAAATATATTCTTGTTAAATATTCAATCAATGAGACATAAATGTGATGACTTGTATATGTATCTAGAAAGTTTGAATTTCCCTGACGTAATTTTAATCACAGAGACATGGCTCCACAAAGACGAACTAATTCATTTATTCAACTATAAAATTATATCTAGGTATGACAGAGCTAATAAAGAACACGGAGGTACACTAATATGTATAAAAAATGAAACTGAATGCAAATTGTCATTTCATAATATAGACAAATATGATTACTTACTTGAGGAACAAATATTTGAATTCAACTTAATATGCAATACTTATTTGAAACTGTATATAATTTGTGTATATCGAACAAATAATAACGAATTTACACCTTACACTAATATAGAAATGTTCCTGAAGAAATTGGAAGAACTTCTCACACTGCTACCAACAAACTGCCATATAATCCTAGCAGGTGATTTAAATGTGGATTATGAGGATCAAAATAGTAAATCTTGTCAGGCACTTACTAATATCTTCAATATATTCAACCTAGTAATGCATGTGAACTCTTATACTCATATAAATAAACAATCATGCTCAATAATAGATTATTTTTGTACAAACATGGACCAACAAAATGTTAGTTGCTCGGTGGTATCGCCGAACATATCAGATCACGAGGGAATATGTGGTGAAATTTCCATTATGGGAAGCGAAAAAAGCGCCGTTCAAAAATATGGTAGAATATATTCTGAGCGTAATTATAATAAATTCCACCAACTATGTCTGAACTCATCGTGGGTGAACATGAATGAATTTTATGACTTTCATCTCAAAATACAGAATTTACATAATTCGGCATTTCCTATAAAAAAGATAAAACCAAAAAAAATGAAATCCTGGCTAACTAAAGGCCTAAAAACTTCGGGGAAAAATCTAAGGTCATTATTATACATAAGAAAATATATTAGAGACGATAGATTCCACTTATATGTTAATAAATACCGCAACTTATACAGCAAACTCAAAAAATTTGCGAAATCAATGTTATATGAGCAAAGAATGAACAGAGCCAGGGACAAAGGTAAGGAGAGCTGGAGTATTGTCAATGAACTCAGGGGAAAGAATAAGGGTACCAACGATTCTAAACTGCACTCGAACACTCTCAATAGTTTTTATTGCTCCATAGCAACTAACTTAACAGACAAAATTAAATCTACTAAGAATCCAATTGATTATTTGAAGAATGTGAATATAACCCAGTCCTTTTTTTGTATCCTACAGATATGACTGAATTAAAAGAAATGTTAGGGGAAATCAAGAACAAAAGTAGCTCTGGGCTGGATGACATCCCAGCCAAGCTAGTCAATTTTATCCCTGATAATGCATTAATTGTACTGGTTCATTTAATTAATGCATCGTTTGTATCAGGAATATTTCCCGAGTGTCTAAAAACAGCACTAGTCATACCTATTCACAAAGGCGGAGACACTGATGATCCAGGAAATTTCCGTCCAATATCACTATTATCTACTTTTTCGAAAATTATAGAAAAATTAGTGAAAAAGCGGCTGATGTCTTTTCTTAATCGCCATAATATACTAAATTCCAACCAATATGGATTTCAAGCAAAACGAGGTACACAAGATGCAATCTTCTCCTTCTTGGAAAGGATATACCTAAGCTTAAATGAGGGAGAGATGGCAGGAGCCGTATTTTGCGACTTCTCCAAGGCGTTTGATTGCGTGATTCATGACATCTTGTTAAGAAAGCTTCATTGTTATGGAATTAGAGGTGTTACTCAGAAGTGGTTTTCTACATACCTTGCTGACAGGCATCAAATTGTGAAGCAAGGTAACCAGTATTCAAGTTGTGGAGACATTAAAACGGGTGTACCTCAAGGCTCGGTTCTGGGGCCAGTTTTGTTCCTCTTGTTTATTAATGATATTACCCTCTTACCGATTACTGGTCTATTTACACTGTTCGCCGATGACGCAACAATAAGCTGGTCGGACAGGCACCGTGATAACCTACACCATAACATGTCTAAAGACCTCGCAGTGGTTACAGAATGGTGTGCAGCTAATAAAGCCACTTTCAATTTTAATAAAACACACACGTTGACCTTCAAAGGTGGACAGCGGGACATTATTGTAAATGACCATATAATTGAATCCAAACTATGCAACAAATTCTTGGGAATGCAAATCGACAGTAGACTGAATTGGGATGATCACGTTGTGGCCCTTGCAAAAAGAATTTCGAAAGGTGCCTATGCTGTAAGAGTTATTGTGAGTGAGCTAGGTACAATAGCAGCTAGACCCGTGTATTTTTCACTTGTGGAATCTCACCTTGTATACGGTATACCCTTTTGGGGAGCATGTAGTCGATATCATTTCAACATGATTTTTGTTCTGCAAAAGAGAGCTCTCAGATACCTCTGCAGAGCAAACTGCAGACAGACATGTAAACCCCTTTTTGTTAAAAACAGAATATTGACCCTTCCAGCTCTTTTCATCTTTGAAACAGTATGCATCATCTATAAATATAAAAGTTCATACCCTACTAGAGATCATGTTTATAACACACGTCAGGATAACAACATAAGACTCCCAATTCCAAAATCAACTCTCGTTAAGAATTCTTTTATATATAGCGGATTAAAAATGTTTAACCACTTGCCAGAATCAATTAAAAACACTGAAGCCTATTGCAAGTTCAGGAAGGCAACAAAAAAAATACTGGTAGAACATCCATACTATTCTGTCGAAGAGTTTTTCTCATCATCTATCTGAAATCTATTTTCCTTCTTTGTTCTGTTTTGGCCGTCTTTTTTTAAATAGATTTATATATACCAATAATTGTGTGTCAGTGATTGCGGAATGGTATTGTGTATTATGTGTTTACTTGTATGTCTATTGACTGCTCTGCTGGAAGAATGTATGTGTGTATGTGTGTATATATGTGTGTATATATATATATATATATATATATATATGTATATTTTATTTTTATTTTATTTTTAACAAAAACCATGTGGAATAATGTGTTAATCAGGGTTTTACTTAGGTTCTTTTGACATGCTTTGTTACAAAAATTATATTTTTAAACAATAAAGCTATTTTTGACTTTGACTTTGACTTTGACTTATTGTATGGTTTATGTCTTATGGTTTTATGTCGGTCGAACGGGAAGAACATTTGATACACGCGTAAAAGAGCACAGAAGTAGTTTCCAATTCGTCTCTGTTGAATATATTCTTTCCAGGATTTCGGCCCATTAATCTCATTAATGGGGTATCGGACTATTCTTATTGACCGTCGGATATAATGTATAAATTCAAAATGTAACAGTGTTAAAATTAGTTTAAAGTTCCTGCTTGAGGAAGCTATTGTATAGCGAAACACGTGTCGCGGTTAAGTAACCCTTAATATGTGAAAATCTTACGGGCAACTGTATATTATTTGTTTAGAAACGGGTTTGATAAATCAAAAATGATATCATTTCCGCCCATAAAATCGTTTTCGCTGTGTAGCCTTCGAATTATGGTTCCTTTGATTCCTTGAAGATTCACGTCGTGTCCAGACTAGAGATAACATCGTTTATGAAAAACTGCATTCGCTCTTCGCTAACCAGAAAACCGCAACTTCCTACACATTAAAATGCGGAATCCGAACGAAGGCCGATAAATTATGTCGGACGCGATTTCACTTTCATTTAGAATTCCGATCGCCTCGTATTAGATTGTAGTTAGCTCGATTCGATTCGTCGTCGAGAGTAATGGATATTGATGATGATGATACGTACGTATTACAATTACGTCTGTGTCCACATGCGAGTGTACAGTCAAGGCTGAGAAACGTTCGCGTCGACCGCAGCGTTTCGAGAAATTGAGCAGAATACAAAAGTCACAAAATGATAAGTAACGAGCGAAACGTGATATGTTTTCAATCACGATCGATCGTAAACTTGCTCGTTTCTAACCTACTTTCAAGTTGGGAAGTGGCCAATTAATTGTTCACTCAGAAGAAGACGAAGTCGGAAAAATACTTTGCCGACCTCATCTTCTTTTATTCTGAACATTATTCTGCTCATCAAAATTCATAAAGTGTTAGGATCTCCGCTAACGTGGACACATCAAAGTAGTTATACAGTTTCTACCTATTACTTTTTGACGTCGGTCTCTCTCGCGCAGGGCTAGTACATTTTAATTGGCCGCTATGTAATATTTCGGTAAGTAATCCGAATATTGCTCGAGGAACAATTTTCTCCCTTTTTCTTCTTGATATAGAAAAAATGATATACACAATTTTTACGAGAGAAGTGAAATAGAAAAAATAACAAACACTTTTTGTTGATAAATTGTCATACGAAATCTCAATAAAATGATGACAGAGTAATCATACATTGATTACTTTCAAATATGTTAGGGGTATCTATCGAATGTGTCTTATAACTTATCCATTTGCCCAGCTCCTGTCTATTATCCTCGTTGAATTGTTTCATTTATTTTCTATAAATGCTTTTCGTGTCAAATTTTGTATGCTTGATATACAAATTGAGCAAGAACAAGTGACTTCTATATTCTCATATATTATTTGATGGTAGAGTTCATGTTGAACCGCGTCTAGAGTTTGATGTTCGACGTTTCGGCTCCGATTATGGAGCCATTTTCAAGAAGGATAATGTGACATCACACTGAGGTCTCAATCTGCCTACTTCCTAGGTGTTGTCAGAGGAAGAGGATTTCTGACTTGACGCCGGGGTCTCAATCTGCCTACTCGCCGGGTTTCAACACGAGTTCTCTTCTAAGGTCTCAATCTGCCTACTCCTCACATTGAACTGAGGGATCGAAGTGTGTTCGGTGATGTTTATATCTGCGGGTGTTTTTGAAGTGGAACTAATTAGGGTGAGGAAGGGGGGTTCAGGTAATTACCATCACTGGACAAGATGATCACTATGTCCAGTGATGGTATATATTATTTGAGGGAGATAATTTACTGACCAATTGAGAACAAAGCTGTGGAGTTATTTGTGTGAACAGCTCACAAATAACTCCACAGTTTTGTTTCGGGTGGCGAAAATTTTATGGCACACTATTGTTATGTCAGTAACGGTAGGAGATAGAAATTGGTTAAATTAGACAAATGTATTGTTACGGTGCGAATTTGCAGCCTCTTATTATAACTCCAATCATCTCCCAATGTGGATTATTTGATGACATAATTAAGAAACGTGGCTCCCTGGCTAGTAGCTTACTCAGCAATAATTGTTCATATGGAATGGATGGGGCATCTTGATAAGCAGCGCAGTGATTCCGAAGGATGACTCTGCCACTAGAACATAAATACCTGTCATTCATGATCCTCATTTCTTAAATATAGGTACTTACATGCATTTTCTCATCCCATTGGCTTCAACCAGATGAATATCGAAAATACCTTTTATTAAAAATAAAAATTGAAATCATAACCTAGTATTCTGCTTTGTTGACGTTCACTCTGTTTGGCCCAGCTGTCAGAATAGTTGTCAAGTGTCACTGAATGACTTGAATTGATAATGAATTGACTTTTCAAAAGGCATTCTCCTTCTTCTTCTTTGAACCTCGTGGAAATGAATGTCTCTCTCTCTCTATAAAAGGTCTTATCTCTCTCTTTCACGGACTTTCTTTGATAAAGCATGTGCTTTCGATTTTCGCTGTAATTTGCGGATTTTTCTTAGTGAAAAGACATTAGCAGACGAAGATTCAATTTTGTATGTGATTATTTGGATAATCCTTACATAACTCTACTGAGATTCGAGTTTTCGAACTGCATTCGTTTCTTCGTGAAACTCTCTTCGAGGCCACACAATATCTACGGTAGGTACCCATCATTCTAACCTTCCATCACCCATAACTTTCTGCAGAGGAAATAACTGATATTAATAACCCTTTCAGGCCTCATTAGTACCACTCATAATATACCAGTAGTCAGTATACCTGTATCATACGCTACTCCCCCTGTAACCAAAGCCACTGGGTCACAGGCATTGCAGTAGAAGTAGTTGGCTTACTCAGCTTGCAGTAGGACGCTTACACCTTAGTTATCACATGGTGCAGGCCTAGCAGTAGTAGTAGTTGTCTTACTCAGCTTGTATTAGTATGCTTACACCTTGGTTATCGTATGGAACATCGAGTACCGACCGGAACAGGAAGAGCTGCCACCATCCTACAACAGTACAAGTAAGATCTTTCCATATTTGAACGATACTGTTGCTAAATATACTCGCTGCTGTCGCTTGGTTGATTTGCATTGGAACTGTGTAACTTGTAGTGAACACTTCGAAGTAGATATCTAGTGATTGGACATGGTTTTGAATGTTGCTTTGTGGTGATACCAGTACATCTAATCTAAAACATACATCAATTCATAACAATTCATATATTCTCTCCACTCTGGATGTTAATCACAATAATACTCACTCACTACCGATATGTGCACCGATAGTATATACTAGAGGGGTCTCTGATTGAATAATTTCAGGAATTTGATTGTGACTTAGAGCTTTGAGCGCTAGTTAATAGACTGTGATCCTATTTTCTAGCCAAGTAGGTAGAATACCATCACAAATTATCACATAATCCATAACATTTTTTATACATCCTATGTACCCATTTATAAATAGAAATCAGCTGTTTGGCGTTTGAGCTCAAAAGCTGAATTTGATATTGGGCTGCAGGACCAGAGCGAAACCCAGCTCCGAGGTAATACTGATTATCCCCCGAGTATCGGAACTGTCATTAACCAGTGCTGAAATTACAAACCTAGATTGAAAGTTGCCTTTTGATTATTACACCCATATATCCCTCCCCGCTGATAAAAGCTAGCCGATCTTTTGTATTCAAACTTTGTTAGGACTTTTCCCCAGTTACTCTTCAAAAATAAAGTTAGTTGGGATTTAACAAGAAAAAGCGGCCCTAACAGTATTTTTTATCATACAATGTCGTGAAGTACAGGCTAAAGAAGTGTAAAGGGGTGTTTGATCGAACTTAATGAAGGCTACAACATGCACTGATTATATTTTAAATTAGACGTTTCCTTTGCTTATGGTCACCCTCAGCTATTTTTTTCAAAGGCGACCTGTATTTTTCAATGAAAATTATCACTCGTGCTTCTTTCAATTCTGCATTTATAAATTCATAGCACTTCAAATGCTGTCTCGACGATTTTGTACTTATAAATATCAGTAATTGCAAAAAAGGGTCAAATTAGCATTGTATCGGTACACCGGCTACATTTCTGTGAAATTCAATAATTCCTTCAATTCCAATCACTTGTTATACAATAGTAATTTGATCAATGCATTCATTGGACTTGACAGAACTCTTCACGGAAATGTAGCCATTATATAGTAACAATGGTAATTTGATTCCTTCTTTTTGCAATTAGTGATGTTTACTAGTACGAAAACGTCGAGAGAGAGAGAAAGTTGAAGTGCTATGAATTGATTAATTGCGGGATTGAAAGACTAGTCAAAATCTGTATTGAAAAATACAGGTCCGTATTTGGGGGAAAAAAATAGCTTAGGGTGGCACAGAGCAAACGAAACGTCGTATTGAATATATAAATCATGTTGTAGCCTTCATGTAGTACTCATCGAAACCATGAAGAGTATAATAGTATATTATGCAACGATCATGTAATGATCGCTATTAATACACGAGCATTAACTGGGATACGAAACGAGCCGAAGGTGAGTTTCGTATGGATGATGCGAGTGTATTAATAACCATTACATGAGAGTTGTACACGCTATTTTTTCTAGGACCGATAAATAATGAAGAACTATGAATATTACATTTATTTTTGTATTGAACACACTGATAGAAGTTAATCTAATTTTTTTTTGTAAAATTCTACAAGATTGTAATTAGAAAAATACAACAATACTATGGTTTAGTTGGAATCAAGTGCTTTAGCTGGCTTCGCCACGAGCTACTTTAGTGAGTTTTGTTGGAAACGAAGAGATACCAATGATATAGTTTTTCGTTCACTCTCTTGGATTTTTGTTGGTAGAATATTCTGTACTGCATTTTCTGCTATCTTCAATATGTGTGGAGGAGTCGATGGTTATTCTTCTATATCGCTGATTTCAGACATTTTGATAATATAATTATCGAAGTTTAGCTTTATTCTATGAAAATTTAATAGCAACTGATTTTGATAAAGGTCAAATGCACAGCATGATTGAATGAAAAATAATGGGTTTCTATTGGTTGAAAATCTGTATCGTAATGAAAAATCTGTATCACAATGGGTAGAGTGAATAAAGATCGAGTACGAGCATTTGCTCAATTTCTTTGGGACAAACCTATACGGGTTGATGAAGTATGAGAAAGACGGATCTATAGTTTGAACTCATGCTCACTTTTATTCACTCCACCGAATAGATTCAATTATGAAACGGATTTTGCGCCTATAAGTGTATTATTATAGTACGGGTGTAGATATACATTTTTCAACTCAACGCAAGGGAATGACATTCATAAAGATGGACAATAATGACAGTTATTGGAAGCTTTCCGGAATAGTGATCGAGGATCCCCAGTTGACGAACTGGGGTCTCTCGTAAATAAGAAATCAGAACCGAAAGGAAACCTTGGCACACACACACACACACATATTTCGAAACTCGAAGTTCATCGACTCCGGCTGGTTATTAATCATTTCGAACAAAGTGTGCGCTGCTTCGTCTAGTGGCTCCGTTTCTCGGATTTCATTGGTGTTGTTTATCTTCCGAGGAACAAGGACAAATTACGTCCCGTTTAGAAATCAGTCTAAGGTTGCGACAAGATTGTGTCTGTTATCGGGAACCGCTTCTGCTGCTGCTGCTAATGAAGATTACCGTCGAGATCAGATTTTTTTTAGGTCAACGGGTTGAATATACTCTGTCGCGTTTATTTTCTATTCGTGTCTTCCTACAAACTAACCCGAGCCCGATATCGATGAAAAATCTCGGGCACTAGCAGAAGACCCGTCCTTCTTTCGAAAGTTGTTTTGAATGTTCGATATATTTGGATGCATAAGAGACGCCTATAACCTATAACTTCGAAGTGGTCGCCATCTATATATTTGTTTTGAACTAACCGAAAGGTGAACAACAAATATAAATTCTTTGGAGTCTTATGAGTGTTGGATTTGAAATTATTATTTTGGAAATATATATAACTTAATACACTACAGAAGTGCGAAGAGAAAAATAGAAGTGTTGTTGTGGTTTACAAACCGAAATACAGCAAATTCATTGAAGTACTCTTACAAAATCGAGAAAAATGTGCTTGATGCACCAGTGCTCATCATATAATATACTAGTACTATTTCACTACATAAATTCCCTATCAACGACAAAAAGCTATGCCTGAGTTGGAAAATTCATTGAAAATTACTGAACCAACTACTCAAAATATGTTTCTCAGTAGCCCCCACTTTCTAGAGGATTATTATTATATATCAGGGGCCTGTTTCAAGAACGTACAAGTCTTGTAGCTACAAGAGAAACACAAAGAAAGACGATGATAAACAATTGTTTTTTTACTCGTTTTTTACCTGTACCTGCGGTGTCTCTCTCTTGTAGCTACAAGACTAGTAATTTTATGAAACAGGCCCCTGGTATCAAATACATGTATCATAGTATTGAAGGTGGATTCACTTATGGAATAGTGCATAACTAAGTGGAAAAGGTAACTCCAATTCACGGGTACCAAACTTATTTCTTCAGTTTTGTCCTAGAATATATGGTTTCTTCAAAATAGTCAGTAATATATCCCATGACTTACACAATGTACAAGTACAGAAAAAGGTTTCGTAGCAAAACTAAAATCAGGTTTTTCTCATAATTTATTCGAATAGTAGACATAAAGCAATTGTTTGAAACAGTTATCGGTGACATTTTTTTATTAAAACTGTTGCAAAAATTTCATCAAAATCAACTTCTATATATTTTGGAAATGACATTATCGGTTATAATTACACGAGTGCATAAAAATTGCCGATAATTTTGCAAGAAAGCGTGATATCTAAAAATTGCAAGTTTATTTTCATATTTTGGCGAATATTTTTACAAAATATGAAAATAACCGAATGCAATTTGTATATCACGCTTGAATGCAAAATTATCTGGTCATTTTTATGCACGAATGTAATTCATTGGAATATTTCACGAATAAAGAAATTCTCAAGCAAAGGTTATATTTTGTTCATTTATACTTTCCTCTATAGATTTTATGTAGCACTCACCAAAACGCGAAATGTTTTTCTATTTTTGAAGTCTATCTGACATTTATTTGTGTTGTTTACTGACGTCTAGCGATACGGTTTCGAATATTTTGTTATGGTGACTTGATACAATGCAATTACCGCTGTAAGTTTTCCATAATTGCATTGCTCTTATGGGACATTTTATATATGAGGGAAATATTCATTCTAATCATTCTTATCTTCTTATCATTGTAACATAATGTATGGGTTTTGATAATATCTTTGCAGAACCCAGATAAACCCAATTTGCAGAAACATTGATAGTTCCATCCCTCATCAGCCAGCAATATAAAAATTTCGTGTGGATGCTCTACTGAAGCCGATGTTTGCAAATATAAGCTCCTTATTTTTTTGTGGATATTTTCTTCCAGTCCACATGCAATGATTTGCCTTGCTTTGAAGACAGTTCCACCTTCTTTCAAAGGTCTAAATATGTTTCTCACGTAATCCAGAATACTACATAGCTCCATTTCTTTCACGAGCATTTCAATCTGGAATGTAGGTGGGTGAAGTAGTTACAAATTATAACACTCACGAGTAAAATGAGACTGTAATTATTGCCAAACACGTTTCTATACCTTAGAACGCAAAGCAACTCGAGACGTTTCAATAGTATTTATCAATCAACAAGTCCTTAAGAATGCAAAAGATGAATTATCAGTACCATTACATCTAATGGTCAAAGTTTATCACCCCAAAGTGAAGCCATCTTGGATTTAACAGCGCCATCTCGCGGTTGTCGATTTTTGCCTATTGGGATTTTGGGAAAAGTGATACGCCCTCTGGCGGTGAAATTATATAACTTTTATGCCATTATTGCTTGAGGGTCGGTATTTCAATCAACTGTTGGGAAACTTGGGTGTTTCAGCTAGTCCGATCACCCAGTGTTATAACTCGTCAAATTTAAAAGTTGAGAGGATGATTTTACTACTTTCAAGAATCCTGTCCTCCGATAGGCTGGCAGTTACACCAAGAATCTTATCACCAAAAATTACTGATATGTGATATTTATCATGAATATAAATATTGTTCGATGTTATCGAAAGTCTCAATGACAGTGCACAAATCATATCATCAAACCCAGAGATTCGAGACTGGGAAATAGGAACCAAGAAAAATGCACTCGAAGAAAATAATTATCCCAATGAATTTGTTAATAAAACCATCGAAAAGTTTGAAAGGGGTACGTATAGAGCAGACATCAATATTCAACAAATTCCCCAGATAAAAAAAAATAATTCCTCATACCCAAGGTTTTTCGGGAATCAAACGTATTGGTAATAGATTCAATGTAAGAACAATATTCAAAACAGATAACACGATTAGATCCCTATTCGCAATAAATATTCTGTGATGAAAACGACCTGATATTTGTTGAAAACTTCAATTCACCCGCCAATAAAACCATCGAAAAGTTTGAAAGGGGTACGTATAGAGCAGACATCAATATTCAACAAATTCCCCAGATAAAAAAAAATAATTCCTCATACCCAAGGTTTTTCGGGAATCAAACGTATTGGTAATAGATTCAATGTAAGAACAATATTCAAAACAGATAACACGATTAGATCCCTATTCGCAATAAATATTCTGTGATGAAAACGACCTGATATTTGTTGAAAACTTCAATTCACCCGCCACATCTATCGATCTGTTCCAACATCGATTTTTCCCCAATAAAAACTTAGAAAGTTCACAGACTCTGTTATTTATTTTATGAATCGTAACGATACGTTCTCTGCTATAACTCATGGGCCGCTTTTATCTTTTGTTTATTAAACAATTGAAGTTAAGTGAAGATAATTCGGACACGATCTGACGTAAATGCATTCTCTATCGTTCTCCGAAGGAGCAAACAGACCCAATTTTCGTTGTCTCGACTGTTTCCGTTTATTTTAATTCGACCGGTAGAATGTTTCTAGGCGGTGAATCTATCGAACTTTGAAGTATTAGAAGTGCTATACTCGTATGGGAAAGTGGTTTCAGTGAACAATGAAAACAATAACACCTGTTATTATTTTCATCGTTCGAAATTGTGCTTGTTTCTAAACTTCTTTCAGGTTGGAAAGTGTCCAATCGCTCATCCAGAAGAAAAGGAGGTGGGAAATAACTTTTCAGACCTCTTCTGAATGTTCCCAACTTCTCGTTTTTTATTTCAATCGTCACTGTACTTATCGGAATTCACGAAATGTTTAGGTCTCCCTAACGTGTACACACCAACGTTGTCATTACTATAAGCTAACCCTGGCAGGATATTGTAGCTACCAAACATTATATCAGTATCAAGCGCACAAAAAAGATATGTAGGTACTCACTTTCACTAACCAAACTCGATCCTCTTCAATAACTGAAGCTCTACTCAGTTTTCATCAAACTTTACTTTTTCATCAGGCTTGTTCGTCTTCCGAATTACCGCCAGTATTTCAGTGAGTAGTCCAAACATTACTCACATGCAGCAATCCTCGTGACACAACTGAGATTTGTGATATATTGATATTCCAAACGCATTCATTAGAACGAACTCAAAATGTACATATATATGTGTACCTACATTGCCTCTACATAGGCAAATATCAATTACCAACAATGACGACGATAGTTTGTTGGGAGCTTCATGAAGTTGTCTATTTTCAATGTCTACTTGAAACACAAAACGAATTGATTTTAATCTTGCCGATATTCTTGTTCACTTCATGAAATTATTTCGAAAAATTGTGAATAGAAAACCTCTGCGAAAGTAGAATTTCTCTCTCTTTCAGCCTCGGTAAGCTATATTTTTCTCTCTCTTGAAAGAAATGTTTCACTTTACGCCCTGGTATATAATATACTATTGGTGGTAGATTTTTTACTGACGGATCAACGCACAACCTAAACCGCTGATCGAAAAGACCTGAAACTTTGTATGTAGAAACCGATTTGTAAAAATAACGAACATTATTTCGCTATACAGGATAATAAATATCAGAGTAATGATCCGAGTGAATGGCACACCCAATATATTATAGGGTTTTTAGATTCTCCCATTAATGCGTATTTCAGGCATGCATTACTGATGTCAAGTTCATATGGGGTAGTGAAAATTATCAAGAACAAGTCAAAACATAAATTGCTAGTAAATCTTTAGATGCTTCACACATGGGCCTCAATTCTGAACAGACTGATAGCAATTCCTCCCAATAATACGTTTGGATTCTGATTTCAGATCATTATTTGATCTCAAACTCATGAATCGTTATATTTTAATCAAAAAGATGACCAATATCCCACTCACCACACACTAACACAAGTTTCTGAAGCATTTTTGTCGAAATTTATGAGGAATTCAAAATATATGCTATATGCACCATTAAAAATTCGCTCAGGTCACTACTCTGATATGTATAACGTTGTATAGTGAAAAATTTTCATTAATAATTGAATTTAAAAATTGTCCTGTCCGAGGTTTTTCTCTCAACTATTTGGTGTTGTAATTATTATTATAATGCGTTACTCTCGCAATACGCTTTATATGAAAGAGTTTTTTGTTCATTTATTTATATTACCCCCTCTTGAATACATTCATATGTGTGCACCCAGAAAGCAGACCCTTGTCCGGGCCGGCTAATGTTTTTGATAGCCCCAGACCCTGTGTTACTGTTTTGGTTGATGTACTCGACCGATAGACCACATCTACCAGGATTGGTATGTAGACCTTTCGCACCGAGCCGGCCAGAAAATTTGCTGCCGTGACCAGGGATCGAAACCGAGCGAATCAACAGCCACTAGGGTAAAAACCGACAGAAAATTCAGTGGAGTAGGGAATAATTTACGGACAACCCTCCCAGAAAGCTTCTATTTCTGAAACTACCAACAACACCCAGCAAGCAATGCACAACTGATGGGATGTTGCATAAAATCACCGGAACTATACTCCCTGGCACCAACAAGAGTTAATAATCAAATGTTAATCCAGACCTAGCCCAGAAACGGACTATTTGATTGGTAGACATCAAAGTTGAGCAGCACAAAATGATTATGGCATTGTTTATAGAAATATAGTCAGTCAACCATATGGAAATATTATTTGAAGGGATGGATACTAGATGGCACAAGTGATTTCGTTTCCAAGTCATGTCTTTTTCTTACGGACGTCGTAGCCTGAATCACATATTTTCTTGCTTATTCATACTTAATACCAGAAGATGGCAATCAAGTCAGAAATAGAAGATGAATTTTGGTCAATGTCGTAGTTCATTCATGTTTTGAAGATTATTTTTATGCCTAAACTTCAATTTCCATTTTTTCGTAATACCTATTTCTATATATATATATATATATATATATATATATATATATATATATATATATATATATATATATATATATATATATATATATATATATATATATATATATTTTTACTATATATTATTATATTGAATGAGTGAGCTAAGAAAATCACTTTCAAATTTGTATTCAGTGAGAACAATATGGCTGGTGTTACTGACGTTAGTGAGGATGCTATGAATTTATTGTTAATTTATGATGGACGTGATAAGGTATTAGCGTAATAAAACTCGACATTGAAAGGAATTGAAACATTTATGATATCATTAAAAGGTAGGAGTTAAACGAAACTACCACTTTTCCTGATGGCTATCGATAATTTTCGAGATAATTTTCCTAGAGTGCATTTTTTTCAAAACATTTATCATTTTGTGCACTTGAATCTTATAACACCTTCAATAAAAAAAACAGTAATAATGTTGGATTACTTTTACAGCTATATGACAAAGATAAATATACACTATCGCTTTTCAACTGATCACTAAGGGGTCGTATCAATATCAGGTGCTATAGAAATAATGGATTGATACCATTATTTTGCCGGATTACGAGGAGATTTTCCATTTGAATCTAATCATCAAAGTTTCGAATGAAGTTTATACTTTCAACATCCATACAGTCTAAACTCTCTACTATAAAAATAATCAGAGAAAATTTGGCTAAGATGAAAGAAATAATTTCATTCGGAACTTGACCGTCAGCATTATTGTGATTATTGCTATAATTACCTTTAGGTTCGCATGAGAGAAAACTCCCTACAATGTCCAGAGAACATCGTGTGGTTGTGAGTCTCAGGAACATTTTCT
This sequence comes from Zygogramma bicolorata, assembly GCA_032362365.1. Taxonomy (NCBI): domain Eukaryota; kingdom Metazoa; phylum Arthropoda; class Insecta; order Coleoptera; family Chrysomelidae; genus Zygogramma; species Zygogramma bicolorata. Next base: position 71,458 of record JAVJAQ010004500.1, on the reverse strand, counting down.
TTCGAACTATTTTTTGTCTTTTTCTTCTCCACTTTAAAAAAAAATACCAAGTTTCTGTCGAAGGAGTAAAATCATAAATAAATATACGTGTACGTGTATATCATTCATTTCCTGTTGATTCATGTTTATTTTTATACCTGTCAATTTTGGTGCTTCCGTCATCTCTCTCGATAAAACAACGGTCTCATGTTTTGCTGCGGTGTATTCAATAGCAAAGTTGAAGGTTGAAGGTTATCTCAGCAGCCATTTTGCTCATTTTTCTGTTGGTTCAATACGGAAGTGACGAAATTTGCATTTCTCGATTCATTTTCTAATGCTTTAACGGTTCAACCACCAGCTTTTTTCATTATTTTCCTTCCAAATCCAACAAAATAAAGATAAACTGAATATTATGCCCATGTTGTACTGACTAAGTTTGTTTAACCCGCAGAACTGATAAAACTTCTGATGTGTTCTGGGACCTGTCTCATGAAAGTACCAGTCTTGTCTACAAGAGAAACACAATGTAGGTACAGATTAAAAACGAGTGAAAAACAATAATTTAGAATCGTGTTTCTTTGTATTTAAACAGGCCCCTGTTGTTTGACCTCTGATTTCACTAATGATTTCACTAACACTGCTTTGCGAGAGGAAAGTCGAAAGTACCATTGTTTCGCTCCCTTTGCCAAAAGAGGCAATGATAATCGACAGCTACAGAACTAAGAAAATCATCAGGAAATATTTTATTGATGCGTTAGTTATATTCCACATTATCCAAATTTGCAGGACTCTTTATGTTAACTTTGCATTTCGGCATATATCCAATAGCTCTATCCAATTTCCCATATATTTTTTTATCGTCTTCGTGAGAAGTGAAATCTTATCAGTTTTGAAGACTTTACTTCCAACTTTCAATGTAATTTGTATTTACAAAATACAAAATTAGAGACTTGGACCATTGCATTTTGGGTTATACCATGCGCCAATAGAACAATAACATGGAGACTTGGACCATTGCCTTTGGGTTATACCATGCGCCAATAGAAACAATAACAAAGAATTAAATTTTCAGGACTTTAGTTTTGAAATATTTTCCATGTGGTACAGGCAGACTTTTTTCTGAACTCTAAAAAAAATATTCTGAAATTGTTCGTTCCGTTAACCAGCTGACAAACGTCAACCAATCAGAAGTTGATTTGAACTTCGGTCATCCGCTTGAAAGGCGGATGTGCTAACCGCTACATTACCGAGACCCTTCTTCCGATATACACAACATAGATATGTAGTAGAACAAATTATAAGTATCTTGTGGAGATGAGTGCATAATTCCTGTAGCTGGTTCTCGCTCACTTGAAATTAACATGTCACAAACGAAGGTTAATAAGTTTTTACGAGCTCGAAGCCCTTCCTTCTAAAACGTGATGTCATTCTACTATACTAATATACTAGTTGAGGAAGTGACTTGCTGGTGTTTACAAATGAAACGACAGGTAGTAGTAATAACCGAGATGATTTGTTGGAAATGGTCTGTTTACGCTTAGATGTAAGTGAAATGACCCCAAAGAAATACAACTTTGTGGCGCCGGTATGATTACGAGCATTCTTTTCGATGACAGGTATCGACTTTATTGACAATAGGACCAAAAATAAATAAACCTTTTATCTGTAGGTATGTGTATGGCCAAGGATGGCCTTTTTGGGGCGATGAAATACTTACAAAAGCTTTTACGAATTTTAGGAGCAACACGGATCTTTTTGAGTTAGAGCAATAATAATTCAAGTAGATATGCAAGGGGTGAATTTGCCATACTCTTCGTTATAAGTTTACAAAGAATAGTGCCAAGTGGGCTAGGCCCCTGGATTCTCGATCACGGCATACATTTTTTTGGTGGGATTCATTCAATAGGTAACTGTTGGTCACTCGAGAACATAGTCGTCTCTTTCCCGCACAAGCCTCTGCTTTTTGCGCTCGCTTGTAGAGTATTTAAAAGAATGCAAATTGATTTTGGCATTTTGTATGAATGATAAAAAAGTGCGATTCAAGCTACATCCGTAAGGAAAATTCAGTAAAACACGTGAATTGGAAACGAGACTCCTTATGCCACATATCCGTAGTTTTCATTGCTTAAAATGATATATCCGTAGGTTGGCTAACTTCCCTATACCCTGAAATCCATTTTTCCCCCTTTTCAGGAAAGCCATGCAACTTTGATCCATATTTAGTGAAGATGTAGCAATCTCTTCAATTCCGTTTGATATTTTATACGAGTATACTCTTTGAGTTTCCTTTTCGTTCCATTCTGTTCTGTCAGAAGTTAATTGATGTTATTCTCGACCCTGTGTGTACCATATGTTCAGCTAAATCCATTCAATTTTTCGTCTTCTCGAGTTGTTTTAATGTTCAGCTGTTCTTATTCTCAATGGTCTAGGATTTCCTAGTATAAACACTGCCACATATACAGTGTCACCGATAAAGTCCGCATCAAATGGGAAACTTTTTTATTTATCGTTTTATGTGAAATTTGATTTTGGCAGTAGATTTTGCTTAAGAAATGATGTCAAATGGCGTCTACAAAATAGGTCACGTGATTTCCTTAACCTGTCAAAATTGACATTTAAAAAACGAAACATCGAAAAATGACATTATTCTTCTAAATATCCAAAAATATCAAAGGATAAAAACATTTTCTTTTGTAATTTTATACCCACACACAAAGTTTTAAACCCATAATAAGTATTTTATATTTTCACTATTTTTCCGCACTCCTGCTTTTTCTACTTATCAAAATTTAAGCACACCTGTACTAAATCATTTATTTTAACTAAACTCGTCACCGAATTTCTTTTTTTGTAATATAATAATATTTTAAGAGCCTCTTTGATGTTAAAAACAAATTTTGAAAAATAAAAGTTGTCAAACTTGATGCAAAGTTCATCTAGTTTCAACGGGGCTTTCAAAACTATACAGTACTTGAGTTTTTTAATGAGCAAATGGCCTCACAATATGAATAAGAACAAAACGGAACATTAGGAAACAATATCTTGGAGTGTTTATTGTTTTTTTAACAAAAAATACAGTGGAATTTAATCTTAATTAAAAGGAACTGAAAATAAACATGTACCTATACCTAATAACAAAAAAACACGAAAAAAAGACTCACGACATTAAATACATTACATTTCTGTATGTCTTCCATCGCGTTCTATGCAGATAATAATTGTCCTTCTTGATACATCTTTTATTGAGTTGCTGATACTCACAGGGTTTATGTTTAAAATAGAGTTTCTAATAACAGTTTCTAGGTGATTCACGTCACGAAAAGGTCTTTGTTTATAAACGATTTGTTTTAAGTAACCCCACAAGAAAAAATCTAGTGGGGTTAAATCTGGCGACCTAGGCGGCCATATTTCCTCCATATTTCGCCCATTAACTTTGCCCCTAAACATTTCTAATAGTTTCTCTTTGACTTGTCTTGAACTATGAATAGGAGCCCCGTCACATTGATACCATAGACTGTGTCTTATTTCAACCGGCATATTGTCCACTATATCACTGATCTCAGTATTTAGAAATTGCAAATAATCATGAGAAGTTAAATTGTGTCTAAAAAAGAATGGTCCCATTACCTGATTATTTAAAACACCTCACCACACATTTGTTTTAAATGAATATTGGTCCCGACATTCTATCACAAAATAAGGATTTTCCTGAGCCCACCACCTAAAATTCTGGGAACTGACTACGCCGTTCGATGTGAAGGTAGCTTCGTCGTTCCATAGGATGTTGTAAGGAAATTTTCTGTTTGATTCTACTTCTCCTTGGTACCAGAAAGAGAAATCTAGTCGAACATCGAAATCTCTTTCCTTTAAGGTATTTATAAATTTGGGTTTGTAGGGTTTGAATTTATTTTTATGTAAAATTGCTCTTACGCTTTCTCTTTTAACGCCAGTTCTATCTACAATATTGGTAATACTTGATTTTCCATGTTCGATAACATCCAGGCAGACAGCCAACTGAACCTCATCATTATTGCGTGATGGATTATGACGTTTTTTAAAAGTATTTTCAACTGAACCAGTCAGTTTAAATTTTTTTAAAATCCTACTTACAGTGGATTGCTGTACATGTCTACCAGGATGTCTTGCGTTAAAAATATCAGCCACTTGTCGATGCACTGTGTTTTCACCACAAATTAGCACAATTTCAATTTTTTCTTGTAAAGATAACATATTATTTTAATTTTCATACATTACATCGAACTAACGGGCATTAATTTATTCAGTGACAGTGACGTTTTCTAAAACACATTATGTAGTTTCATGTTTTTTCACAGCCTACCCAGTTTTTTTAAATTAGTGTTGTTAGCGGAGTAGGTAAATGTAAATACTATGAGTTTTTTTCTTTTATTGAATGGGCTTCAAGAATCACGAAATGATGTTTCCTAATGTTCCGTTTTGTTCTAATTCATATTGTGAGGCCATTTGCTCATTAAAAAACTCAAGTACTGTATAGTTTTGAAAGCCCTGTTGAAACTAGATGAACTTTGCATCAAGTTTGACAACTTTTATTTTTCAAAATTTGTTTTTAACATCAAAGAGGCTCTTAAAATATTATTATATTACAAAAAAAGAAATTCGGTGACGAGTTTAGTTAAAATGAATGATTTAGTACAGGTGTGCTTAAATTTTGATAAGTAGAAAAAGCAGGAGTGCGGAAAAATAGTGAAAATATAAAATACTTATTATGGGTTTGAAACTTGGTGTGTGGGTATAAAATTACAAAAGAAAATGTTTTTATCCTTTGATATTTTTGGATATTTTGAAGAATAATGTCATTTTTCGATGTTTCTTTTTTTAAATGTCAATTTTGACAGGTTAAGGAAATCACGTGACCTATTTTGTAGACGCCATTTGACATCATTTCTTAAGCAAAATCTACTGCCAAAATCAAATTTCACATAAAACGATAAATAAAAAAGTTTCCCATTTGATGCGGACTTTATCGGTGACACTGTACATGAGATACTATGAAACACAATTTTTTGAATTCTGTTCCGCATTTGGTTTGTTCAGGAATCTAATCGCACTGTTTGAGTGTACATTATTTTGTAGTGGATGGATTCTTTCTGAAAAAATAAGAATCGAGATTGGAATCTATACACCTGGCCAATACCCCTCTCGACATTCCATTGTCAAATCTAAAATTTTTGACAAGTATGAAAACGAACCTAGGAGAGAATATTTGTGAACGGAATTTGAAAACGGGATCGGATTTGGTTTCCGGAACGTTAAAAAAGTATTTTGATAAAATATTTGTTTTATATTTTTTCGAAAGTCATATTTGAGTTGTACGATTCAGATTGTGAAATCTTCACTTTGTCAAGATGAGAGCTGGGGGTTAAGGGGACTTAGGCCTCTTTACCAAGTCAAGAAGTCTTGAGAATGGCTCCAAAGTGGGAGCCGAAACGTCGACAGAAGAACAATTTCAAACGCGATATATGTATATCTTTCTTCTTAATATATATAAATCTCGTGTCACAATGTTTGACCTCAATGGACTCCTAAACCACTTAACCGATTATAATAAAATTCGCACACCATGTGCAGTTCGATCCAACTTGAGAGATAGGATAGTTTAAATCTCAAATTATAGTCGCAATTTTAATTTATTGCTAATTATTTGTCTGTTATTATCCATGTTTTTCTCATGGGCAACTTTATGTTGCGTGTTCACGTGTTGGGAAACCGTTGAATCTATTTGTGTTAGCTGAAGACAGGTTAACCAAAAACATTGTGCACCGATTGGTGTTGAATTAAATTGAAATTGATAGTATTTATAATTCAAAAAAATAGATATTAATGTTTAAAAGTTTGAGACTGTCTGCCTTGCCTACCTCATTCATGAGTTTAAGCGTCACATGTTATTTACTGTATTATACTGTAATATACTTATATTTGTTATAAAATTGAATGGAAATAATAAATCTGATAGATTTTTATTTTGTACCTATTGATTTCTGCTTAATATCAAGTGTAAGAACATTTTAATTAATTGTGTTCAACGTACTTCCCCTTCAAATCTCAATCCAGTGAATTTGTATACCAACATCAACATTTTCGTCTTTGTTCGTAAATAATTTCATTGTTCTAAAGGGTTATAGTAGTAGAAAGTCAAATAAGGAGATAACCATATTTTTTTACAAATACCATCTGTGTAAAAAAGCATAGTGGACTCCGTGACTGATGTTCTCTTATTGTTCCTCTTAGATTGTTTACTATAATGTAATATAACAAAAACTTTAGCCACAGCAACGCGTGGCCGGGTCAGCTAGTATATATATATATATATATATAAAGTTCTTATTATTTTTTTGATAGGCAAAATTTGAGATATACGAGAAGTTTCTGACTAATTGGACTTGTTCTATCCAGAATGAACTGTTTTTCAATAGACGCAGCCACTTTTCGGGGTAGATTAAAAATCTGCCTTTCTACACTTTTATAGATTTCAATATTAATTCTTATTTTTTCAGATTGTGGTAGGTTTATAAATCCAGAAAACTACAGAAAAAATATTGATACACCACAAATTGATGACGTTCAAACAGTAACAAATGAAATATAATTGAGCAACCATTTCCAAAAAAATCCACGACTGTTTCTGGATCAAATGCCACATTTTTACGTTTCTGAGCCTTCGGCCTAGTGCTAGAACTTCGTCCTAGTGCAGTGTAGTTATTGCCATCGTGTCCACTCGTTTTGCAAAACTTTTATTTTTTTCATTGCCTGATTTCATGTCATTGCACCGTTGTAATAATCATTTCTGTCTAACCACTGGAGAAAGTACGTTTATAGATATTTCTTGGGATAAAATGAATCAGCTGAGGGGATTTTTATAAACCGAACCGTCAAGAAAGTGATTGGGAATCATTCTCAGAGAATAATTCACATATTTGAAATCTCCGACATTGTCGATAAACACCGTTTTAAAGAAACATTGCCGAAATTTATTATGAAAGTATTCCGCTATAAAAAAAACTTACGATTGGAACGGCACGTATCTCGAATTAATTGGAAATAATTTGAGAGAAGGAGCTATGATATCTCGTTATTTAAATTATATACAAGCCAGCTCGGATTCCTGGAAAGCTCGTGATTATCGTAGTCATCTTTTCCGCCGGCGTTTTTTAATTTTGCGTCTCGCGATATATACGCGTTTTGTGTCCACCACGTTTACTCCGGGAAAAATATGGTTTCGGAAGTTGACAAAAACTATTGTATTTAATGCAATATTTCAAAATGAATTGTACATTTTTGATTACTTGTTTTCCATTACATGTTCAGCCTCGACCAACTTTTTTCTTGAGCGCCATTTTGAATTCCTTATGTTTTAGATTCACACTGGCATATCTGAAATTCTCAAATACCTGAAAAATATTTTTTTCTTCTAGAGAAGGTTATGATATTTGACAATAAGCCACAGTATCACCCAAATAACATTGTTAATCGCTCCAAATGAGTATGAGATATGATAAATTAAAAAAAAAAAACGATAAAATCGGTCGAACTACAAGATATTGGAAAGGAATAGAAAATTCAACGCTCAGAAACCAACACGATTTTATCTACATAATCTTAATGAATCAGATATGATGATGAAACTGCCGGTATTATCTGGAAAAAAAATGTTTTTCATAGAACGCACTGGTCGATTTATATTCCTTTCAATTTCCAATCTCCCTAACGATGCTGAGTTGAAGTTCTTAAATATTTTGATCGATCATTACGAAGAGTCGGAAAAAATCACTCTTAGATACAAATTCAATGCAACTCATAAAATATTTTGAGTATACTCAGATCTGTAAATCTGGATGGTTATATGTCATATCCTTTTCGTAGCATGATAATCCTGTGATTTCCGAGGTCCCAGTGATGAGAGTCAAATTTGAAATAAGTGGTATCGTATATTTTATTATAACAGAATTCGCACAAGAAATATTTTGAAAAATACTTGTACTTGCCATGTTTACAATGATGGGACAGACATTATATTGTCTATTTTTTATTGATTCGATAGTGATTAACTTTGTATTTATTCATTCATACTTTGATGCTTTGACGGTTATTCATCATCATTTTCCACTATTTCAATTTCAAATGTAACAAAATGTCATGCATACTTAATGAACCAAAAGTTACAGTCGATGTATCTTGTGTTTTCTGAAACTACTGGATCAAAAACCAGCTGTGGATTCCTATATTGCAAAATAATAAGCATACTGGGCTCCCAGGCTATAATTGTAAGGGCATCCTTCAGTGTCGTGTGATAGAATAATCATAGAATTAACTTGGACGAGAAATTTTCATTTATTGAAAACCTGTGTTTTTCACCAGTAAGCAGGGAGCACAAATGAGAATCGTCAAGAGCTGCCACATTGGTTTTGATTTGACAGATCTCTAAACCGAAATAGGTCATCAATAAAAAATAGTGTTTTCTTTTTTCAGGTTATACATTACCAAACCCGTTTTCAGGATGGCGGCGTTAATACCCCCACCCCAGCTGCCGCCAACCGAAATTTGCGTGCAGAAGGGACCCCCAAATCATTGCTAAAAGTATAAATATTGTTACGATCTTTCCTCTGGGTTCGTTTATTAAAACTCCAAACAACACTACTCTAATTACAACTCTTTATCACAACAACACCATACAATACAATCATTCAAATTGCTCCGCTAACTTTCCAAAGCTCTTTACTGAGACTCTCCGAACTGAAATCATCTACTTCGACTTCTGCACTTAGCAATACCAAAGCTCTCTCGGATAAAAACTCTCCTCCTCTCCACTAAGCTAGAAACTCTGATAACTATCTGATAAACTCTGTGAATAAACTCTCTCTGCGAATAAAACTCTGTCCCGCGATGAAGTGTCTTCCGTATATATACCCGCTCACACCCATGGAGAATCCTCCAGACAAATCCCGATGATCGAATATTCCACGCATGACGAGATGTCGCCCGTAAACGATCTTCCTTCGAACCGTCACACTAAGTTGCGTTTATGAGCGACAGGGTCGGTGCTAGGAACTTCCGTAACAATATTGTTTGCATGTTATTTGAGGAGGTAGAAATGTCCTTAAATCTGATTTTTGGGTTTTCTCTCCTGTGAAAAGGGAAGAGCCTCAAATTTCATAATATCTGTTTTTTGACACTACCGATCAAAAATCCAAAAAGGAGGCAGACTTGCTTTCGAAACGTCGCCATGGGGAAGTTTATCTAATTTTTAATATGTTTTTTACTTCAATCTCAAAATGTATAAAAAATTTGATACGTAACTTAAAATAGCCGTCAATTTTGCTTTTTCATAATATTGCAGTATATAATGAGAATTTAAAGCTTTTCCGTTTCATTTCCAGAGAAGAGAAAACCAGTACTGAAAGAATAAAGACTCCGTCATTTTCCGCGACCCCGAAGCTTATATTCCCCGGAGTATTTTTTGTGCTCAACACGTTACGAGGACATGATCGCGCGGTGTAGGTAATAAAGTTGTGCCCCAATTACACCGTTTATTCAATCGTTTCGTTCGCGGCGGCGAAAAAAATTCGCACACGGGAAGGTCAATTGTCAATTTTTATATCGCTGAATCAACGTCAAAGGATATTACCGATATAATAATGTTACGAAATTTTGATGGAGCAACTCGTGAACGGCTTACGAGGTGGAAGGCTAGGAAATGAATTGCGAGGCTTACAGTTATGAATTCACTTCACTGAACGAGTGTATAACAAAAAACAACACCACTGTTAAATGCGTAATAGTATTTTTTATTATGCATTAGGGGTGAGAAGTGAGCTATTCTATGCCGAGCTCAAAATATCTCACCCGAGATGGATATGTAACATTTTTTTCTACGGTTAGAACACAAAACTGATCTATCTTAACTGTTCTTGATATATCAGTGAGGGTACATTGTCTTCAACTTCATTTCTTACGTGATAAAAAATTATTTCATGATTGTTCATGAAACCCCAGAAAACCCACAGTTCCCGAGTAATTCAGCAGAATGTCTGCCTTGACGAGAATAGAACAGAAACTATAAAATCTAAAAACGGATATATGAGCCGGCGCCGGTAGGCGACTCGACCACCACCCGACATCCAGTTATTATATTATTTTTATTTTCGAATCTTTCTCGCACCTGTGCACAGTGCGTAAATTTCATAATCTAGAGGGACAGAAGTCAAATTCTACACTAGTCTACGCAGGTTAAATAATTTTATAATCGGATCATACCGATTCTTTATTATATTGTTACGATATTTCCTTAACTCGCTGATTAAAACTCCAAAGAACAACTAACTACTTTTTTTTATTACAATTCTTCATCACAATACAATACAGTCACTCTCGAACTGCTCCGCTAACTATCCAAACGCCTTTTGTAGTAAACGCTCTGATAAACTCTCTCAGATACACTCAGCTCTGCTAATAACTAACTCTCTGACTAACCGTGATGAAGTGTCCTCCCGTATATATACCTGCGTACGCCTATGAAGAATGTTCGAGTCAAATCTCGGGTATCGAAGATTCCATGCGCGACGATAATTCCAGAAAAAAGGCCGCTCGCTCTTCGCCCAGTGCGTTTACGATCGTCAGTGCCGGCGCTAGGAGGTTCGTAACAATATTCATTCGAAAGAACGACTTGTTAGCTACAGGAAAAACGGTCATTATTTTGCGCATATTTGCGACACTCATAAAACTAATTTTGTGAATCAACCGACTCAAAACTCAATTATGTGAATGCCTTAACCAATCATCGATTTCATTGTTATTTTCTCATTTTTCTATTTCATTAATGAGATTCATGAACGGCGAGTTTTAACACCATTGACAAAAAGTGACCTCTTAACTTGAAAGATTATAAGCAGAGCAGTTCAACCGCGGGCACTTCTTAAAATGTGCTTTCTTGAATATCCTACAAAGCGCATACTGACAATTCAAACACCGGCGACGGTGTATTAATAAACTCATTGCTTTCTGTGTTTTCTGCGAGTTTCGTTGCACACAGAACTGGGTCAAGTATATGACATTATTATTATTTATACCATTACAAAGTACCAAAAATACCTGCGAAAAATTTGTATCCGAGAACGATGATAAATATAATCTACCTTCGAAATGTACTGGGACTCATTCATTTCCAAATGAATAGTATATGTTAATAATAATTACTTTTTTCAAATATATCATGTCAAATGAAACCCTGAGAAATATTTCAAGTTCAGAATTCGAATTCGAAAATGTGCTTGTTTCTAACCTACTTCTCGGTTGTGAAGTTACCAACTGTTCACTGAAAAGAAGACGAGAAATGAACTTTTCCGACCTTTTTTGAAACTTTCCAACCTCCTCGTCTATTATTCGAAATGTCATTAAACTCATCGGAATTTACGAAATGTTTGTATCCCCGCTAACGTGTACATACCAACGTAGTTTTACCAATCCAGAGAACTCGGCCGACACAATATTATAGGTACCACGTATTATCTCAGTACCGAACGTAGAAAAAAGATATAGGTACTAATTTTCTTCATCGAACCCCAATACTCTTTAATAACTGAAGCCTCACTTTTAGGCATGAAACGTTACCACTTCATCAGCCTTTTTCCGTACAGCATCTATCACATTGTCGCTAATCAGGGCCAGTCCATTATCATTCGAAATGCCGCCAATATGCCAGTAATCCAAACATTGCCTATTTGCAGGAATTCCTCGTGACACACTGAGATTTATGAAATATTGTTATGCCAAGACTTTCATTAAAACGAAATCAGAATGTTCATACTTCAACATTATTATATTTTTCTACTCTCACTATTCCGAACTGTTTATTACTTATTTTATAGCTGTTAGGTAATGGCTCATTTAGAATACTTCTGTATTTGAAATCAATGGCAGCCGGTTCTTGAAGTATTTTTTGTAAAATGGTGGGATATGTAACATTTAACCAGATATATTTGATCTCACGACTAAACTCACTTATCCAAAAGCGAATTTCAACGAATTTTTTCTCCAAATTCTTTATGGTATTGAATCATGAAGCATATATTTAGGAAATTTATTGTTCAACAAACAGTTTGTGGATTGGTATCTACTTATATAAATTAATCGACGAGCAATTGTTTTACATACCTGCTGTCTCGTCGATTTTTGAATTGGGTGATAACGAAGACATTTTTGTTGTGCTACACCACTAGATATTCGTTCATTTCATGAAATTATTTCGGATAATTGTGAATAAAAACTAGTAAACAATTCTCGGAAAAAAATAATAACTTTCAGCATCTGTTAGCTATATTTTTCTCTACAAAGAAATGATTCACTTTCCTCGTCGGTATGATAATATACTATCTTCATTATTTTTTATTTTTCAATATTGTTTAACGAGCAAGGAAAGGAAACGGCTCATGCTGTAAATTATACGAGTGGGGAATTGGCATTCCATGGGAGTTATACACTATACGTTTTCTACGGTCATGACAGATAATAGCGAAATGACAAATAACATGAACTTAAAAAATGTCATGATAATATTGTCGTGTAACAATTATTCGTGGCATTTTTTTCCGCGTTACGTGACTAAATGATACCCGTTAAATATTCAGATCGTGTTCAACAAATTTCTCAGTTACAAAATGATTAATAATGCCCCGTTCTGTGTAAGAGCCTAAGCAGTAAACAAATTTGATATATGGTGCCAAGATTAACTTTCATGGAGCGGAGAGAGTTTTTAATGACCGGTTTTCGGTCCTGCCGATTTGTTGTTGTGACAGAGACACGTTGTTGCCAAACCCACCGCAAAGAATGTGTGAAATTCTGCCATCTCAATCCTTCGTTATGAACGGTTTCTTTTTTTTTGAGGTGATTCCTCATGATGGTCCATATTCGTTTGAATATGGTTGACACTAATGAGTGGTAAAAGATATATTGAAGCTACAAAAAAAAAAGTTACCGAATGATTTGTAAAATGCCAAAAGTGTAGCGAAATTCTTGAATGAAGAATTGCAATATGAAGAAAATAAAATAATAAAATATTTTCCATAGATTTTCCCCCTTTTGATTGGAAAATTCCATTAGGTTTTTTGATTTTCAGAGTTTATTTTGGTACTACCTAGTTTGATTTTTTTGAAACTTCTTAAGTTTTTTCGTTTTTTTATATTAACTTACCAAATTCCATCTGCTCTTTTTTCAATTCATCTCTATTTTCTTTAGATATTTCATTTCACATCATTGTTTCCACAGTTTCGTTTTTCTAGTTTTGCCATTGCTTTATCATAATATTTCGGCCCATACATGGTTATTGCGAATGATAGGTTTCACAAAAATATTATTATCATTACCGAATTACCGAAGTCTCGGTTCAGTAGTCATCAACATGCTAATTTGTTCACAACATATTAGCTCAAAATCGACTCTCCAAAATGTTTAGTGCATCTAATAAGTAAGTTCTAGAATTTATCCATATGCTCTCGGATATTTTCTCCCTGAGCAAAACAAGCTTGTCTGGGTTTGAGAACGAAGTGTTATTCCGATGAATTGATTTTTTTGTGTAGAAATATCCTCTGAATGGTATCTGTTTGATTCATGTTTCGAGTGCTTGGTATACAAATTGAGAAAAAAAAATTTTCATTCATAGTCCCAAACTTAGCCATAGTTAGTGGTGCAGATTAGTTGGAGTTACTTGAATGCTGCGATATTAATTCGAAATCGTGAGTGGCGCAAAAAGGAATTGTTAATAATTTTGGAAATTAATTTGTCAGGTACATCATCGGGAAACTAATTTATGATCAGCCCAAAATTGTTCTCGCTAGTACCTACTGTATAATATTTGCCTATACTTCTACTTTTTCATCAGTTTTTGCATTGAAGGAAATCATGGAAATAATTTAGCCTTAGACAGTTTAATTCAAGTTTTTCAATTGAGATATGTTTTGCCATTACTATTACTATTTTTGGACAAAGTTAGCATTCAGATTACTGAATTGTTAGATTTCATCAGTTTATGACAGGTAATATAACTCCTTACAATAAGATGAGTGGAGCATCGATTGACATTAGGATGGGATGTGCAATGTTTTACCGCTTCGTATAAAAAAGTCTAGTTATCAAGTAATGACAATTATTTCAAAACATATCTACGTGCTTGTGTGAGAGTTTTTAGCGAGGTCGCCAATTGAGTTCCCTCATTTGTTTACTGAAAATTAATTGATTTGAGTTGGTCGTGCCCTCATATATTGACGATTGCTAGGTAACAATTACTGTAATGAATTGGCATAAATAATTTCATTGTAATAGGTGGGAACACAATCGTATATATTTGGTTCAAATGCGTTTGTATTCGAAATATAGCCATTAAACATTCAAGTTGTTTTAACATAACGTAGTTTTCTGGGTTTCCAACCTACCACAATCTGAAAAAATAAGTATAAATATTGGAATCTGAAGGGTAAACTTCTATCTACCCCTCCAAGTTGCTGCGTTGGTTAAAAAACAAATCCTTTTGAATAGAACAAGTCTAGTTAGTCAACTTAATCCTTTCATTCGCAAATTCCTTTTCAAATCAAATATTAGTTATTGACATTTGCCAAAAAGTTGAGATCTGACATAACATTTGTCCTCCAGAATGAGTGAACACAAGATGTACATCAGAAACAGACAGCTAGGTGGTTTTGAATTATCAGATAGCGATCACACAGTAGAATGGAATGAAACTACATGGTGATAGGTTGTTAACCTACCACAAGGTATAGGTTCACAACGAAGAAAAAAAAATGCTTTCAAAATATGAGTTGACCAAAGTTCAGACTCAAGGATGAAGTCATGTTCTCTTCACTAGGTATTCTTGAATACATTTTCGAAGTAAAAACTTGCGCATATTTGCGCCTTTTTATATTGAAGTTCAACTGAGAAATAATTCTCTTAACAACCACTCAGGTTTATTGCCACTTTTCAACAAGTTCGAGTTTTATCATAGTATATTTTCAACAGAATAAAAAATCAAAGTTGGACCATGTTTAAAAAACATCAATTAGTACTTTTCGATTGATGAATTGGAGCTATCACATCTTACAATTATCTATATAACAGTTGTTTATTTTTGAGTATTGGACTAGCCGTTCCTGATTCATCACCAGTTCTATGTTAAATAAATCTCAATAATTATTTATCAAGGATATTCATTTTGTTAAAAAGTGTAAATTTGTTGTATAATGCAAATTTTGTAAAACCTTAACCTTCAATCTCTCAATCATTGTAACGATTTGTAACATTGGTATGGTCTTTGTTTAGTTTTTGTAATATTAACTTCCGATTATGTTCCTTTCTCTATAATGTCCGAAGAATAGTTGTTATTTTTGTCTTCCTACAAGCGCCTACCACTCCAACTATCGTTAAATCCTGAAAATATTCAATTTTGAAAATGTTATTGAAACATTTCTTGCATTTTGTGTCTACCTTGTTACTTGCTGGTTATGGAGATATTTTGGGTGTCGGCAATTTCAAATATGAAACGTTGACACAGCGGTGAAAATTTCCGTTTATTCACCTATTAGGGCCTTAATTCTTGAAAGTGGTGAATATATTCACTAGTGAAAAATGTCACCACTAATTTTTCACCTGCTTCACTCGTTTTGCATTCTTGAGTCGTAGGTGAATTTACTCGAGGTGAAAATGAAATTGCAATCTGCCAACGTCGGAACAGAGCATTTGTGATCAAGGAAATCAATCATAGCCCTACTTATTTTTCTGTTTTTTCGTCGATTTTTGGAAAAATTTTCACCGAGTTGAATCCTTATCATTCATTAACAGCCGATTGTACCGACTTTTTGTTATGGGACCAGAGGGACTCTTTAAGTTAGGTGAGGGTTCATTAATGCGTGTTCAATGAGTATTTGCACCAATCCATTCAACGGAGGTTTGATGTTAAACTTATTATGGCTTAATGCGACTACCTATGGTGCTCAAACTATGGTGCAATCGCTGCAGTGCGTTAACTGAACTTTGCTGGCCCATTAATAACATTATTAGCTTAGGAAAAAATCGGTGTAATCGGCTGTGAGATGGCCAAGAAATAAAGGAACAGACATGAATTTATTTAAAAAAGTACAATATGCAGTTTCGACATTCCTGAAAACTGAAAATAAAACGATCCAAAAAGGTGAAGCAATGGACTTATCTTTTACTACTAGGTAGGTATAAGCCCAATGAACATTTCAGCAATCAATACATACAAATTCTTTCTAAAGAAGTTAAAAATAATTTGTTTTATATTTTCGTGCAATCAGTATTAATTTTTGAAAAACAACAAATAATCACCAAGTATTTCAAAAGGAATTTCTTTTCTATATCTCACTCTATTTTCCTAGTCAACCGCTGCATTGGGTGATATGCATAAATTTGAGTGGCTACTTTTCACTCACATTTTAAAAGGAGATACTCCAATTGATATGCATAAAAATGTAGGTACGAGCTCCAAATTGTGAGTGTCTACCCTTTCCGTGAGGATGTCTTCGCTCCTTGAGTACGGACTTTCGTTTTTCCAGAGTCCACTCAACTTCATGCAATTATCTTTCTAGATGTCTTCAACTTCAATCAAGTTTATCAATAATAGTTCGTTTTCCATCCTTATATACTATACTCAGAAACTAGAAACAAAATAGTATAAAATTACAAAATACAAAACGAAACCTAAACAAATACCTACTTCAAAAACAGAAAGATTGAGGTAAGTTATTCAAATTTTCACCATAATTCATAAAATTCAGCACCGTTTTCGGTGGTGAATCTATTCACCCAATGTAAGGTGAAAATATTCACTTTTTTTTGAGAATATGATTATGCATATTTTCGTTGAAAACAAAACAATTTCAACCGGTGAATATTTTCACCACTTTCAAGAATTAGGGCCCGCAAGTTGGAAAGCTTCTGTAATTTCACATCTGGAAATGTTCATCATACATTAATTTGGGTTCTTCCGGGTGTAATATAGAATATACAGCGGTTTCTGTAGTCTTTTCCGTACAATCAATAAGAACTCATTGTCTACACACCTCATTGGGAATCACCAAGTTGATACGTCGGTGTCGTTGCTATCAATCGGTAACATCGCACGCTGAAATGGAAAAAAAATGTTGATAATGGCGATATGCATTTATTTATATGCGAGCTCGGTCAGGCATTCTTTCCGATATACCTTGCAATTTTCAGTCGTATTACATACACAACCTAGACCTTTCTAGTGTTGTGTTCTAACCGTGATTTTCACATCGATTTGAAGACAGTGTTTCCGTGTTTGTGATTCGGTTACCGGATTATGAATTATCAGTAATAACTGGTTGGTAAGAACAGACAAAACGAGGAAGCTTTTTTTGTGTTATTCGTTTGTTTTCGAGTCCACCGCCGCGATCAAACTTGCCGACATAACAATATATAGTTCGATTTGTTAGTACCGTTTTTCGTGCCTTAATTCATTTCTTTGATAGGAATATTCTGTGTGTATTTAAGGTTTTTTCACGAATTCAACAATTATAAAAAAAATTTTGGTACTATCTGGTACATCATTTTTTCAATTACTGTTTGTCAGCATCCCATTTTTATGTTATTCAGTCTTTTTTCTACAGTTACTATTTCAGGGCCGGTTTTTCAAGATTGTTTTTTCAATATATTGCTCAGAAACTTAGTTGCTGAGTTCTAAACTGCTACTCGAATACCTTGGTCAATGACTTCAGCTTTCAGCTAATATTCAACTGGAAGCTGAATTGGGTGACCAAGTGATAGGATTAACTCTTCAAAGTGTAAGACTCAGTTTTTCAACAGTAAATTGAGAATCCAATCTCACAGTTTTTATCAAATATGAAAAAAAAGAAATCTCAACGAAATTTTAGAAATAATAATTTCTCTCGTTGAAAAAATGGGGAATTTAATTTTTTTTTTTCGGCATAATGATCCTAGTTTTCTGTCGTTCTTTCTTTTGATTTCGTTAATCGTCCTAATAACTCTTTCTATATTGATGTCTTCGTTGATATTCAATAGAGAAACCCAGATAATCATCACTCATAGTCATTGTAGACTGTTTCTCGAACGTTGCAGGATTATATTATTCGTGTGGATCTAATATTAAAAAAATATATGACCAGTATTGGGCTCGTTATTACCATTGCCGTTTTGATCCCTTCTCATTATCAACTCTCAATAATTTCGAACTATCAATTTTATTATTCTTTTTGCGTTTCCCACTCACTTCTGTTCCAAAACCACGGCCAACATTTTATTTTTTCAACTGAAATATCAGTTCTCTTAAACCGAATATGGAGCTTGTTCCTTTCACTCAATTATACAGTGCTTTTCTTTAATGTCCTTCTCTTCAATTTTTTGAACGAGTCAACTCAATTAATTGAAACTTGGGATAATTGAATTGATGCATAAATACTATACTTTGCAGTAAAATTGACAGATGAAAATCTCAAGATGGCGTCTGGGCGCCATCTGGAAAAAAATCAAATGGAAAGGGGGGGTCTTGTGATACATCATTTTGAAGCACCTGACGAATGCTTTGCAACCCTAGAATATGAAGTCAATATCTTCACCTACTACAAAATGGCGGAACATTTAATATTTGCCTGAATACAAACACATGAATATCGATATTTCTAGAAATATTCGATTTTCTCTGCCATATGACAATCCCAACAACCTGATAAAGTTTGATGGGTTATTTTTAATAATAAAAAAAGACAAAAATGTTAGTACGACAACGAACATCATTGTTCAATTCAAATATGCTCATTTACTTTGTTTTCGAATTATGATAGATAGGTACCACGTAAACTATCTCCAAAATAGTCAATTGAACATAATTAAACAGGGGAACTGTAATTGAATATGCTGAAAATTACTGTTGACCCTCTAATCAGCGAAATCGTCGAAGTTAATCCTAATGAATTCGATATAGATATTATTATTCCAACAAGATGGTGCACCACCACGTTACTACAAACAAGTGAGAAACTATTTGGATATTACTTTCTATGGTCGTTGGATTGACCATCGAGATCCTACGGAATGGCCAGCCCGCTTGCAAGATTTGACAACTTTAGAATTTTTTATGAGACTATTTGAAGCAGAAGGTTTACGAAACTGAACCTGCTTCAATATTGAATAAACGGCAGATAATAATGATATTTGTAAAAATATCGACGTTATGTCAAGACGTTTGAGGCAACTATTTCGAGCATCTTCTGAACTGAACTCAGCATATTTCCTCAAAGTATGGAGTTGAAGGACGATGTATATTCCGCCATTGTATGATAGGTGAAGATAGTGATTTCCTATTCTGGCCTTGTGCAAAGTTATCTTCTGGAGATTCAGAATGATGTATCACAAGACCCCCTTTCCATTTGATATTTTTTCCAGATGGCGCCCTGCCGCCATTTTGAAATTTTGACCTGTCAATTTCACTCCAGAATATAGTATTTATGCATCAATTTAATTATCCCAAGTTTCAATTAATTAACTCGTTCAATAATCAAGGGGGGTCATTATATTATAGCAAGATATTTGGTGATACCCAGTGATTGAGTATGTGGTGATTTTTATATATTTATATTTTTTACTTCATTTTATATGGGATCATATCAGAGCACCATTCATTAGGAACATTAGGGGCATCGAATAATTTTCTGAGGCACTCAACAATCCCGATTTTGAAGGAAATCTCTCACTTCTAAATCGCCATTTTCAAACTCCGACCTTCTATCATCAACGAATAAATATTGACATATATCACTTCAACACTCTTTTATATCCTTATTTTTATTTATCTCTAGTTGAGTCACTTCTCATTGCTCTTTTTTTTCTTGAGCAAATCACCACTTTCCATTATTTTTTTCACACTTGGCAACACGATGTATAACTTTCTTTGTACTCTGTTTTACATTAGGGATATTACCAGACGATTGCACCGACTTTTCCTTATGAGACCATTAACAAAGGGACTCTTTAAGATTGGTGAGGGTTCATAAATGGGTGTTTCATAATCTCTTGAACTATGTTGCAATCGCTGCAGAACCTTGAATGTACTTCAATGGCCCATTAGGTTAATGCTCTCATAAGAAAAAGTCGGTACAATCGGCTCTAGAAATGTTCTATCAATTTTATCATACTGGCTGAACTCTTGCTGATTGATGTATATTAGAAAGAAGCAATATAAAATTATTATTATTATACTAAGCAAGTGAAAAAATTTAATTTATCTCAATTTTTCATTTCCAAGATTATTTCAGACCGACATAATTTAATAGGATTTTTTTTTTCAATATGCTTGCTGTGTGTGATACATGGTTTCGATTAATCACAAATCGTTGAGGTCAACATGATTAAATTCAAATACAATCTCCAAAGTTTTCCGCTAATCGAAACACCGACATCACTGGACAATATGTTGAATACGATTTTCATGTTTGGGGCATTCTCTTGAGAGAATTGTCAGGGGTAATATAATAAGTGGTATGATTATTACCGATAATTTTTTGGAATATTAATGAATTGCAATCCCAAAGCTGAAAATACAACGAGTCCGCAGGACGAGTTGTATTTTCTTGCATTGGGATTGCCAATGAATTGATATTCCAAAAAATTATAGGTTATTGATCATACCACGAATTATATTTAGGACGACAATATAACCCCTGTTTGAGCAAAAATTGTTGAATTGCCTGGTAATTGATTCTTTATTTCTGGCCGTATTCAAGGGAATACTCTTTTCCACTGCTTTATCTATGATACCAATCGCCATTTGTCCCCAACGATCGCTCATATTGATTAAGAAATATAACTAATCAAAACACATAGATTTGACGTTTACAAGTTAAATCATTATTTTCACTTGACAGCTAGTAAAACAAAAACTAAGCAGGTTTATCACCGTGAAAATACAGCGACAAGCTATATTTTCACTGTAATTCGGATTCTATTGGCTGAATTTCAAAATTTGAAATAGACTGATTGGTTGTTAAGCAAGGAGATATATTGTCGAAAAAATATAAACATATTCCGAACACTTTGAATAGTCACATATAAGACTAAACAATATTTTTCAACGTTATGTTTAGTTTACCCATAGAATCAATTTGCAGAGTATGTAACGCTGTTCATAAACATTCTGCCTTGAATTATGGATAGACACATTCGCTGTGAGTGATATTGAATATGATATATTTGAATATTGATTCTGGATTCTGAGTTTGATTCCTTTTCGTTCAATTGTCTTGTGTTTCCCTACATTCTTCAAGTAGCTTCATGACATACTCCACTTGTGAGGCATGTGAAGAAGAGAGTATATGTCATAGACACCTTGGAACACATTTTCATAAAGCCTTATGAATTCTAAAAATATACATAATAAACGAGAAACAGTAAATATGGCTGTTGCTCTTATCTATAATCGAAGAAAATATTATGCGCAAACGCCCTGAAAGTGCAACAAGTAACAAAACGATAACAAACGTGAACATGCCACTTGCAGTTATTTCACCAATTTCAAGGATATTTTGATATTGAGTAGCGTTCGTGATATTGAGTGAAAACCCCATACCACAATATCGATATAATTGATGGAAAATGTGTTGTGAATGCACGTTTTTATGTCGAAATCGTTGGATAGTGTTGAAATACTCTAAGAGTTCGTTTTTTATTGGGTTTTTCCGTTAAACAGCTTACGCCCCCCTGCGAACGTACCGTCAGAAAGTCGCAGCATGTGCGAGCTAAGGAATAACGGGATCATTCTTTTCAAAGTGTGATTCCCAGGCACGGTATTATAGGATATATGAGAGAAAATCATAACACCGAAACTATATTGAATGATTTTTTTTGGAGCGAGCATCTCACTTTCGAAGGAAAATCTTTATTTCCTGGTATTTGTCAACTCATAACAGGGCGTATGTTCAACTTCATAATAAAATTCACCTAAGTGCGACTTTACTCGAATTGTTTTAAAGACTGAGCTCAACACTATAGTTGATCAGGGCACAATATCCAAAGCTTTTCCATTATGAGGTTCATCTGGATTTGATACAAAAATTGCCCGTTTCTTCAAATGACCATGTATATACATACTATTCAGAATTGTATACTTGGTCCATAAGAAATGAAAAATATAACATATTAAGCTGAATTGTTTGCTTTCCGAGTCCACTTCCAAAATTTTTCCAAAGGTTTTTTGCGCCACTATCTGATTACTATTACCTACTAGCAAAACTGAAATTTTACATCATCTCTTTCAATGGACGATGTAGTCTTTCACATGGAGCTTGCTACCATAAGATCACCATTCTTTTCGTAATATGTGAAGAAACCGGTCGGATACAACGCAATGCCCGTCGTGGTATTAGCCAAGGGAGTAGTTGTTTTATGACAGGTGTCAGCCAGACTTCTACTGTGTAGGTAGTTCAGACTGGCCTGAACGAATTGTTCAAAAGATGATTTGATTCACCGCCAGTCTTCACGTATGCCCACCGACTGTCGAATGTTTTTTGATAGGTGTTAGTTCGTTAACGTACTCTGTTGGTGAGTTGAGACTTGCCGACAAAAATCGTTCCTTCCGATGATTTGATTCTTTGATACAAGTTTTCTATTCTTTTTGCATTGACTACTTCCTCGAAACTAATCTTTATACTATCCATATCGCAATATTTTTGAGTACGACTGTATTCAGTAGCACAAATCCTTGTACACATACAAATATTGACACGAGTGTCGATTCCAACCTCCATATTTACGACTCCCTTGAAAGCAAAACGGTTTCTGATGAAATTTCCTCTTCAAAACGCGCTTCTTCATGCGAAACTTGTGAAAACGTATCACTATCAACTGGTGACAGAGTTTCTGAAAAGAATCGGTGAATCGAGTAATTGATTAGATAAGCCTCATCGAAGACGAATGAAAAGCAAATAGAAACTGTCTCGGCATTCGATTTAGTGGCAAATTCTCGATCGCGGATCAAAGCGGGCTGATGTGGTGGACTCTGAAAACAAACGACATATCGATTGCAACCAGATTTACTGAAGTTTTATCTAAGTCCGTGAAGTCTGTGTCAAGATGGAGCAACGCAGCCCCGAGTTTTTTCCGTTGTTGCCGACAGATGGTGCACTGAATCCGTTTATACAGAGTGCTCCAAATTACGGATCGTCAGGTTGCGATCTTTATTTTCCTGATTTGTCAAAGTTTTCTGTGTCAGTCGATACGCAGAGTGTGCCCGGAAATATTGCTTGCGGTGGTACCATCAATATGGGGGACGTACCTTCCAGAAGAGTTAATTCGAAGATAAGGCCGAACGGTTTGCTGGCAAAGTTGGGACTGCCTTGCCAGACAAATGACAACTACGATTATCAACAGTGTTATAGTTACTATGCCGACGGTTCCTATAACGTTTGCCAGTTCGTCGAGGGTGGAGATATCGAGGATATTTTGTGAGTATTTTCCTGATTTGTTGAAGTACCTCGGTAGCACAGATTATATTGATGTGACGAGTACCTTATCTTTCATAGTTTGTTGGCACGGACACTTCAAAATGATATGATACGAATTGAATTTGTAGTTTTAGACATATTGGACTCTATCCAGGTACACGCTTATTGAAATAAACCTGAGAGATATGGGTCCAGAGTTTCTAAACAGACAGACAATATTGACAAACTTAGTACGGGTGATAGCGATAGAAATTCTGTACCCATCTGTACAGATCTACTTATATTTGTGGACTTTTTGAAATAAAATACCTTTATTTATTAGAATATCAAATATATTGAATAGTCCAATTGAACAATTTGTCCAAGCAAGTCTTAACTTACATAAACAGTAAGTTACCGGACTATCGGAAAACAACTACTGGGTACCAAACAAGAGTATTGGCCAGTACCTCATCAACGGGCAGATGGCGCGACGACGGCTATTTTGCTTGTCGATCAGCCCTGCTCAAGGTATGATACTCTGAAAGAAATATAATTTTTGACTATGGTAAGTCATCGACGGCAGTTGTATCGCCAAGAGCATATGCAGTAATTTCTTCTGTGAAGAATGCTGCACTGACACCTTTCGGATATATTCCAACGCCCTTCGTGGTATTAGCCAACAGAGTAGTTGTTTTCTGATTAAATTGAGACTTGTTCATAGAGAATATTTGATTTGAAGCCAGTCTTCAAGCATTGACTATTATTAATATATGTTCAATACATAGTTTTGCTGACGACAATACTATTCATATCAGTTTCTCTGTCAGAATCCCCATACCAGCTCGAGAAACAAAAATTCAAAGAAACATTCACGTCAATAAAATTAACTTGGTGAAAATAATAGAATGGGGTAACATGAACTTGTTGGGATTTGAGGATTTAATGCTACGAAAACCCAGGCATGTCTCTTCTCAAGAAAAGCCGATCTGTCATCATCTAATATTCAGATGTCAGGAGTAACTATTCCTACATAATCAATCTCGATGCTAGGAATTACGATCAGTGATAATCTCTCATGGAAAACCATGTGAGATCAATCGTTAAAAGTGCTTCCCAGAAACTTGTATTTCTTTTTCGTGCGAAGAAATACTTCATTTCTCGTCAGCTTCTAAATCTACAAAGCTCAGATACGATCTGTCATGGAATAAAGTTCTCATGTGTGGAGTCCGGCACAGAAACATTCATTGAGGCTTCTCGATTCTATTCAGAGAAAGGCAATTCGTCTTGTTGGTGATTCTTCGCTCACAGACGCGCTCACTTCATTGGAACATCGTAGAAGGGTCGGAGATTTGTCTCTTTTCTATAGATACTCTCACGTTCGATGCTCTTCCGAATTGTTATCAATCGTTCCCCCCTTGGCAATATCTACACAGATGACTCGACGAGTACAGAATTCCCACCCCTTCGTTGTGAATTTGGAAACCTGTCGAACCTCTCTTGCTTCTTTCAATAGAACAGCTGAGCTTTAGAAAATGACCAATCATCCACTGGAAAGAGGAGGTCAGGGAAGAAATTTACCAACCTCTTGGCACATTTCCGACCTCTTTCTATTATTTGATTTGAAATATCATTCTGCTGATCGGAAGTAGGAAGTGTCAATATATCCGCTGATGTGTGCACGCCAATGTAATTAGGTGTAACAAACAAGCTAACCCTGACACGATATTACACATAATTCCATTACCGAACACACACTCGGTACTCGGTTTCTGCCTTTAAAAACCTCCCTCATCAATAACAAACCCCCACACCAGTTTCCGGTAATTAAACGTTACCGGTTCATCATCCACTGCATCCAGCGGATTTCGGCTTTGCTGACGTCGATTTCTCTCTCGCTCAGGGCCAGTCCATTTTACAGTCGAAAATTCCGCTACTCTTCCAGCAATACTCGTGAAACACAACAGAGATTTGCATGGCAAACGCATTCATTTAATGTAAACAAAAGAGAGGCAAAATTTATTCATATTAATTTTGCACATACTTATGCATTTCTCATTTATTATATTGTGTTTCGTATTAGTATTATCGTTTTTCTTTCGACAATTTGACATTTTGCCACCACCATGTAATCTTCTAAAACTGATTTGATTGTTCGAATCCGTTATCATCTTCGAGAACTCCGTTTCTGAATCATCCTCAGTTGAGTAATCGAAGGTACCGTGATTTGGTAATTCATTGTGCTGGAATTTGTCCAAACACGAGGTCCGCACAGTCACATGCCCGCGAAAGCATCTGGTGGCATACCAAGAAATCATTCAAACTATTACCGGCTTTCTTCCAATGAACAGTATTTTGCAAACGCCACTTCTCATCAGTGTCGTCGAAGTTTCGAACAAAAAGTATAGTGTCGAATGGTGTTAAATGCCTGAAGAACAACTGTAAGTGCCCTGTTGACGATTTATATTGAATAATCGGGTCTCTTTCATGACCGTTTATGTCAATCTATTTCAGGAAAAAAAAATTGTATTTTTCTATGATAAGAGTACGTAATGAACACTTATTTACACTTTCTGGAAATATTTACATATCTACCTGTGTTTGAATTCCAATGAATAACTAATGCAATATGACACCTGTCGAGATATATGTCTAGGAGAGTAGTATTATATACTCTTTCCTTATTTTCGCTTATGAATCTAACGTTTGTAAGTGAAAAACTTATATCTACTATGTTCAGTTATTCATAGTTCTCCCTTTATATTGATTCTGAAAAGAGCAATTCGAAATAAGATTCACAATCGTTTACGCATTGCCAAAAATTTCTAAGGGTCAAATTTTGCATGATTTAATAGCCAACATCTGAAATAATTGATGCTGAAATTACCGGTGAACGATGCATAATGGGTTCTCATAAAATTATGGATTGCACAATGTTGTGTTATTGCTTTCTGCAGTAAACAAAAGATTTCGGTATTGTTATGATTCCTCTCGGTTTGTTATGGATATTCAAGGTTCAGATTATTCATGCGACGTTTGTTCATGATTTCCGTATTTTTTGCAGCTTTGGTAATTACCACTTAGCAGCGAAAGGAGTGTGAAATATACCAGTTGAACGTGAAAACTTAGATTCATCGGAAATCATTATTTGAAAGTTTTCCGAGAGAATATCTGTCTACAATCTGTTTTGAGAAAAAAAGTGGGTTCAAAATAGTTTTTTTTTCTATATGCAGATTCACACGAAAGGGAAGCCCTGTGATGTTCAAAGAACACCGCGTGAATCAAGGGACAGGAGATAAGAATGAACATTTACTTTGAATTTCTGAAGTTTGTAAGCCTCCGGAAAAACCTCTCTTGGCAAGGAGTTCCAAACCTTAGCTGTTCTATCGAAAAAATATCCCTGAGCAAGAGATGTTCGACAGGTTTCCAAATTCACAACAAAGGGGTGACAATTCTGTACTCGTCGAGTCATCTGTGTAGATATTGCCAAGCGGGAAACGATTGATAACAATTCAGAAGAGCATCGACCGTGACAATATCTGTAGAAGAGAGGCAAGTCTCCGACCCTTCTACGATGTTCCAATGAAGTGAGCGAGTCTGTGAGCGAAGAATCACCAACAAGACGAATTGCCTTTCTCTGAATAGAATCGAGAAGCCTCAATGAATGTTTTGGTGCCGAACTCCACACATGAGAACTGTATTCCATGACAGGTCATATCTGAGCCTTGTAGATCATCAGAAGCTGACGAGAAGTGAAGTATTTCTTCGCACGAAATAGAAATCCAAGTTTCTGGGAAGCACTTTTAGCGATCGATCTCACATGTTTTTCCCATGAGAAATTATCACTGATCGTGAGAGCTGAGGATTAACGAGGTCTTGAACTTTGACTTGTGATTCTTAGCATGACCGAAGATAAGGAGTGAAAGCCTGCCCAAATGCAACCGGTCAGCCATCCAGATCGTAGCCATGATGATTAACGTTCAGAAGTCGAAGATAATCTGCTCATGAACTACTAGAACACTGTGAAAAAGTCCACTATCCGTTTCTTTTCGATAGATATATCTACTTCGTTTCTCATTTGGATATTTTCCCCAGATCAGACAACACTTCTGAAATATGGAATCTAGGACTCATTTATTCGAAAACTCCTAATCCCTCAATGTTTTTGGACATGTAGTCTTTGTTCTTGATTTTCGGGGTGTTGAATCAGCACACTCTTTTTCGGCATTCTATTTATAATATAGTAATAATAATAGTATATTATGCAACGATCATATAAAAACCATAACATGAGAGTTGTATACGCCATAATCTCTACACTTCAAATAACAGTATTCACTCCTATTTATACAAAACATTCTACAAAATTTTAATGAATTATCTTATGTATTATCTCATGTATTACCATGTATGTAGGAAAACTGAACATTCTGTTTATATTAATACTAAACATAATAATTGGTACATCCATTTTTTCAAATATCAATATTATTTATTGGGCAGTTCGAAAAGTTCCACTGATCTGGAAGTGGAGGGAATATTTACATTTATTTCATTATTTTAATCATTATTTTATTCTGAACCAAAATTTCAATGTAGCCTTTCGCCACGGAATTGGATTTTTAATTAAATAAAAATCTTCATCGTTATGAAAAATCTGTTCCATAATTGATACCATTATGAAACAGATTATTGGTTTATAAGTGTATTATTATTATAGTAGGGGTGAGAAAAAAGTTGATAATAAACTTACATAACTTTCAATAATAAAAAATAACTTCTAGCTCTATCATTTCTCTCATAGGCTGGATTATCATTTTCAAGTTCTCCGAGTGATCTCAGACCTCTTTGGATTGCCCAGTGCACAATATTCTGGTAACCCACTCCAAACATTGCACATTTTAACGAAGAATACATAGTTCGAGTGGACTGAAAGCCATTAGCTGAATCAACGGAATAAAATCGAAGTACTTTTCGGTTTAGGCATAGAATTTTTGCAAATGACAGAATACGAAATGTTTGTACAGAATAAGATTCGCAAGATTGCGTACTGACAACATCCCTAAATTGTTACTTTGATTTCAGAGTGCATAAAATAAAAGGCATACTTATTGATAATTCTATTGAATCTCATGTTATTTGATTTCTATTGATTTAAAAAATGAGAGTAATAGTATACATCGAATATTCCATTTTTCTCCCAAGGAAAATGTAGCATTTTCCACCTTGGTATGTTGTTAGAGAAAAGACATTTTTGTATTTCGTGCAGAAATATATTTTTTCTAAAATCATGGCAGATCGGTTTTGACTAGAATTCATCATCAGTGAGTGGGAACAATACAGGAAAAATATAGAGCATGGTGCTCCATGTCAGGAGGACATATTGAAGTACCTATAATATACTATATTTTGCAGTTTTTCTTTTTTATCTATACCGTTTCGAACAAGGTCTCTGAATCCGCATTGAAATTGTCCATTGAAACTGCCCCTCAATGTCCGCACTGGAGATTTATACTCAAAAATATTCGAGTATAACCGATAAACTATTATATATATTCAAGGCTACCAAAATATATGGATTACTGACCTATATCACTGATTTATTCATTGAGTGGAATTGTAGGCCATGAAACAAAACATCGAAATTCATCAAGCCATCATATAGCGGCCATGAAGCAATTAGGGGCACGTATTCATTGAATTTTTTCTTTCGAATGGGCTGATGACTGTCATCACTGTTTGACTCGAGTTATCATTCAACACAATATAATGTTAGGAAAGATAAGCAATATGATATGTCTAAACCTCGGTCCAAACATCGTACAGAGCAACAGTATAAATAAATTCGTATCCAATTCGAATGTTTAGAAAATATATCTATGAATTTTACTTTTCTTAGCGAAGCGTTTTTAGTATACAAATTGAGTGATGACTGTGATTTATATATGCCAATGCCCGGCTAGCCAAATCCAGAAAAGTAATAATTCTAAAATGATACTGTTGCTAATTATTAATATAGTCTAACTTTTTTTAGCGACGTCGTGCTTTTTTTTTATGAAGAAGAAAACACCAGAAAATTTCTTGATTTTCATGCTGTTATTTTATTGTGATATTTGACCTTTTTCTCCTCCAAGTCAGTGTTGAACACCTTTATAAATTTATAAAAAAGAGGTAAATTAAATATTCATCAAGCACTCTATATTGATATGTGTAAATCATTCATAGATTTTCAAATCATTCACAAAAACGAAAGTCCCGTTTTCAAAGCTAATTGGTTTATGCCATTTATGGTCAACTAGTATTCAGGTTGTGGTGTAGTTTCTGCTGGAAATAACTATTAATGCAATGCAAGTTTTTTCATAATCACTTTTACATTCGTTCTATTTGATTGGAAATTTTATGGGATGAATGAACTCTACTTATGATCAAATTCTGAATAGCAGATACAGTTTACCATGAGGAAAACGTCATTTACTATCTACCAGAATTGATATTTCTGTTCCAACTACAAAAATATTTGTCACTGTGCATAATCTCCGGTTGACTTCGTATCTGCAATATCTGACATAACCTGAGAAAAATTAAATTGAGGTCAACCCTTACTATTATTCTACCTTACCATTCGAATATAATGGTTCTCTTTGTACCCAATATTACCCTGATGGATGAGTCGAGGTGTGTAAATAAAACAGTAATGATTCTAGACTTACTATATTACTCAATGTGTATGTATAATTTTTTGTTATCGAATGATGATAATAAATGGAAGAGAACAAGAGATTAGTTTCGGTCGATGTTAGACTGAAAACTTTTCCTAGAGATCAATTACCCTAACACCAAACTGATATTTTTGCACTCGACGCGCGTTTCGCTAACAAGGTTAGCATCTTCAGGAGAAGAAAATTGATACTGGAGAAGAAAATTGATACTGTATCAATTTTCTTCTGAAGATGCTAGCCTTGTTAGCGAAACGCGCGTCGAGTGCAAAAATATCAGTTTGGTGTGAGGGTAATTGATCTCTAGGAAAAGTTTTCAACTTTTACACCAAAGGTTCCAGAACTCATCGTTCATTCGATGTTAGACTGTTAGCGGGTACTGTGTGCTGATCACTAGAAGGAAATATGTTTGTTAATTTTAAAGAAATAATAATGGTACATTGTTCCTATTTGTATCAGACTATTCACATTATTGTTACGATATTTCCTTGGGTTCGTTTAATAGAACTCCAAACAATATTAAACTACTTTTATTACAATTCTTTATCACAATAATCACACTTGAATTACTCCGCTAACTTTCCAATGCTCAGTACTAAAACTCTCGGGTGCGCTGCGTAACACCCAAATGTCATAACACCCAAATTTCGTTATGGCCACACTCTCCGAACATACCCGAATGATGCACTGTTGCAAAATTTACCGGATATTCTGCAATTTCCGGTTAACCCAATCTAACTTAACCTAACCTAAAAGAAGGATGAACAACAGCACATCATTCGGGTATGTTCGGAGAGTGTGGGCATAACGAAATTTGGGTGTTATGACATTTGGGTGTTACGCACTTTGGGTGTTATGCACTGTGGGTGTTACGAAATGTAGGTAGAACGAGATGCTCCCAAACTCTCTGTATTATAAATTCTTCACTTCGACTTCTACACTTAGCAATAATAAGGCTCTCTCCACTAAGCTCCACTAAACTAGATCCTCTGATTTACTATCTGCTAAACTCGCTCCACTTAGCTCTGAATAACTCTGCTCGATTCTCTGCGAATAAAACTCTCTACGAATAAACTGTTCCCTCCGCGATGACGTGTCTCCTTATATACCTGCGTACGCCTATGGAGAATCTTCGAGAAAGGCCTCGATGATGTGTATCGAATTCTCCACGCGAATTACGAGTTCCTGGAAAAATGACGTTCGCTCTTCGACCCCTCATATTATTCTGCGTTTGTGAGCGACAGAGCCGGCACTAGGACAGTATCTTCGAGAGCGAACATTCAGACGTTCGCCTCGTTGCTCGTGATATCAATTTGCCAGGGTCGTACCGAACCAACGTGACAATAAAATAGTCGTAACGTTATTGGATTTCAAGATAAGCGATACGTCCTCTGGTGAAAAGTTTCAAACAATGTCATAATGGCGTTGCGATATTATTTTGAGATTTTGGAATACGATTGAAATGATTACTGACGTTTATCAAGCACAAATCATAGTTCACATTCACATAAAAAACAAAGAAACTATAAAAACTGTAATAGTCGCTCACAAAATATTACGGTTTGGGATTTTCAAACAACGTCAAAGTCCTAACCTCAAATAGCAATAGCGATGATCATTAGTTGGAATGTGGCACTGCGATCTTAATTTGAAATTCAAATAGGATGATCGCGTTGCGTTTGCTGATCTGTTTCTTCTCTCGTTACAGGAATCATGAGAAGCGCAAAGAAAAATCTCGCGACGCAGCTCGATCCCGTCGTTCTAGAGAAACGGAAATTTTTACCGATCTGGCGAACGCTCTGCCCCTCGCCCCCGAGCAGGTCACGCCGCTGGACAAGGCTTCCATCATGAGATTGGCGATATCCTATCTCAAGGTCAGAGATATGGTCGATTTGGGTGAGTCGGCGATCGTCTTTTATTTTTCCTTTCGATTTTAGCAGTTTCAGCATAAATACTGAAATTATTATTTTGCATATAGTTGAACCGCAGATAACGGCGTTTCGGGTCAAGGTCGATATCATCTAGCGTTTTTTTTATATTCTTTATTGAAAACATTAACATAATCATACAGAAAAGTCTATCATTGCTGTCATATATAATTTACATGAGTTAAGTCAATAATGAATTAAATCGTCTACACTAGACATGAAAGAAGGAATCTATAAAGGTTGACATCATAAAGACGAAGAATTCGAGACATGAAATGACAGCATTATATGATATATTTTACTCCAAAACATAGATATGTATCGTAAATATACAATGCAGTTTATAATAAACCAAAACATTCAGTGAAATGGCAACAAAACTTAAACTTTATATCTATATCATGATAATGTATACATCATATTATATTCGAGGTTCACTCGAGTATAATAATGATTTATTTTCAAATACTGATTTTGTTTTTACAATCGTTCATTAGATATTCGTCACCAGATTGCAGACGAGCATAGCGATATTCTTTCTTGTAAAGCTCAAGTGGTGAAAAATTCAAAAAAACAAACAAACGAAACCGACTCCAGAAACAATTAACATACAAAACATTGTATGGAATTAACTTTCCCTTCACTTCAATTTTCAAACTGTTTAGGTACATAAAAATTGAATACATATTTTCTGATGTATTCGGCAATTCAAGATTTGAGTCGTTAACTTCATATATTTCACCTCAGAAATAAATCAAAACCAGTTAGAGATATAAAAAATTCATACACGTTCAACTGGCAAGCTTTATGCTTGATCAATTACGTTTTTCAATCATATTGGTATTTCAAAACGTTTACAAATAATGAAGGACTGAAATGCCAATTCAAAAATGCTTTTAATTTTCATTTCTCATTTTCCTTGACTGGGATGTGTTCTCTGAGTTATCGAAATATACTAGATCGCCGACTTCGGTATAAATATGTAAATGAAAGATACAATTCGACCAATTACAATGTTCAAAACATTGTACATATCTCTATATATTATTTTGAGATGGAGCATTTTCGAGGGAAACTTCAGAGCCTTGGAAACTGTAAACGAATGGCAAATTCAAATTTTAAGATACCAAAGGGCATGAACAATTGAACTCAAATTGTATCTGAACAAAGAAAATTACTTGAAAGCGTATGGTTTTTATGAGGCGCCGTTTGGGTCAAAAGTGTTTTTGCAAATATATGTAATTTCATGTCAATATATTCATTAACTTTGGCAATATTTTTATTTTGTGTTCCGATATATTTATTTTCTACCAAACATAATATATTTACGTTTTGAGTGTCACAAATATATAAAAATGAGAATGCCCATATATTTATAAATTCGATCTATTTTACGTCGTCAAGAGATGGCGCATTGGCGGCATTTTGTTCACGGTCGAGTATTTGGCAACATGGCGAAGTCATTATTCATAAAATAATACATGGCCACTCAGGCAGTTGTCATGTCAATAACAGTTCAAATACATCTTCCGTTTTTCGGGTAATGGTCGTGTACTGGAATTTTGACTTCCGGAGCTTTCGGCTACATCTGCGGCAGCCATCGACTGGTCGTAGTAAACTCACATAGAGTTCAATTAAGACCACGCCGCTGAAGATGGTGCCGCAGCTCCGAAAGCTCCGGAAGTCAAAATTCCAGCACACGGCCCTCAAGCCCGAAAAACCGAATATGTATCAACACCGGCCGTGAAAGCCTACATTCTTTCAATAGCTCAAATGTCGAAGGGGTTGGCGCTGTGGTTTCGCGTCCCAGGTCCCAGGATCCTTTATAAAAATACCAATTTCGCGATTTGACAAGTATCTGGAGTGCCTAATTTGAACTATTAATATTATTAACATCGACATGACAACTGCCTCAGTCACTGCCATCTATTAGCCACTCTATGTACTAACGACTTCCCAATGTTGCCATGTACTCGACCGTGACAAAATTAGGGTCACTGGATCAAGTAAGCTTCGCTTACTCGGGTACGGACAATGGGCGAGGCCCTGGCGAAAATTGTTGTAAATTAGCCAATCCCAGAAGATACCCAAAAATCGGCCAATCGCAATGTAGGATGATTTGTTTATACGAATTCGGAGAATATGAGAAGAAGAAGTGTTTGAGTTCAGGCGAGTTCTGAAATTCAACAGGAAATTCCATCAGTTCTGTCACTGATTCCTTTCTCCCTCTGTTTGTGACGAACGACAAACAGAGAGAGAGGCATCGGTGATAGAACTGACGGAAGTTACTGTTGAATTTCAGAACTCGCCTCTCGTGTTCGTGTATGCTTTGCTTGTTGAGCAAAAATAATTAACGTGGTGTGTGTTGTTGAGTATAAAGTTTAACCGAGTTCAACTTACACAATATTCTTCATTCTGATTTGAAATTAAAAATTTTGAAATGAAAATTTGTTCAGTTAAAAACTGTAAAAACAATGACAAAAGTCACAAACTATTTTCCATTCCAAGTGATGAGTTATTTACTATTTTTTACTAGATTATCACCGAATATAGTTTTGTATAGAACGCGAATGAAAACAAACTTCACCTTGAATTAAATGGACCTTTCTCTCGATGTTTACCTGGGACTTGGGTAGAAGTTATTTCTTCAAATGGGAAATTCTGAGAAAATCAAATACACAAATGTACGAAGTGGGCATTCACTATAAGAAGTTCAACATTACTTACTATTCCATATGAACAATTATTATTCAAAAAGATGACCATTTCATCTTATTTGAAACTGTTGTATAAATCTGCTGTTAATCCCAGTAACTTGATTGAAATAGTCTTCATTTCCGAAGTATCAAACATACAAATTATTAAATCAGTTGTCAGCGTAGGTAGCCCTAAAAGATGGGGCATCCTAGTTCATTCACATTTTTTTACCTGTGTTGAATTAGACTTTCACCTGCATATCTCTATAAAACGAACATTCTTGAAGTTTCAAAGATAATTTTTTAGAATATGCTATTATGGTATAGATATCATAGAATGTATTCCTAGAAAAATAGATAATGACAGTCAACATGAACTCCATCTCTACATTTCTTTGCCAAATATTATTGTTTGACAAAGTAGGTACTTACTTCACTGCTTAAATTTTCAAATCAGGTTTATCATTTTCTTGAAAATTCCAGAAAAATCTTCAGAATTTAATCGAATTTAATGTCTAGCGACCTAAAATATGAACTGTACTAAAGAACTCGTGGTATTGTTTCAACATTCCTCTAGCCACGTTACAAATATTACTTGCAGTATTGTCAATATGGCGTGCACATGCAAAATTATTGGGATTCAACTCGAAAAATTCAAAGGAAATTAAAATTAGTCAAAAATATCCATAGGAAACACCCAAAATTTTAGTCGAAAACCTTTGTGATTGTTTACATTTTGCATCGAGCATCAAAATGTCAATGTCACGTCAATTTGAAAAATGACAGTTTGTCTTCTTCTTTTCTAAATTGTTTAAACAAATTAAAGTGCAATGCCATTGTTCAATTTTTGGGTAATCGTTCCGATTAGCTCCACCCAATGTCCGTACCCGTGTAAGCGAAGCTTACTAGATCCAGTGACCCTAGACAAAATACCACCGGTGCGCCATCTCTTGACGACGTGAAATAGATCGAATTTATAAATATAAGGGAATCTAATTTTTATAAATTTGTGACACTCAAAACGTAAATATATTACGTTCGGTAGAAAATAAATATATCGGAACACAAAATAAAAATATTACTAAAGTTAATAAATATATTGACATGAAATTACATATATTTGCAAAAACACTTTTGACCCAAAAGGCGCCTCATAGGTTTTATATAGGAATATAACAAATTTGAAGCGTTTTAGCACGTCCTGGACATTTTTTGCCTGAAAGTTCAGCTATTTAACCACAAGGAAGAATATTATACAATACTTGAGTATACAAATGAAGGTAATTCGATACTTAAATAGTCACTGAACGATACCAATCCAGAACTACTAGACGACTAGAGTGTAGAAGAAATTTCCTTCTTGAAGTGTTGTTTCATACCCATATTGATTTACTGAAACTGATATCATGTTTTTAGAAGCTGACAAGAGCTTGATATAGTTTTTACTTTGACCGGAAACAGAACCCTCATTGATTGACGCATATCTGATAAGATTGTCTCATCTTGCATATTTACAAGAACACGCTCATTGTACGGTGCGTTAATGACTACGTTTATGTATACAGTGGAATCATTGTACTTCTTCATAATATGTCGTAATTCTACGAAAAATTATTGCTCTTCATATCAAGTGAACAACAAGTGTAGGCGCAAGCCTAGATAGCCTAGATAAAAACTGGACTGGTAGGTAACTAATTATTCATAAAAAATAAAGAAAAGAAAAAGAAGAAGTGTATTATAAGTAGGCATGGGCGCCGTTACAGAAAATGTTAGGGGAGGCACATTACGCAAAATGTTAGTAAGGGGCACATTTTTTTAAATAAAAGTATTGCATTTAATTGAAATGAAAATCCGTTTGAACAATACTCACGAGTGTGGTTCAGAAAAAAATTGCAAAACCAAGTCGATATTGTGTCTTACGCGGTGTATGGATTGAAAAATCTAAAATCCAGGGAGGGGGGGCACCCGCCCCTCTTGCCCTCAAGAAACGGCGCTCTTGTAAGTAGGTACTTACTTATTGTCTCATTTTCAAATGAACATTAATTATTCTAAATTTCTCTGTAAAAGTTATTGTGCACTTTTTATAGAAACTATATTCAAACAAACTGATACGAAAAAACTTGAGATTAGTCATGCAACAGTAATGTCAATTCAACAGTTATATAATAAATTATAATTATTTATTACAAAATTCATTACATTGAAGCAACGATTTTGGCCGACGCTATTAAATCTATATTCATCAATAGTCAATTGCAAGTACCCCTCTGGGGACTGTCAGCTGTCAGGTTGCTGTGAAGGTGAATTCATATTGTAGTGTATATTACATATACTTACACGATCTATATATATATATATATATATATATATATATATATATATATATATATTGGTTAATAAAATAGGTGGTCGTAGGAAGAATAGTGTACATCACTTGTGCGAACGTTATTTTTCATTCTCGTGGAATTGTCGAATGTAATATACTATTCCATACAGTGAGGAATAGTGGTTTGTACAACAAGAGTGGATATGATGGCCATATCGCTCGAGGACGAAGTTTAAGCACGATGCCGTAGTGAGTGCTCGAAATTTCCGAGGACGATGTGGCCAAAATCCATGCGAGTTATACACTTAATTTTTACTTCGACCAGGGGCCTGTTTCAAGAAAGTACAAGTCTTGTAATTACAAGAAAAATACAATGGAGCTACAGGTAAAAGACAAGTGAAAAACAATTATTTCGGATCGCGTTTCTTTGTGTTCCTCTTGTAGCTACAAGACTTGTACTTTCTTGAAACAGGCCCCAGGTCAATGTTCCAGAAGTATAATATTGATTTTTTAATTTTTTCGTTAATTTCAGATAGAGTGTAGTTTTCGATATTCATGAATAACTGAAAAAGGAAAGAAACTTTATCAAATTCAATATTGAACGATTCGAATCAAATTAATAATATCAAATTGAAAAAAGTACAAAAAAAAAACGGTTTTGGTGAGACTCGAACGGATATAAAGTTGACTGCCTCAGAATGCTTACGCGACCAACTAGGCCATTTGGTCTGTAAAATTTCTAATTATTGGTGGGAAGAATAGATGTAAGTCCTTCAATTCCACACAAAAAACACCAATCGTTACAATTCAAACTTGACTCAATAAACTAGAAAATATTCCAGATATAAGTACATTTATTTATGCTTGAATGAACAACTTGGAACTCGTGTTTGTAGGTACTATGTACATAGATCAGAATAATTGTGACATTTCTACGAAGTTGTCTCTAGTAACCAAGTATATGGATATAAAATCATGATTCGGGTGACTGGAAACGCCTACTTGAGGAGAGTTCAAACAGCCAATAGAATAAGATGAGAATAAAATAAGAAACTAATTAAGATACATCAAGAATAAGGGCAGAAAACGTGTGTTTATACAGATGACTGAAATAAAATAAGAATGAACCATCAAGTTGCAGCTTTTTTGACGATACTGTGTTCTGTGAATATCATATATTATTTTTGTTTTGACAGTGGCTACAGTAGCTAAACTCCTAATTGTTGATATTTTGAATTTTGATTCCATTACATATAGCAAAGATTATCAGTAAATGATATTTTCAGGTCGTTATCGTAAAGTTAGAATGATTCGAAACTTGGAACGTTAAGAACAAAAAATATTCCTGTCGTGCGCATTATCAGTTTCCAAACAAAATAGTGAAAAATGGCATCTTTTGTTGTTATTCTTATTTTATATTATTTCTTGTATGAACGCTTTCATAAAGATCTATATGTTTACCTTTCTTATTTTGTTTTATTTTGTTCCTTATTTTATTTTTTTTTCTGTTTATCCGTTTAGTGAACTGTAAAGAAATATCATCTCTTTAAAGTAAGGAAATGTTGACATTTTTTTTTCAAATAATGTCAAAATTTCCTAGTGATTTGCGGAAAACGTATATTATTCAAGCAAATTTCAAATAATTATAAGGGATTGTCACTTCCAGGCCAGGCCAAGCCAGACGGTGATTGTAATCATATCATATTCGAAACTGACGGATCAATATGATTATCATCATTACTGTCATTTCACCGGATACTAAAGTTCAAAATTCAGGATATTGTCGATTAAACTTTCGAAATTTCACTCACAAAATCAACATGTGACTGGTGATGTAAGATAACATATAAGTATATCATTCCAAGAAATGAAAAAGTCGAGGAAATGTACACAATCGGGATCGTCAGACGAATTCACGCAAAGTCTGCGGTTTGTTTAGAGTGGAGTAAAACGCGGTGGGCTAATATTTCGCGATATTTACTCATTGCCTATCGTTAAGAATGTGTTAACTGTCGAAGATGTATTTGAAAAAATAACATCGAGTTTTTTTATAAGGCGGTTATGGAGTTGGTGTTTACCTATTACATCGTAAAATAATTTCGCTAATGGTCGTAATGTTTGTTTTAAAATTAGTCGTAGCGGTAGATTCCGCTCGCAAAAAATTCTAGATATTTGGCGAATAGGAAATTTAATAGGTTGTTCAAACAAGAAACTTTTTCCGATATTAGATAATTGAAGAATTTCTAAAAATTTTGAAATATCTTACTTGAACGATTAATCAACCTTCTCGTAGAAATTCTGATATCCAATCGAATTCTATCGTTTGAAAATTTCGCGTACAAATTGAATATGAAAGTGAAATACCCCTCGTCCTATATCCAATATCTGTTGAACATGAGGGTAATCTATCTGAATGAACTACATTGTATTTTTTTTCTGATTATTTCGATATCTAATCGAATTGCTGATAATGAGGAATATGCATAAAATTTCAATGTTTTCCTGAATCTTGATTAATGTTATTATAATTGAAAGGTGTGTTTTTTCATTCAGTTATTATTTAAACCCATAAAATATCGTACAACAATCAAACCATTAGGATATCTTTACCGTATTCCGATATCTATACTGTGTAAAACGTGGAATATTCCTGTGGCGATTTTTAGTCAAAATCAAAAATCTTTATTTCCGTCAAACTGTTCACCGAAAATAGATACATTCATGAGGGCATTATATTTCCCATCAATTTTTTTTCACATTTCCATTGCCCTGAGCGTTTTCTATAATGAACTTCGAATAGTAATACCTTTTATGATCATCTAAAACATATCTACAACAAAAATAGATTATATGTGCTTTGATAATAAGAAAAAGAAATGATAGCAATAATAACATCCCAAATGAACACTATAACTGTAATGGAAATTGAAATTAGGTAATTTATATAAAAAAAAATTAATTGCGCAATGAATGTTTGTAGAAAATAATCGAAAAAATTAAGATCTGGTGATTTTGCAAACCATGTTTTTGGTCCATTATTATTGCTATCATTTCTTTTTCTTCTTATCAAAACACATATAATCTATTTTTGTTGTAGATATGTTCCAGATAAACAAAAGGTATTAATTGCTATTCGAAGTTCATTGTTAGAGACACTCAGGGCAATGGAAATGTGAAAAAATATGAATAGGTACCTAGAAAAAAAAAAACTTTCAAAAAACTCTACGGTACATAGGAAGACGTGAAAGTTGCTATTGTATTTTTATTCAACTCAGTCAATCAATTTCCAGGGCCGTAATTTAAAAGGGAATAATTCACCCAATTATAATCAAATATTACCGAAACATCCGGGATTATAAAATTAAATTTGATTTCTCAGTATGAAGTGAACGTTGACGATCGAAAAACTACAACAAAAAACACCGTATTTGAGAATTTAAAGATGGGGGTGGCCCAAGTCAGATGACACCCTGTATGAAAGATTCAGGGACGTATTCTGATAGACCGCTTCAAATGCCAATAGCAAAATGTGGACAGATTTTCAATATGTTTGCGAATGAAGGAGATACAGGCAAAACATAATCAGTATATCTCTAGAACCAGAAGGGCTACATTCGATATTTCTGCATCATTGAATAGGTATCTGAAATACGAAACTTTGCCATAATTTAACCGACCTTCTATCTCTTATCGTTTACGAGATCCCCATGTACAGAAACGAATTTGAATAGCCCTGTATAATGTATTTGAATCCATAACATAGATTGGTATTCATAAATGCCACAGCAGACGAATTAGATAAAATTTTATCAATCGGTTTGTTTTCATACTTTTGCCAAATAAAAAAGTTTTTGTGGAAAATGAAAATTTATCGACTGAATTTGAAGGACTCGTGGTATTACCTTTGATAAATTTCAACTCGTGCTTCTGAAAATGTATTCGTAGGAAGGAAAAGTAAAAGTCATATTATGGAACTATATTCTATTGTATAAGTGTAAGGCTGGTTTCAGAGAGATCCGAACTCCGATCGTACGACCATCAGATAGCTTTCTGATTGGTCTAAATTTAAATTTAGACCAAGTTAGACCAATCAGAAAGCTATCTGATCGTCGTACGATGGGATTTCGGACCTGTCTGAATCCAGCTTAATACGCTACGCATCTTCATCCTCGGGAGGAAAAGTAGCACGTTCCTCCCTTGTTATACAAATAGCTATTGTTTTTTTATAGTAATGAATCATCAATTTCCAGACTGAAATTATCTCTTCTTGTTCAGTTCCAGAATTGAAATCATCAGAAGACCAGAACGTTACCGACGGCTCTGTTTTCTTGAAATCGCTCGATGGTTTCATTGTGGTTTTGTCTGCGGAAGGAGACTTCGTCTACTTGTCGGAGAATGTCAGCGATTATTTGGGACTTTCCCAGGTAGGTGGATTTTTTTAATCCCTTCGTCCGCTTTCAGGAAGAACCGATTGTTTCTCGGTACGGCCGAAATGGCGATCGAAAGGCGGAATTCGGGGTTTTGTGGATAGAACGGTATCATTTGTCCCGGTGAAGGTCGATGATGTTGTGACAGCATTGTTTATAGAGATATAGTTAGTCAATGCCTGCGTAAATATGATGCGATGAGTTTTTGTTACGCCATCTTCAGTATAATGTCGAGATTTCCGTTTACTTCACAATGCACGACAAAGTTTCCTACTCTGAAGGGAAAAGTAGGTGCAGAGTTATGTCTGGCATTTTGACTGCTATTTTGAAAGAAACAAAATGAAGCATCAACATAGAATTGACGCTATAAGTTTACAAAGAATATGAAAGTTCAGACATGAATGATTTACGACATTGACAAAAAATTCCCCTACTGTTTTTTAATTGATAACCATATTTTAGTATTATGAATAAGTAATCAAGAAAATGTGTGATTCATGACTTGGAATCAAAATCACTATTGCTATCTACCCGTAGTATCCATCCCTTCATATGATATTTCCATATGGTTTACTGACTATATCTTTATAAACAATGGCAATCAATTCAGAAACAAAAGTGGGTTTTTGAGTCAATGTTGTAAATCATTCATGTTTCAAGATTATTTTAATGTCTAAACTTTCATATTTTTTCATAACCTTATATCGTCAACTCTATGTTGATGCTTCATTATATGTCTTTCAACATTTCAGTCAAACTGACAGACAGAACTCTGCCCCTATTTTTCGAAGGAAACTTTGTTGTGCATTGTCAAGTAATCGGGAATATCGACATAATACTCTAGACGGCGCAACAAAAACGCTTCAAATCCTTTTTACACGAGCATAGACTGCGTTTAACAGCTTACAGCGCTTAAGCCGCTGCACCAAATTTGACGGTTTTCCATTGCGAAATATCAAATTTTGTGAAGCGGTTTTGAGGACTGTAAGCTGTTAGACGCGGCCATTGACTACCTACATCTCTTTAAACGATGGTAACAGTTATGTTAGGGGTCGATATACACTAATAAAAATTTCCAAGTGTTTTATATAGGCTCACTGTGAAATATAACATTATGGTGTGTGACGCGCATTCCAGTAAACCAAAAATGTTTATGAAATATTCTGAGACCGACCATTTTCCATTTGAAACGTATCATCTTTTGGCTCAGATTCGTTCCTGCAACATGGCAGGAACCAGAAATGACCTAGTTATGAAACTCTTCACAGGCAATGTTTCATGTGATCATAACTTAACACAGATACATAAAAACACGTATCTGGAACGTTGCTTGAATCAATCATTTGATGGTAATTGTCTGACACTTTTTGAAACATTGGAAATTCAAAGGATATCTCTTGTATGATGAGAAGGTATTGTGGAATACCAAAAAAAAAAACAGATAGGTCCATCATCTTTTATTGATCTTATAATTGAAATGTGTGTACGAAATGACAGCCATCACTTTGTTTCCCCCTCTTATGAAGGCTAGTGGTGAAACCATGTCGACGTGAACCTTTTCAAAATGTCTGTCATCGGAAAAAATCATTTCCAAGCAGAATTTACAAGATATCATAGATCATTGCTCATTCCACAAATACATATATCTACTAAGAAGTGTTCTCAGAACAACCACATATGCTCATTTATTTATTCTGCTGCGAACTTCTAGAAATCGCTGTGGTTCACTGTAACAATGCGTTATGAGGCTTTTAATTGGAAGATGTTCAGAAATTGACTCACCTCTCAAAGTGGAAATCACTTGGAGATTGTTTGAGGGATTCTAAAATACTTCTTTTCCGTCCACATAACCTATAAACTTTGAACAGTATTTTGAGAAAGTTCTGTTTTGATCACTCATTTCGAAACTAAATAAACCATACTCTTGCATAATGCTCAGTAGTGGATAGCACAGAGAAGACTTTTACTTTATTAAAAAACAAGAAAACATAAAAAAGTGACGAGACAAGATTAATGGACGCTCTAAGGTCTAAGGCAAACTGTATGCATTGAGTTTTGCATGTCCTTTTGTTCGCACAAACAACTGACAACTATATTTGCTATTGAAATATTCCTGGCACGTGTCAATTGATAACTTATTAAATCGCCTATTTTTGAAATATGTCGGAGACATTGCTTTGATTTCGACCTCGATTTTGACATTTCTGAAACCTTCATTTCCAATGTTTCAAATATTTCCTCACGTGATTCATTTGAAATGTTTCAAACACGTTATGTGTTTACTGGGATCTTACTCCATTCATTTTATACAGCCATTCTGGCAACTTTCGCAGTTATTGAAAACAAAATTCTACTTTTCATTGTTACCAATTTATTATATTTATGATGAATTGGATTTTTGGAAATTGGTGTTTACTCGCAGACTAATGCAGACAACCCAGTCCGAGAATCGCGTGGTGATAACCAAGGCGACGCATGTGCCTACAAAAAAGGTTCACAAAATTTTCGACATAGTCGGTGGGCATACTCGAAGACTGGCGTTATCTTTCGAACAATTCGTTCAGGCCAGTCTCAAACTCACCTACACAGTAGGTTTTGGCTGGCACCTGTCAGAAAACAACTACTCCCCTGGCTAATAACACGAAGGACATCGGATTATATCCGACCGGTACCAAGTATGCCCACCGACTAGGTCGAATGTTTTTACATTTTCCTCGCAGGAGGAATGGGCGAATTCGGTTTGTTTCTGGAATACCTCGTCCATGGGTACACGGCGCAATGACTTCGTGTTTTCCGCATCAGCTTTGACGGTTTTTGATGTTTGATTATGGGAAGTCATCGACTTTATGTTGATGATGGCACTGCCTTGTACTGACAAGTGGCCAAATAGCCCAAAACCGGTCTGCAAGTGTGTCCGTCCCCATAATTGAAAATCAATTCCTTCATTTGTATCGTCAAAAGCAAATGCAGGATTTTCTTCTGTGAAGAAACCTGCATTGGCACCGGTCGGATATGATTCAATGCCCTTCGTGGTATCAGCCAGGAGAGTAAATGTTTTCTGACAGGTGTCAGCCAAAACCTACTGTGTGGGTGAATCTGAGACTGGGCTG
The DNA here is from genome assembly GCA_032362365.1 of Zygogramma bicolorata. NCBI lineage: Eukaryota > Metazoa > Arthropoda > Insecta > Coleoptera > Chrysomelidae > Zygogramma > Zygogramma bicolorata. The sequence goes on along the minus strand of JAVJAQ010004500.1, from coordinate 26,781 downwards.
AACGAGTTGTTCGAAAGACGATTTGGTTCACAAAATTGCCCTTAACTGTCATTTCTTTATGGTATATTTTCTCGGACGGGGTGTTCCGTTTATAAAATATCCGGATGGTGCTGGTTGAAAATTGATTTTGTTCACATTGTTGAATTTTGTTGTAACCTGTCCATAAAACTTGTCGGGTTGAAAAATACAAAAAAATTCAAGGAAAGAAATGGTTGAGAATATTAATGTATGAATACAAAAATCTAATCCTCTTCAAATTCGATTGCATATAATCGAGTAAATCCACCCTTCAGTTCATGTAAGTGGATCTTATAATACTATGCTTCAATCCTATTGAAAAAACTCAACTTCGCTGGAATATGACAAATGTAACGTTAAATTTCTCGTTTTTTTGCGAGTTAAGCTGAATGGAAAAACTGTTCTCTTCTTTGAACCATACGTATCTTTCCTTCAATTTTGTTTTTTTATCTACTTCAAGAAAAAATAACTTATCAGATGACAAACATTCGAGACAACAAACAATTATTCTGACATATGCTACTTTTACCTGGCATCTCGCAATTTCACTTCTCTTCAAGGCGATCAGTTGAGTCAAAGACTATATTTATGGAATCGACTTGAGTGGTTCAATCCAATCCGAAATCTATATATCGATTAGGTGGATCGGATCCAGTCGAAAGTCAAACTCATTTTGAGCGGATCCAAAGTTGTGAGATAAATGTAGTAATTGAATAATTTGGGAAATCAAATCAAATTGAGAAAAATAGATGAGGTACTGAAATATAAGGAAAAAATATTGATTCAAATGTTGGGTTGGGTGAACTCAAAACATTTCCGTTACTAGAACATTCAATTCATTTTCAATTTCATTTTCACAATTTCCCATGTTTCTATTTATTCGATTGTGATTTTGAATTTTATTTTTTTAAATTCATTTCAACTTTTTCACTTGCAATTTTTTGGTCAATACGTTTTTTCACATGTTTAGCACAGTTTAATGATATAAACAATAGATGAAGTGAATTAAGTTCGAAGAAAAGCTGTACTGGAATTTTTAACACAAACCGATTCGTGTTGTTGTGACATAAGAATTCCGTTCAAATTCGAACCAGTACCAGAACCAGTAACATTATTATGCATAATTTAAAAAAAGAAAAATAACCATACAGAAAATATTCAAAACCATGATTATTTTTGTGAATAAAACGAAGTTTATAAAAAACTTTTTTGTATTTCATAGACGTTTTTTTCATTATAAGATAAAGTTCACAAAACATAACTTTTTCTTGAATAATCATTCTTACAAATGTGTTTTTTGCCTACCTCTATCCAAAGTACACGTTTCCTGGCCTCATTGTCTACCTGAACTATGTTCTATTATATAAGTATAAAGTTTACCGTTTATTTATAGAACACCCTGTATTTTGTAATTTGGTAGAAATCAGGGAAAAAAGTGAGATATTTTCAGGGAGTAAATATATTATGAAAATAAAATTCGAACGCCAAATATTATAATAGAGCTACAGCAATACGCTATGTTTATGATTCTGCAGAGATTACCTCTGAGTCCCGAGTTATTGTTCATGACAAGTTTGTAAGTTGTAAGCATTGTAGGTGTTGGATCGAGTTCCGTCGACAGATTTTTTTTCTCTTTTTTAAATTCTTTTTTCTTGGTTTTATAGGTTCTCTTCATTTTGTAATTTCAGGAGCATGCTATTCTGTATCTTCGTCTTAGTTTTAATTCTTCGATACATTTTGTTCATTACTTTCATAAATAATTTCAAAATGACTTGTTAATCGTGGGAGGTGGAAAAATCGTATGTATAACATGGGGTAAAGAGGTTTTCCCTGGGGCTTACAAACTCAAAAATCAAAACTTATTGTCAATTTGTATTTCCTGTCCCTTTATTCACGTGATGCTCTTTTGAACATAATAGGGGCTTCCCATTCGTGTGAATCTGTATTTATAAAAAATCATATCATTCCTAACCTTAGCTTCTACAACAGGTTTGAAAAGGGTTGGATATTAGACAATGGAAGGTCGAACTATTCACTATCATTCAAAATTCCCATTTTTCAGATCGACTTGATGGGCCAGAATGTATTCGAATACAGCCACCCGTGCGATCACGATGAAATTAGAGAAATCCTCTCCGGAAAGTCCCAGGACGAAAGCGACTGCTCCAAGTCGATCTTCATGCGTCTCAAGTGCACTCTAACTAGCAAGGGGCGCTCCGTCAATCTCAAATCGGCCATATATAAAGTGAGTATCATAATAATAGCCTACATCAATATTTGTTTTCTCTATTTTTGTATCTATCACATCCTACCAATGCAAAACCCTCAACAATGGAAACTCATGCGAGCTGAAGAATAACGAGGTCTCACATTTTAAATTGTGATTCCTAACACGATCAAAGCTGAGGAGTTAAAGTTTGTCCAAGTGCCAATAGTCACCCATCCAAGAGCTAACTACGATGGGCGTTGTATTCGATTGTGAAATTTTTTATATTCGAACTGAAAACGCCTACTAAATTCAGGGGACATCATTTTGTTATGTGTACACCTGGTGGAAAAAAATTCTTCAATCCTGCCAAAAATTTCGGAAAACCACTAATTGTCAAAAATCAAAATTTCAATGACTAATGGAAAATCAATTAGTTTACGTAGATGAACTGATGCGCCTTGATTCTTATTGTGATTAATCAACTGCTCTCTAACTTATACCATATTTATATTTTTCTGAGTAATCCCCATATTAATAGTTATTCAATCTAAAAATCGAATTTGAATCTTTGACGTTTAATTTATCGAAAATGTTGTTCCAGTGTCAATACAAAGTAACTGGTACTCTTGGTTTCCAAATCTAAATTGACCTCATTGGAGAAACTGCGAATAAGAAGAAGCCATAAATGGAAATCAAGGCTTAAAATATTCAAAATATAGAAGTGAATACTAATCTGTATCTTCTCTTCTTTGGGTCACATAATTTCCTTTGGTCATTATGAGATATTTTCTTTCGTTTGAACCTGAAAAAAATGTCAGTCCTGAAACTCCCTCATAGTTTCAGGTAACAGAGCATAAAACAAACGAGAAAATTTTACTAGAGAATCCATTAGGAGGTAGTGTGCTTCTCAAAACAGCTCCACCTCACTTTATTTCAATTCATCCGTATCACTAACATCTTATTTGAGATATCTGTGAGAAATTCTAAATAGTTTCCTTGTGTGGCATTATGAAATAAATTACCTAATTGAACTGTACACATAATGGAGACAAACACCTGAAAACAACAACACAAAAACGGCAATCTGGAAATAGGTTTCCTTTTCTCGGTTTGACAACTAATGTTTGTATTTTTGAAACCAAATGTATTAAATCATAGTGTTTGTATTTATTATTCCAAAATTGGGTACCACTTTCGTATCAGTATCATATAATTTTAGATATCTATAAGAAATTCTAAATAGTTCTCTTATGTGGCAATAGACAATAAATTCCATTAATCAACTGTATACAAAAGTGGTACCCAAGTTTTGGATAATAAATACGAACACCATGTTTTAATACATTTTATTTCAAAAATACAAACATTAGTTGTTGAACTGAAAAAGGGACCCTATTTTCAGTTTGAACAACTAATCTTATTTGAACTGTATTCTGTGTGAGATTATGTGATTATTGAGTTTGTACCTGATAAACATTTTTGTTGATTTCTTTCAAAAATGTCTTGCATGAAAACTGGAAATGAATTGATCGCAACAGATCTGAATCCATCTGAAAAAGGCCATTCTTCAAGTTCGTTCACATGAATTGCGTTTTTTGTAATCTGAACATATTTCTGACTAGATGTGGCGAGTGATGTATTTTCTCGTCACTTTTGTTTCCTGCAATAGTACGTTTCTTTTGTGATATGGGGTATTCTGTTCAGAGAATGATCTGTTTATGATCTGTTTGCTCTACCTGTTGCAAATTCCATAATTCATTTTCGACTTCTTCGTTCTTCATCCAACTAAATCGGCAGGGCTACTTGGGGAAATCAGTGATCTAACAATTACATATCAAATCACCGACTCCTGGAAATCGGAACATATTCGGGAGTGATTACGCAAGTGCCTCAAAATACCGATAATTTTCCATGAAAGCATGTTGTCTAAAAACTGCATGAGTTTATTTTCATATTTTAGCAAAATATGAAAATAACCGAATGCAGTTTTTTTATTGACAACATGCTTGAATGGAAAATTATCCGGTTTATTTTGAAGCACGAGTGTAATTCGGTAGAATATTTCCGGAGTTAAAATCACGACGTTTAAAATTCAGTATTTATGCCTGTCAAGATAACAAATGTACATTTTAACAATCGTTACTATAGATACACGGACCGAGCGGGTATTTTTCGATACCTATCGGATATTTACCAGCCCGAAAATGTCCCGCCGGGAATTTATCGCTGTAATTGATCGAAAATGTCCCGCTTCATATGGGATTTTTAACATACGATGGAAATATTCAAAGTAATTTGCGATTAAAATTATTCGAAATTATTTTGAAAATCATAGCTCATTCATATTTCAGGTAATACAATGCACTGGTCACGTTGTGAGATCCAGCAAAAACCTCAAGAAGGACGAGGACCAGCACAAGTCGCTCATGCAGAGTTGCTTCATTGCTGTCGGCCAACCTATTCCGCACCCTTCCAACATCGAGACGCCCTTGCCGCATCAAACTTTTCTTACAAAACACAGTCTGGATATGAAATTCACACACGCCGATGACGAATCGTAAGTAGAACGATTTCACGAAGCGTATTTTTCTCAACGGCAACAGGCAGTTACAAAAAATGGAAATGTCAAAATGTGTTGATATGTTTAGTTATTGCATGATAAAAATTTTAATCAGACGTACATTGTATGAATATTGTTTGAATCTGTTGAGGAGGTAAAAATGTCCTGGAATGCCTATTTTATGTTCTCTCTCCCGTGGAAATGAAAAGGAAAAGCTTCAAGTTCTTATAATAATAATGATAATAATAATTTTATTGCACCATATACATATACAAAATGTGAAGGCTGTCATACAAACTGAAGACAAAATGTCTAATTTGAGGCTGAAATACATATTTGTGTATAGATATTCTTAGTGGAATGTTTCACTAAAGAAATCTGCAATATGATAAGGCTCCAAATTACAAAGTGAGTTGATTAGGGGTTGTTTGATTGACATCAATTTACTCATGAAAGAACAGAATGTAACAGAAAGAAAACTCAAAGAGGCTTCTTGCATTTTGTTAACCAAAAAATAAGAGATTGCTACTTGTTCATTGAATATGGATCAATGTTGGATGCCTCTTTTGGAAAGGGAAGTTGAGCTGGGGAGATTCGATTCGAAGTAGGTTTTGTCAAAATCAACACTAGGTACTTATAGCTATGGATGAATAAGTCATGCCAGTGTTACATTTTGATACTACATACTAGAAAGTACAATTCCATTGGTAATTTTACAAAATTAGCTTGAAAAGAAGGAAGACTAGCTTACGAAATGTTGCCAAGGGGGAAGTATATGCAGTTTTTCAATAAATTTGTTACATAAAACTCCGAATTCATGAAAATATGATACGTAACGGACAAAATAGTCACTCAATTTTCCATCTTTTTAATATTGCAGTTACGTATCGGGTCAAAAAACAAATATTATAAGAACTTGGAGCTTTTTCTTTTTATTTCTACGAGAGAGAAAACCCGAAAAATGAAATCCATTATTTGGGATAGAATTTCCAATGTGATTGTTTAGATGGGGAATGTCTTTTGAGTATCTTAAGATTTTATGTTCAACTATTAGGAATTTGCAATGGAATAATAATTAATCCAAGACGTTATCCTCTGAATGACAGATAAAATAAAAATCTTTAATGACCTCAAGGAATGGTTTTTCTGAGTGACACCAGCTTATCTTGGTCTGAGAATGAAATGTTGTCCCGATGAATGTTTTTTTTGGAACTACTATATATTTATTTAGAAATATCCCGTGAATGGTGTCTGTTCAGTTCAAGTTTCGAGTGATTTTTACACGAATTGAGCAAGAAAAAGTGATTCCTATGTTTATATTTTTCTTCCTTTTTGTGAATGACTTTAAGGTCTATGAATGATTTACACATATCAACAGAAAGTGTTTGATAAATATTTTATCTTACTTTATGGAAGTTTTGTCATTTTTCATTGTCTTGGAGAAGAAAAAGCCAAAAATTACTTTCTCAAAATTCATTATAGATATCAATTTCCCTAACACCAAACTGATATAACTTGCACACGACGCGCGTTTTACCAATAAAGTCAGTATTTTCAGGAGCCAAAAATTAGTGCTGCACTGCACTACTGGACAAAACGTTAAATTGCTTACGCTTATATAGCAGGCTGATGTTGGAAACCCAACTTGAAACGTTGACTAAACAGCTCCCCTATCCACTCTGAAAAACCATTATCATAGATGTGAAAATTCTTAGTTAACATGAAAAATTGTGCTAGATTCGATACGTAACTCAGTTTTCAAATACATATACATGTTTAATCTCATACGTACTGATTCATCTCTTCCTGTATTTGTTCATGGAGGTATTTGAACATATTCTGTGTATTTTTGTAGCTACTTGTGGTGTGAAGGAACATATAGCCAACTCAAAACATTTTCAAAGATGTTATCAACTATATAATTAGAATTGAAAACTGACTACTCACTCGCAGTTCATTTAATACAGATTCCAAAAGAACTTCAGATATCGATTAAAATTCACAATAACTTACCAGTTAGCATACTGAAGTGAAAATCGATTCATCAATTTCAAAAATTTACTTATGCCTTATGATGTGTATGTATTTAATTTGTATTAGTCGATATATATAGTATGTTATTTTTACTGTAATGGGTTTTATCCCGTAAAATAAAAAAATAAAAGAACAAATTTTTTCACTCACTTCAGTCAGCCAAACAAGACTACAATGTATGTGCATTTTTTGTTTGATTATTCGAACTTCATGTCTGACTTGTATTTACAATTTAGAAACCTGTACGTGTCGTATTGAAATTATTCTTACTATTTGTTTTTGACTTCATTTTCAACCACATTTTGGAAAACTTTTTCTCTATTGGAATTATTATAATATTATTATTATTAAGAGGATCTTCGTCATCATCTGGATTTTCGTTGATAGATTGTTATCAGTAAATATGGGGCATTAATATAAATGAGTAGAAATAGTTGTTATATCTCATTTTCGAATGTTGAAACTCACCTGTATTTGTTTTTTTTAGCATGAAGCAGATATTAGGATATGATCAAGACGATCTCCTAGGGAAGTCTGTTTACGACTACCATCATGCCATGGACAGCGATTCCATACACTCTGCCTACAAGTGTTGTAAGTTTATTAACTCATAATTTTTTGATCATTTCACAATTTTCTCCGAAAATTATTAAGACTGGTATTAAGTTGATCCCAAGTCGATGGTTGAGGGTTCTCAATTATGGGCTTAAGTGTGGAGTTTTCAATGAAAAATTGATTATTCAAACAATTTATTAATCACTAATAATTCACACATTGAACCCATCGAGAATCCACCATTCATAAATGTGATTGGAAATGTTGTTAGTGAAACCTCAAACAGGGTTCAATTACTCAAACACCATACTACAGACAATATAAAAAACAGTATTCACAGAAAAGATAATATTCAATGAAAAATCAACAAATATATGTTCTTGACATCAATGTCCAATTGATAATCTTTACAAATTGGTTAAGGCTTTCGCGGCCGAGATTTTCAGTATCACTACTTTTCTTCGGGTTTGAAGGCCGTCGTTCTTTTGAATTTTTCCTGACGTTTCGCTAGCGCGAGTGGCTAGCTTCTTCGGAGGCTCACTCTTCTTGGCTATTATACTACTATTATGTTAGTGATACTGATAATCTTTATTCAACTCCAAGGGGGAGCACAACTGTATAGTGAAACAAACCCATGTATTGAAGAACTTGTTCTGTTGTTTGAATGTTATTCGAGGAGATAGATAAGTTGAAATTACCTGAACACATATCAACAAATGGTCGCAACATGATGAAATGGAATAATATTAATTTACTCGTGACATAACAGAATGCAACAAAAAGAAAATTCAAAGAGGCTACTTGTATATCAGTAAACGGATATGAGGAAATCATAGATCAATGTTGGACGATTCTTCTAAAAAGGGAAGTTGAACTGGAAAGATTCACTTCGAAGTAGGTTGTTTCAAAACCAACACTTGGTAGAACTATTGATGAGTTACTCATGCCAGTGTCACATTTTGACACAACACACAAAACTAGAATCTCTACAAAAATGTTTGCTAAAGGCATGAAAAGGGAAGCAGACTAGTAGTAGTAGTAGTAGTAGTAGGGGAAGTATAAAATATTTTCTACAATTCTTTTCAATTTCAATCTCTAAATTCGCAAAGAATTCCTTATGTAACTGACAAAATACTCAATTCAATTTTGCTTTTTCATAATATTGTAGTTATGTATCAATGCAAATATACCAATTTGCCCCTATAAACAGATATTATAAGAATTTGAATCTTCTTGCAAATTGGGAAACTTCAGGAGAGTATATGAATTTGATTAGTATTAGTTTCGAGCCTCAATAACTTTAATTGATCCCAAGGGACGATACTGTAAAGTCGATAGTGTCTCGGAACTAAAATGTCTTGATCTTCAATGTGAGAACTCTATTTCATAAGGGGTTGATTTCTCAAGTCAAGTCAAAACATGCTTTATTGTTCAAGAATACATACTTATTGACTAAGCTTGTGATATAAATACTGATGGTAAATAACAAACAATGTAGGTAGTTCCCACTCATACACAAATGAATAGAATGAAGGACAATAAAAAATGTTCAATATATAAGTAATGATAATAATGTTCAACATATAAAAAATAACACAAATAATGGCTAGTCACAACCTATCATGTAGTACTTCTGAAGAACATAATAAGCCTTACAACAGGAATTCTTCAGAGAACTTCTGAAAACTTTTGAGATCCTTGATTCGTTTGATGGTGTGAGATAGGTGTTATACTTTTTTATGCTCTCATACTTAACCAAATTTTTGGTTGAATATAATATAGGGGCTGGTGAGTGTATATTAATGCTTGGCTGGTATTATGTGCTCTATGTTGTAGTAAGATTCTTCTTAACGCTTAAATGCGTTAGGTAGCATATAGATAGATAGATAGATAGATAGATAGATAGATATTACCCTTTTTGTCATTGGTTACAATATTTGGGTTCGTCAATTTAGTGTACAATTAAATTATACAAGTATGCACATATATACACGAGTACACACATATACACAAGAGAAAAATAAAAAGCAAAAATACAATATGAGTTTGGAATCAAACATCTTTGAAGAACCATATGAGAATACGGATCATACATTGTCATTGGTTTATATATTCATCTAAACTATGGAAGCATTTCATGATGAGAAATTTTTTCAATTCAATTTTGAATTTCCTCGAAGAGAGAGCCATGAGATGGCATTGCAATAGGTTATAGAGGTGAACACCAGCCCATTCAGGTGACCTTTTGTAGTACATGTGGTTGAAATTAGATTGACAAATTTTTTGTTGATTCCGTGTATAGTAGCTATGAACTTGGGAATGTGTTTTATAATCACTGATATTTTTATGAATGTGCAACAGAATTTTTAAGAGGTAGATTCCTGTAATGGTTAGAATATTGTTATTTTTGAATACATATCTGCATGTTTGTCCAAAATCTAAATCGAATATCAGTCTAATAATTCTCTTTTGCGCTCTGAAGACTCTTATCCACTCACTAGCTTGTCCCCAAGAAATTATATTATACACCTCTCCATTTATCATTGCATAATTTCATTATTTGAAATTTCCTTTCATTTCAATTTAACCTTCAGAAATCTCCCCGTACAAATGCTCTTCAAATAAAGATGGCAGCACAAAACTTGATGTATCGGATCTGACGAGTGAGAAAATAGTTCCGTGACATATGAATCAAAAATCTAAATTTTCTCATGTGAACTGAGTGTGACCAGTGAACAAATTGTGTACTGAAAAAAATTATATGAACGGAATAACGTTAGAACCACCTTATGATATGGTAGTTATTTTTATAATCATCAATGTAACCAAATTATACAATTCAAAAAACAATGTATATATGCTGCAATGAATTTTGTTGGAATTTTGGACATGCAAATATTCTACATATATCTCTTATAGGTGATATTTTTCATTTTGAAGGGCCATGGATAGAAAACTTTTTTTTTCAATATAAAAAACTGTTTCAACCTTTTTTATAAAAATTTCGAATATTCATTGAACAATAACTGTAAATGTTTTTGTGATGAAAAATGTTGGTAATATGTGCTTCGTAGCATATATGCGACGGAAAATACAGACAATGGTCAACATTCCGTGTCCTACAAAAAGTGGCTTGCAGTGATCAGTGAATTTGGCACCACTTAAGTATCTCACCTATCACCTCGTTTCTACAGGGAAAACAGACTGTATTGTCAGTTTGTTGCAGTAAACCTAAAAATCTGCGACTTTATTAACGTAAATTAAGTAATTTTACCAATGGCTATGCCAAGTTCTTATGTGGATAATATATCTCTCGGAGATTATAAAGCAAACCAAACTCTGAATTGAAAAATTATAATCACAGAAATTGTAAAAATTTTTATGGTTGAAAAACTAGTAGATATTGTAGTTTATAATTTCAATCACATTCAGTAATAGTGAGAGCACTCACTTGTCTAGGCAGTAAAAGTGACAATTTTCAAGTTTGAATTGATATTTTTCGTATTGGAAGAAAATGTATCATGTATTGTGGCTGACAAGGCCACGTTCGCCTCACAAAATATGTCTCTACTTACACTATTTTGCCATCTATTGATTGTTTTTTTCCTTTATCATATTGCACTAATTTTTTTGAATATTCTTGCTATATTTTTTTGGGATAGTGATATATTAACAACTAGATCTCGTCATGTATGCTGCAGTTGAGAAAATTATTCTATTCTTTCAGATTGAAAAAAGTTTTCATGATTTGAATAAGTTGCCTATAAATGACATGCAGTTTGTTATTTTGAATCATTTCCTCACAATTATCAGTTCGATTTATTACTTTTTTAATACAATTTACCAAATACATTATAACAGAATTAGTCAGTGAGCTCACCGGTGGGATTTAGGCCAGTAAAAGAAAATCAACTTTGATAATGTTATTTATAATAAATAATGAATCTCGTGAGTTCAAATCGAAAGCAAAGTTTTCTTCTCATTAAAATTATTGAGATTATAGTTCACACTAAGCCCTCATACATTTTTCCTCATGTTACTGTTGCTTACATCTTTATATCTTCGTGTTCCAATAAATAAAACAAATTTATTCACGTACAAACCTATGACGAGGATGATATAACTAAAAATGCTAAAATGAAAACCGAAATTGGAGAGACACTTATCATAATTCCAGAACCGCATTCAGAGTGATCAATTTTCCTCGCAACATGTTTATTTAAATTCAACATTGAAATTGTTTTATTTATATCTGCATCTGTTGCATCATCCGCTTCCTTTGTTCCTTTCAATAGGACAAGTAGTTTATCATCTGAAACAAAATGAAAAATTAATAATACACACCAAATAACTTCTAGGCGACTATTAATCAATCGATCAAATTCATTGGAAGGAAAATACCATACGATATATCGAACATACAAAATTCATCGAGATTTGTGTTATATATACTATTTTATCTCATTTTTGTATTTTATTTTTCTGCAAGGAATCATTTGGTTCCACATGACCACAGACGAGGTAAATATTAAATGATCTGATATTAACAGAATAATAATGAAGTAGAGAAAATAAACATCAAATATGTGTATGGGGAAAATTAATTTAATGACTAGGTAAACGTGAACACCTTCGTCTTGAACTGAAATGAAATAACTAATTTTTTGACCTGACATCTGCCATGTCTAGTGTAGACCCTTCTGAAAGAATACATTTTTCGATGTTGGTAAACATTTTTCATATTTTTTTGCTGCAGAGTTCTCATTCGATATTATCAAGTATCTCAAATGAATCACAGCTCCCTTCCCATCTATTATCAGCATATAGAATTGTTTACAGTGTACAGTATCATCGGTGCTTTTATTAGTTCATTTCTTCATCTTCTACATTCAAATTAATTGTTTTTGAAGCTAATTGATTGTTCAGAGCTGAATAAACGAACTTGGACATTGTTGTGAAAATCAAAAAAAGAAAAATTCAAAATTTTGTAGAAATCAATCACCCTTACACCAAACTGATATTATTTTCACTCGACGCGAGATTCTCTTACAAGGTTAGCATCTCCAGGAGAAGAAAATTGATACTAAAACTAAAGACTAGGGTTAGCTAATTATTTTCTTCAAAATCTGAAGTGATACAAGTAGTACTAGTTATTCTGAATGTACTCTCAACAATAAACTAAAAAGCGAGCTGAAAGGGATAGGCCCTTCCTCACCAGTCATACCCCTTTTACATTTTTCTATTTCCCGACTCTCTTATGCATCGAGCAGCCTTGTGTCATGCACATCCTTAGTTATTTTTAGTTTTCTTCCACCAATTATGTGATCATTGTCCAGAGCATGTTGGACATTCCTGTCCTTCTGTATCTCGTGCAAATAATGCTCTTTGAAACGGATTTTTATAGCTCGTCGGCTCTGGCCAATGGTATTTATTGTTGCAATCTGATTTCATAAATTCGCGACCTATCTGTTTTACGATTCATTTCTTGGATTACCAAGGAGCTCTTGTAATTTGTAATTCATAAAACCAGACAAATAGATAATATATTATGGCATTTCTTTCTTGACTGACAGTCGCTTTTGAGGGAGTTCTTTCTTGCTGTTGGAAAAAGCAGATGTACTATCTTATCCCTAGAGGGCCTTAAATGAGCTAATAAACAGGTTTCTGTAATTTACTATTGTTTGCCAAAATTTTTCTTTGAATAAACGTTATTTTCATTATTATTATCATCAATCCGGTTTATGAGTACACTTGAGCTGAGTGAGTTATGCCCAAATGTAACAAGGCTGCTAGACAATTCTTGCTGTTGATCTGCTATTTATCACGTTATAGAAATTCTCATTGTTTAGACATTTATAATTTATACGAGTATCACGATATTTCTCACCAGTTTTTCATGAATGTAGTAGAAACGGTTGGTTACTCACTAACTTTAGTGACCACATCTTCAAAATCTTTCTGGACACTGTTGACAGTCAAAATGATTGACTGACAGGTCTACATGGACTACAGGGCTGCAATTCTTGAAATAAATCCGTATACGACTTTGTGTTGTGTTGCAGTTCAACACGAGTCCATATATTTCTACGTCACTCTATTCGTATGAAAATGAAATCCGTATCACTCAAGAATTGCAGCCCAGGTCAACCTAGCTGGATAAATCGCAAGGCATTCTGCCATTGATTTGTTCCAAAAATGAATGTCAACTACTTCGAAATTTTCGCACAACGAAGGAAAATATGCTTTGCTATATATCTAATACTCTCCAGATCCTTCTGTGCTATACAAGAGCTCTTGTTCTACTTCACTTTAGGTTTATTTCATGAAGCTTCAACCAGATGATATTGAGAAAATCAATTTTGCTGGAAAATCGAAAACATGTTCAACAGGTTTCTCAGACAGTGAATGTTATTTCAGAGTAAATGGTGTAGGATAGCTACTACACCCAATGGAAATTTACGCGAATTTCGCCCTGAATGAATATTATGCTATTTCTCTTGGCATTTTGATTGGGACCTAATGTTCATATAATGCTTCTACTCTTGTGACAATATCATGTTATCACTTGAAATTTCATATCTGTCGTAAAGAAGTATCCATTTGTTCTTTGAGAAAAATATGTTGTCAGCTCTCAGCATAGATTGAATTTGGCGACAATTTTTCACAGTCGTACTAGGAATAGCAAGCTGTAGAAATACTTCCTGAAATACTTCCTTTGGAACAATATTTCAAGTGTGATATTGTCAAATAGCATGGCTTAACATCTCAACATTGAAATTTTCGAATTTATCAATAACTGCATTATAATCGAATTGGTATCTGCAAATAGTGCTTCAATAAAATCTCTCTTTTTTGGATTTATAACAGTTTTACAAGAAGCGATTCAATTTTGGAAGTTACCTACCCTTCCCATCTTCGCCGTCGATCCAAACGACTGCATACTTCTGGGAATCGCCTAGGCTGACATTGACATAGGAGTCTTCATCCCACTTAATTGATTCCTTGACTATGTTCAATGTAAGGTTTTTCATAATGCCTACTTCTAGGGGGTTAGTTCTTATCACGGTTAAGTTGCATTGTTTTTCGCTGCAGGTTGTGTTGTAGGTCAAACAGGAGACATTCAAGTTCAGGTTTGCCTTTTTGTATCCTTCCCAAGTGCCGTTCATCTGAAAATGAAAGACGTGATTAATAACCTTCACATAAGAGTTGCATACGCTATTTTTTCTATATTTATATTTGTATTGAACACAATAACAGTAATTACTCGTATTTCTTTAAAGAATTCTACATTGTTATTATTGGTAATTCTCGGGTATCACCATGGATATAGAAAAACTATAAACATTCTACTTATTTTAAATTTATATTGAACAGACTAATTGTAATTAATCCAATTCCTTGAAAATATTGAGTTTATTCATTGTGCAGTCTGAAATTCCAGGTCTCACTGATCTGGAAATGAAAGGAATATATACATTTATTTCATTATTGCTAGTCTCAATAAAGTTCAGTATTGTATCGAAAATGCTAATTTTATTCTGAACCGAATTTTCAATGTAGCCTTCCGCCACTGAATTGTATTTCCTATTGATTGAAAATCTGTATTGTTATGAAATATCTGGTTCATAATGGATCTCATTATGAAACGGATTATGAGCATTTAAGTGTATCATCATAGTGCGGGTGGAGAAAAATGTGTTTTATGGCGATCATGAAGATAAAAGAAGACCCCTGGGGATAACCCCTTTATCACCTGAACCACACCAAACACTTTCTCCAAAAAAGACGTGCAATGTTTTTTTCAAGTGTGAAAAATTCTCGAAATTTTAAATCAAGATTGGAACAACACAACCTCGAAATAGAATCCAATATTTTTTTCTCTGGGATGATTAATAACTATTTTTACCTACTGCAGTTTTTTCAAGATAAGATAAATTTATTTTCAACTCAATGTTACTGAGCATTTGGGGAATCGTCACCAGTAGATAAGCCACTACGATAATTGCTTTTAATCCGCTACTTAGTATAATAATATGAAAATAGTTGTACGATGAAATACAGTTGCAAATATGTTAAATAAGAAATGAAATAACAAGCACCTTTGATATTTAGTTTCAATTCGTTTATTGAATATTCAATGCAGTTCTAGCCCCATGTATATTATTTATTATAATAATATGTCCATTATCAAACATGAATGCGCCTAGAAGATAGAGCGTTGTGCAGGCAAAGGTAACGCTTTTGTCTTTTCAACTAAGAAAATGAAAAAAACCTACGGTGCTATCGTGTCGTTTATTCAATCAACAGACCCCACTGTTTCAACGATGCAATTTGTCGCTGCAACTCCAGAAATTGCATGAATTCATGCAAGTTTTTCGAGTTGCATGATTCTTCATTGGTGCGATGAGTTGCACCAGGGGCGCACCCAGGATTCTTTTTCGCAGGGGGTTCATTTTCAATTTCAAGTTTCGAAGTTCGAAAGTACATCTCAACATGCTATATACATATATATATATATATATATATATATATATATATATATATATATATATATATATATATACATTAAAAAATATAAAAAATTTTAAACTGATTTTTGTTCAAACTAACCAAAAAATATTTTATTGTTATAAACACAATTCATTATAACGATGTCTAATTTTCAGCAGCATATATCGATAGAGATATCATTTTGAATCCAGATGTCAACACAAAGGCAATAGAATGATAGAGCAAAATAAAACTACATCGTCAGTTCAACGTAAAGCTCCATCTGGTCAGAAAAATTGGCAACTCATTTTCAGAAATATAAATGACCCGAGTCTTAGTCACACAAAAAAGCCAACTATACTTTCTAATACACAATGCATTCCCATTCAACGAAAACCTTTGCAAAATTGGAAAATCTCTCACCGCTATGTGTGCTATTTGTAATGCAGATATTGAAACGCTCAAACACAAATTTATATGTAATACTCAATTTCGCGCAATCACTGCTTACATTTTAGAAATTATCGAAAACCTCACGAAATCCAAATGCTCTTTGGACGATTTGATAGCAGCTTTCAATTTTGCGTTCGGTAACAAACGTAACGATAAGTTTGTAATAATTTTTATTGTTAATTCCATCTTATATGTCATTGAGAATCCCTTTCACGCTAATATAGCGGATTATAAGCTAATGATGCGCAAGAGTACTCGAACTCTTTGTCTTTATGATGTCAACCTTTATATATTCCTTCTTCAATACGATACGATAGCGATGGTAGACTTTTCTGTATGATTATGGTAATGTTTTCAACAAAGAATAAAAAAAGAGTGCAGTGTAACGGACAAAATGACGAAAACAAACCATGCCGCATGGGCGAATATTATTTATAGCAATTAGCAATGTTAATATTGATTGAAAGCATGTCTTTATTGTTTTGCTCTTCTGGTATTTGGTAGTAATTGTAAACTATTCAGTTTCGGGTCTATTTCTGGTGGGGGTTATTACCCCTGAAATCCCCCTCTTGGGTGCGCCCTTGAGTTGCACCAACTTAGGAATATCTGTAGTGAATTTGTTGCCGCAAACTACAAACATGTGGTGGCACCATTGTGAAGAATGACAATTTTGAAAAATTCAATAATTTTTCGACACTGAAGAATTCCTGTAAAGTAATCAGCTGAATTCATCACAATTACAATTATTAGAAATGAATGAAATCGTTTATCAGTTGTGATAAAGTAGCTGTTTATCTTGGTCACATTCAGTGCTATTTTTTAATATTGGCAAGGCAAACTGACAGATAGATGAAATTTCTCACAGCGACAAGTTGCCGCAAGAAATTGCAGCGGCAAATTCTATCGTCGAAACAGGCAACCAACAAAGTTTCCATGGTATTACCTTTTCAAAATTGTATAATATTGGCCAGGGATTCACAGTGAGATTTCTGGTTTTGAATTGAATAACTAATGACTTGCCTTCATCCGAAGAAATTTTATTGCTGTTACACCTTCTAGTTATGCTTTTGATAAATCCATATTTTTTTTCTTTCGTTGATTGTCCTGTGACAATTTAATTAGTTTCGTCCCTATATAGAACTTGTTTACCGGTATTGTTCAATTCCAAAGAAAGGTCGAATAATAATTAGTCACCATTATGTCAGAAGTTAGCAATATAATCAGAAACAGAAATGGGTTCCAGATATTTTATATTCTGGTGATTATTTTGATGCTCAAACTTTCATTTCCTACTTGAAATTTTATTGTTAACATCATTTTAAAGCTTCATTAGCTATGTCAGCATTACAGTTGAACTGAAAAACAGTAATCTGTACCTACTTCACCCTTCAGAGAAAAAACTTTGTCTTGCACTGTCAAGTGATCGAAAATATCGACATTATAGTGTGGATGACGTGACAAACTCTCTTTAAATGCCGTTCAAACAGATATTGGCTAAATATCCTATTTCTCTATTAACGATGGTAGGTATTATTGGTAGGGTTCACATGATATTTATTCCAAAGCAAAATATGATCCAGTTAAAAGAATGATTCAACATTCAACCAAATGTTAGAAATGAAAATTCTGGAACAGAATTTCTTTTAATATTGGTTGATCCATATTCTTTGGATACTATTTCTCAAAAGTTTTCTTGCAATCAAGTATCAAACTTATACTAACTATTTGGCATATGAAGAAAATATTGTCTTCAATTTTGTCAATAATATCTGGGAACTTCTACGAGAAAATAAAAATATCAAGGAACGTGAAAATCATTTTCGAGATAGTTCAACAAGGGTTGAACCTCGTTATTGTAAGTATATGGAGAACCTAAAAATACATTGAAATCAACATTTGCCCTAATATTTTCATGAACGATTTCTCTAACTAGAAAATGCAAAAATGATCGTTCAGTTTAACGTTGATGATATTGCAAATAATGTCCGTCTATTATGAAATTTATTCGAATTTGCCATCATTCTTATCAATTCGAAGGACTCTGGTTGTTCCTAGCAGGTTCTATTTCAAAAAGGAGTGTAGATTCAGTCGATAAAACCATTCACACAAATATTTACTAATACCGTTTTCGTCAGCTTGAATATTGTCTTTTTTGTTACCTTTGAAAGATCCGTTAATAATGGCGGCCTGGTACTGTTGTTATTTGCTGATGTCATGATGAACCAATAATAACAATTCAGGATTCCAACGAACCACTTCATCGTGTAGGAACTTTTTCAATGAACGGTCCTCGAGACGACCCACATACACACTGAAAATGAAGTATCAAACTGGAAAACTGATTAATTGTTATCTTTCTGAATGTTATCATACTCTTTTATGCATATGTTCGTATTATCTTTGATCGTGTTTTTTCATGTTCAGCGTAAATAGCGGTGATTAGAGGCAAACGTAATTGATTTCTCTTTTTTTTTGCGAAGTTTGGTTTATCAGTTGGCTTAAAAGCTAAATATATATTTCGATTTCCCAGTTCGAGGTTTGATAATAGTTTACACTTTCCCTTATGTTTTGATAAATCATCTATAAATTAGATTATATTTGTTGATTTATAATATGATGAAATCAAAGTTTGTTTAATTCAAATAGTATTGAAATGGTTTTCAAAAAGTCTATGTTTGTGAATTTTGATTTCTATGGGTTTCTATGGATATATTTATATGGAAGATATTGAATGTCGAACAATTATCGCTGTTTTGTAAACCCATTCTCAGTGAGAAACGTACAGGAAACTGTAGGATTTTGTGACAAGAAATACGTGTTTTTACTCGAGTAACAATCTTCAGAAATATTCTTGTCCATTTCGTAAAATGAACTCTCATTCTTCAATAGTACTCCACTTTGTTTATTGTTGTGCAGTAATCATCTTGCTAATATTCTAGCTACTACCATTGTTTATAGGAATATAGTCAACCATACGGAAATATCATTTGTAGGGATGGATACTACGGGTAGATGGCAGTGGTGATCGCGTTTTCAAGTCATGTTTTTCGCAACGTTCATATATAGGAAAGTTACGAAATGTCACGAGTTTATAGGCGAAGGGGTACCTGAGGCTAGGGGCAGGGTTTGGGGAAATCGAAGTTGGCAGTCCTGGGGTGAATTGGGTAAATTAAAAATCTCTATAGGTGGCATAATCCCATAGAACCAAAGATAAACAGAAAAAGTGGAAAGAAATTGTCACAGAACACACAAACATATACGTTACATGTGGCTAATTCCTGATTGTCTCTGTCTCTTGGTGTCTTTGTTACTCTGTTGTACAAGTAAAAGATTTGTTGCGTTGTCACAGCCCACAGCATACCTGAACCTGCGTTGCGTATTGTCTTGCCTTTGTGGAGTTTGGGGAACCATTTTTCAGGTATTTAAAGTCGTTTGTTCAATTTTCATTAGTGTAAAGGATTCTGTTGCACATCACTGTAGACTGACTTAGGGAATCATCCTGAGATTTTTGATAGGAAAAAGAATGTTAATGTCACTTTTGAGAACTTGAATGTCATTGATAATTTTGATTAGAGTTTCAATAAAAACTGTTGTTTACTCAATATTTTGACCGTTCAGAGTTAGAATCTGAACATTTGGTGACCCCGACGTGATACACGATATGGAGAACGAAAAACCTAGACGAGTCGGTGCTGGATTCAACAGCTGTTTATCGGCAGATTTTGTGTGGCCCAAAAACTTTGGAAATAAGACAAGGACTCCAGGGCCTGACAGAATCACATCACTGCCGGCAGAATCCGTGCATTCATTTCGAAAACCATCCGTTCATGAAGCGGCAGGGGAAAATACAACGCTTTTAACGAACATTGAGAAAGCAGAATCAACCCATCAGAGTTCGAGAATTCAAACAGTGCCATCGGGATCAAAACATAGCTCTATATTCTTGGAAAGGAAAAAATTAGCACTTCAGAACGAGAAGAAGAGACAGGAATTGGAGATGAAGCGAAAGCAAATTGAATTAGAAGCACTGCAGATCAAAAATTCAATACGTCTCTTGGAAATGGAAGAAGATCTCCAGAATGCAGAGCTGGAATCCCAACATTGTACGAAAATCAGCTATGCGCCATCGAAAATGTCGAATGAATCCGATAAAGATGACAGGAAAGAAAACGCAGTTTCTTTTTGGGTGAACAATATACCGGAAACTGTTGATACTATTCCTGAGGAGACACCCGAGCCTATCCAACCTGAAAATACACAAAAGGGTAATTCTCAAACCAGTGATATTCAGATGCTATGCAATACCTTGAAGGACGTGTTAGTTTCTGTTAAAACAACTAATTAATAAAGTTCCTAGCAATTCAGAAAAAATGATGGCTCGACAAGTTGTAGAAAGGGATTTTTCCTATTTTGATGGGAATCCGCAAGATTGGCCATTATTTCACAAACATTTCACAAATATTTGCAATTTATGTGACTATACCGACGAGGAGATCATGTTAAAATTGCAGAGAAGTTTAAAAGGGGTTGCAAAATCAAGTGTGGCAGGAATGATGTTGACTGCAGATGTTAAACTGATTATGCAAACTCTCCAAACTCGATTCGGTAGACCAGATTATATCATCGAGTCGATGATCGCGAAAGTAAGAGGACTACCATTCATGAGAGATACAAACCTAGAAAAACTCATTGTTTTTTCTTCCGAGGTCCATAACATAGTTTCTACCATGAAAATCTTGAAGACTACAGGACATTTGCAAAATCCTCAGTTGATAAAGGAACTGCTAGACAAACTTCCAGATTCGTTGAAATTGAGCTGGGGAAAAGAAATCGCTAAAAAAGAAGGGGTTTATAATTTGGAAGATTTTTCAAAATGGTTAGGAGATTATGCCAATGCCGCTTCGTATGTTAGCATTCCTCAACCATTCGATCAGACCGGTAAACAAAAGTATTCCTACCCGAGAAAACCAGAAAGAGTTTTTAGCAATATTGAAAGGACAACAAATGTCTGCTACTACTGTGGAAGAAATTCTCATGATGATATATGCCCCCAAATGAAATCCGATGATATAGAAATAAGGTGGAAAAAAGTGACAGAGAAAAAGCTTTGTTTCTCATGTCTCAAACGGAATCATCAGAAATTCAAATGTAGAAGAAGGAAAGCATGTGGTGTTCTAGACTGTTAACTGTACCACTATCCTCTTTTGCACAAGGAAAAACTTGCTTCAACAAATGTAACCATCGAGAAAGATTCTGCAGACACCGACGACACCCAGATACAAAGATTGTGTACTGTAAAAAGCGCAAAATCTGTATTACTACGAATGATCCCAATAAGACTGCATGGACCGAAAGGAATCTTGAAAATATATGCTGTTTGTGATGAAGCTTCAACGGTGACACTTTTAGACAGCCAGGTAGCCGAAAAACTTGGCCTAAAAGGAACGAAAGAACCACTATGTCTTCAGTGGACGAATGATGATGTTTCTATACAGAATAATTCCCAAAAACTTGATGTGAAGATTTCGAAAATAGATGAAGAGACAAAAACTTTTTTTCTGCGAGGGATTCGAACACTAGAAAATTTATCTCTGCCAGCCCAGACAGTATTAATGGAAAACTGGAAGAAATACCCACACTTGAAAGGAATACCTGTCCAAAGTTTTGAAAATGAAAAACCTGTCATGATAATTGGGCAAGATAACATAAATCTAATAATTCCCAGACAGCTGAGATGTGGCCCAGAAAGGGTACCAGTTGCCACTAGATGTAAACTTGGATGGGCAGTCCATGGTTATTCTAATCATCCGAATAATGAGGAACATTTGAAGGCTCATATTTTGCATATTTGCGAAACAAGCAATACAGACGAAAATTTACAACAGCTTGTAACACAATCCTTTTCTACAGAGTCATTTGGTGTACTTATTACTCCACATGATGGACTTGATCAAGAAAATTCCCTTGCAATTAAACTAATGAATGAAACTGTGAAATATGTTGGAGGTAGATACGAGATAGGTCTTTTGTGGAGGAACGAAAATATACAATTACCTGAGAGTAAATACAGAGCGATGCAGAGACTGAAGTGTGTAGAGAAGAAATGCAGAATGAATGAAAACTATGCAGATGAGTATTGTGCCAAAATAAAATATTACGAAGAGAAAGGTTACATTACGAAACTGAAACCCGAGGAAGCTCAACAAGAATTTAGTAGAACCTGGTACCTTCCACATTTCTCTGTTACTAACCCGAACAAACCAAACAAAATTAGACTGGTGTTTGATGCAGCTTCGAAATCACATGGCATGAGCTTGAACGATGCTCTACTAGCGGGTCCTGATTTATTACGATCTCTAGTGGGCATATTATGGAAATTCAGACAGGGGCGTTACGGATTTTGCAGTGATGTCAAAGAAATGTTTCACCGAGTGCTCATACGGAAAGAAGACAGGAGTTCACAACGGTTCCTTTGGAGAGATCTGGATCAAGCTAGAGAACCAGACGTTTACGAAATGAACGTCATGACTTTTGGAGCTACATGTTCTCCGGTATGCGCACAGTTTGTCAAGAATTGGAACACTGAAAAATTTGCTGATGACCCTGAAATAAAAAAGACGATTATCGAGAAATTTTATGTCGATGATTTTCTCGACTCCAAACATACAGAAGATGAAGCACTCAGAACAATATTGGAGGTCCAAAGAATACAACAAATGGGTGGTTTTGAACTAGTTAATTGGATGACAAACTCAAAAAGTATACAAGAAAAATTGAAAGACAAAATTGTATTAGCTACCTCAAAAAAATATCGATGAAACTTCACTTCACAAAGTATTAGGTCTCTGGTGGAATACCGATGAAGATGAGTTTTCATTCAGACTCCATTTGGGAATCGATATGAAAGAAGTTCCTACGAAGAGAAAGATCTTGAAATCAATCATGTCGATATACGATCCTCTTGGTTTTATAGCTTGTTTCACCGTAAGGGGTAAAATTTTAATACAGGACGTGTGGAGAACTGGTTTGGGATGGGATGAAGAACTTCCTGAGAATTTAAAAACAGTTTGGAGAAAATTCCTAGAAGACCTCCAAAAGATAACCACGCTACGAATACCTCGATGCTACAGTCTATTGATACCTGAAGCAAGGCGAATTGAGATCCATATTTTTTCAGATAGCAGCGAAAAGGCCTTTGCCGCCGTTTCCTATTTGAGAGTTGTTGGAGAGCATAGAATCGATGTTTCTCTGATAGCAGCTAAAACTAGAGTGGCTCCTCTCAAGCCTTTGTCGATTCCGAGACTAGAGCTACAAGGGGCGGTTATGGCAAGCAGGTTATCTCAATCTATAATCAAAGAACTGGAAATATCTGTGGACCAAACGTTTTTCTGGACAGATTCGCGATGCATATTAGGATGGATACGAGGTGATGGTAGAAAACTGAAGCAATTTGTAGCACATAGAGTTGGCGAAATCCAAGAACGAACAAAATGTGAAAATTGGAGATGGGTTCCTTCCGAACAAAATTCAGCGGATGAAGCTACACGATACGATGAAACATGGAGTGGAAAAGTAATATCGAATAATTGGTTTCACGGACCTACCTTTCTAAAATCATCTAAATCGTCCTGGCCACAAGAAGATAAAAATAGCAACGAGAATGGAATTGAAGAGTTGGTTGAAACAGAAATGAAAAGAGAATTTCAGTCAGAAATTTGTTTTGTAACCCAAAATTTAGATAATGCGCTCCTCAACATCAGAAGATTTTCAAAATGGTTGAAATTGTTGAGAATAACGGCATGGTGTCTGAGATTTATAAAATATTCGAGAAAAGTGTATCCAGATGGGGGGAAAAACAAAAAATTTAACTGTAGCTGAACTGAATGAAGCCGAAAAAGTATGGATAAGACAATCACAACAGGGGAGTTTTGGGGAAGATATTCAAAGATTGAAAGCTGGAAAAAGTCTGGAGAGACAAAGTCGACTTATTTCATTATGTCCTGAAATAAATAATGATGGTATCTTAGTATTAGGAGGGAGAACTAACTTATCCACCAGTATGGAAGAAAATACTAAGAAACCTTTTATTTTATTTCCAAAACATGACTACACTAAACTATTGATACAACACTACCATGAAAAATACCGCCACAGAGGTATTGAACTAACTCTAAATGAACTTAGACAAACATTCTGGATAATCAACGGTAGAAGTGCAGTAAAATCAATTTTTTCGAAATGTAACAGATGCAAAATTGAACGATCCAAACCTCGTCCTCCTATGATGGGACAAATACCAAACGTAAGGTTGAGAGAAGAAATCAGGCCTTTCGTGAATGTAGGGATGGACTACTTCGGTCCTATTATAGTTAAGATTGGACGTCGCCAAGAAAAACGATGGGGCGTTCTTTTCACCTGCCTTTCTGTAAGAGCTGTTCACCTCGAAATATCACATACCCTAAATAGTGATTCGACAATAATGGCGATACTGAGACTAGCAGCCAGAAGAGGGAAACCAGAAATTATTTTTTGTGACAACGGCACCAACTTCAGAGGAGCTTCAATAGAAATGAAGAAGGCTATTGAAGAACTCGACACAACGACTATTGAGAACTCCATGACTTCGAAGGGATTCAATTCAGATTCAACCCACCAACAGCGGCGCATATGGGTGGGGTATGGGAGAGACTAGTTGGATCAGTCAAAAGGACTATTGGGAAAGTTCTCTACCAGCAGCCACTGAAAGAAGAAACTCTTCAAACATATTTTGCAGAAGCCGAATTCATAATAAATTCCAGGCCGCTGACAAGGGTATCCAGTGATCCTAATGACCTCGATGCTCTTACACCAAACCATTTTCTAATTGGATCATGGAATGGACAATCAGTATCATTTCCAGATGGAGATTGCCTTCGACGCGAGTGGAGAAGAACTCAAAACTTGAGCAATAGTTTCTGGAAACGTTGGATCAAAGAGTACTTACCCACACTAACAAAGTGGAACAAATGGACCACTGACCAAAAACCAATTCAACTCAATGATGTGGTTATCTTGATTGATGATAGCGTACCGAGACATCATTGGAAATTGGGAAGAATTGTGAACATTTTTCCAGGCCCTGATAAGCGAATAAGAGTAGTTGACGTCAAGACGTCTACTGGAGAATATAGACGACCAGTCACGAGAATATGCAGATTGGAGCTAGAAAACTAGTTTTCTACCGGGGGGAGAATGTTGCACATCACTGTAGACTGACTTAGGGAATCATCCTGAGATTTTTGATAGGAAAAAGAATGTTAATGTCACTTTTGAGAACTTGAATGTCATTGATAATTTTGATTAGAGTTTCAATAAAAACTGTTGTTTACTCAATATTTTGACCGTTCAGAGTTAGAATCTGAACAGATTCTTTTCATGGAGCAGAAGAATTCTTACTGCAAGTGCAGTAAAATGCAAGTGCGCATGCTCCGTAGAAATGTTGCTGCAAATGTAGTAAAAATTTCACGGCTCCATGGAAAGGGGTTGAAAGCAGTGGAATCTGTGATTTTCATGTCATTTATCATTCATGCCATTTATATTTATTGGTATTTGATTATGATTTCCAGAAACTATACCAAAAACCCAATTACATTTTTTGGCTGAGAGCCGATTAGTAGATTAAAAATCAGGTCTATTTTGCGGTGGCCTATTGATTCTTGAATATCATTAGGTTATTGAAAAATATTCGAGAATGAGACCAATAATGCAATTTTGGTGCAAATCAAAATTTTTCAATAGATAATGTTACTCGAAGATATTTCAAAAATCCTTATGATGTATATTTATATTCTCCTATAACAGTTGTTTATTATCTATATTATTATTTTCAATTATCATTGCAATATTCAATATTGAAAGTTATTCAAAAGATTCACCAGATAATAGACCTGAGAATAATGATATGGTAAATCAACATAATTAAAGTAGAATTGGATGAACTGAATTTTTTATCTCAGTGGGGTTCCATTTCATTACTAGACTAAATCGCGATTCAATCCATAGCGATGTACCTTGAAGTACTACCTTCCAAGCCCAAGTGTTTTCGTTTAAATGAAATTGTATAAAGTTTATTTTATTCATAACAAAACAATATTTTGTTCAATAAGAAATAATAACATCCTGATCCTAATAAAGGTACTAATCTCAGACTTTTTCTCAACTGACATTCAGTATTGAACACCATAAAGTTAGATTTTCAATGTATTCTAATATTCATAGATCTTATTAGGGAAGCAGGTATTTTTTTGCTATCTGTTGTTATCTACCAATCAGATACCAGAAACTGAAATCCACTTGCATATGAGTATATCGTGGAATTTCACCTTAACCTCATTGACGCCCCCGCAATATGGAGAGATCGATATGATGACATTTCGTAACCTTCCTCCTATATACCAACGTTGGTTTTTCGTTTCTCTTCCTA
>JAVJAQ010004497.1:0-66223 GCA_032362365.1 Zygogramma bicolorata | reverse complement strand
AACAAACCTACTAATGAAACATGGGGGAGTCACGTGGTGCTTTGCGAGCAATCTCATTGGCTGCCTGGACATGTGAGCTTTGTACAGGATTACGCGGTGGACACGTGCTACTTTGCTTTGCAAACGTCAATTTCGCACTGGCCTAACATGGGACATGTGTCCTTTTGCGTGGCTTTTATTATCACTGCATATGTAGCGCATCGTTAACTATTAAGATCACCAGAAAGACAATCACCAATTATCTAAAAAAAATATGTTGTAGACACGTGCCCTATTGCTTGTTACCTCCTCAAATATTCATTGAAAAAAATTGCGTCATATTCGAAGAACCAAAGGTCAGCTCGAAACACTTAAGTAAAAAACACATCCTCTTGAAACGGACATTGAATGCCTGTCTCTCTTGAACAATAAGTTCGTGTTTTTCGCCGATATTTTAAAGGGATGAAGTTTCAGATCGGAAAAACACCACATTCTCGACTTTTTCCACTTGGTCGCTTGCGTGGACAATTCCTAGTTTTTGAAGAAAAACACATTTTTTCGAAAGGAGTTTGGGGTTCACTCTGACGCCGTTATTTTGGAGGGATGAAATTTCAAAGGTGAATACAACACCACATTCTTAACTTTTTCCACTTGTTTGCTTGCGTGGACGATTTCTAGTTTTCGAAGAAAAAATATTTTCTCGAAAGGGTGGGGGGCATGTTTTATTATGAGGCTGATATCTTAAAGGGATGAAATTTCAGAGGTAAATCACCACATTCTCAATTTTTTCCACTTGGTTTCATACGTGGAGAATTTCTAGTTTTCGATGGAGAAAATATTTTCTCAAAAGGGTTTGGGGTGATTTCACTGGCGCCGATATTTTAAATAGCCTAAGAGAGCTGACACAACGGGTCGAGCAACATACCTCTATCCAAGGAGTTTCTCACTTATTGGAATGAATTTGTTTACTGCCAATAAAACAAATGCCAGATCGCCAGGAGGCAGTCTGGAAGATTAACGGGTGGGTGGGCGTTTAAAGTTGCAATTTTTTTTCATAATCACAAGTTTTTTCGATAAATAATTACCTGTAACAAGGCTGAAAATTTGGGAAAACATCAGAGAGCATGTGAGAATATGGGAGAAAAACTGTTGGGAGGCGAAATGGAAAATGAACGAGTGTCAGAAGCTGTCAAAGTGGAAAAAAATTCGTTAAATTCACATGTCAAGGAAACTTCTGACGATTCGAGAGCTCATTTTTAATACCAATGAGACAAACATATTGTTTTTTATATCTTGATATCTTTTGAATGTATTCTTTTTAAATCTCATAAAATTTTATATTGGTCACATATTATTATGTTGGTAGGATGTTATATTGTTGCCAGCGCCCGACGCTAACTTCCCATAAGTTACATAGTGCGGCAACTTTAATTTAAAAAAGTCGACATTAAATTGCGATTAAAATGACATGGAGGTCGAACACTGGAACGTCATTTGCCATTATTTAGTTGCATCTTTTTTTAATCGGACGAATTTTGCAAATTTCGTAACTAAATGAACTCTGCTTAAGTTTTTCATCGGAGTGGACAGTTACAAACTTCATTGTAATAATTCAACTTTTGCACAAGACATCAAACTGCCACAAAAACACAAAAAGTCATATACTCCACTCATTTTAGATCCCTTTGATTAGAGATGAAAAAAAAAAGTTATATGGCATGGAAGAAGTGAGGGGTTTCACAAAAGAAAGATTATGTAATAAACAGAAAACTATGTTAATTCATCAAAAATATAAAGTTACATTATTTCATCTCTGAAGATTAAATATAAGCGTATGATTCTAGACACTAAATAAGTAAGGTATCATGTAAAAGTCAACTGATCAAGTAATTTGTACGGGTAGGTACCCTCATTTGAAATACAAGGTGTTTCCTAATTACATGTGATATGGAGTAATACTGCAAATTCTGAGGCAGTTTCTTCTTGTGTCTTCAGAATGTATTTCATCAAAATCGGAAATATGGCTTGTGAAAGAAAATCGGAGAACTTTGTTAATTTAAAAATTGGTCCTATCAATTTTGCTTGACATAAATGACCTAAGGTACTTTACAGTATGATATTTAATGAGAAACATCAAATAGCAAACTACTTATCAAGCAAGACCTTAAACATTCTCTACCTCAGGTGCTCATTAAGCGTCAACCTTAGTCTCATCATGTTTACCCATAATCATCTGAATCTAGGTATGCAATCAAGACCCACCTTGTATTTTCTATTTTGTGTACCAATCCCAGATTAATCTCAAATCACCTTCCTGAAAAAAGTCATATAGTTCAACAAAGAACATATAGATATATGCTGAATACTAATTTCAAGGCACAACTCATCAAGGACTCATTTCAATCATATAGTTGAGAAATCTATGATGGAAAGGGAGTTCAAACTTTCAAGCGATCACATTTTCCACTGATGGACTCCACTTGGGTAGATTTGTTTAAAAAAGTAGAGCAGTACCTGAAGAAACACCTAAAATTTGGCGAGCACTTAATATAACTAGGTTGTTAGCAAAACATGCATTGAGAGAAAATAATATGAGCTTGGTGCTAGGGTAATTGATCTCTACGAAAAGATTCCCTATAAGTTTCATTAGTTCTTAAACTGAGTTATTTTCATTCACTATTTCAATGGTTATATTCAGATGGATTTATTTATAATTTTAATTAATTCATTTTAGATAATTTCAACAATGTGCACAGAACTCTTACTTCACTTTTTGTTCAAGATTCGACATCTCAACATATCCTTGACAGACTATATTTTCAATAACCACTGATTATTCCTTTTTTTTAATATCAACCAATTCGTAACTTTTTCAAATGGTATAATATTCACAGGCATAGTACTTGGAATGAAAATAATATAAAAGATTCACTCTGGCAAGAAAATGAAAAAAAAAATCTATTATCAACTCATAGAGATGCAAATGTTTCTAATGGATCAATTTTAGGCAATCTAACAACTGAAACAAAGACTATAATTATTGTGTAGTCGACTCAAGTAAGTGAACAATGAGTGGTCTTTCAAATCTCTTTAGATATTCCCTTTTTCAGCTGTTTGTGTTATGAGATAGGGCTACTGGAGGTGAATCTATAAGTACTGAACATTTTTCAAACCTAACCACCCAAATGATCCCGTCATAAATAGCATACCGAATACAACAAAACATTTAGTTCAAATAGCGCTCAAATTATAATTGATTTCTGTATGAAATATATGATACATAAAATAATTCCTGAACTTGTAGAATAGCAGACAAAATTTAGGGCCAGCTTTTATTGTTGAATTTTTTTCTAGCTGAAGTTTAGCTGGTGATTGAAAAATCTGTATTCAGTGATCAAAACTAATAACATAATATTAATAATCTTCCATAAAATACAATAGTCTACTCAATTGTGATAACTTAAACTCAAAATACATTTTGGTATACCCTATTCAAAAATATCAAACACAGTAGTCATAACAATCATCAAATCAACAATTATTAAATGTCCTTCTTAGACCGAGAGCTCAACCATGATCCTGCCATGGAAGCTTGGAAATTTTCTTAATTTGAGGAAGGTAATATCATGTGCAAACTAGCAGCACACAATATGCCTTTTTTGATGGGCTCTCATATGATCCCTTCTCTTGAACTTTTTTTTACAAATAGTGCACTCATGGGTTAATCCTGTTGTGTGCACTAGTAAATGTTTAACAAAAACTGATTTGAAATTTCGAGTTTTGATTGGTTTCTCACAAATAGGACAAAAGTTACGGTTTGGAGAATCAAAATACTTCTCAACTTCTTCGGCTGGAAGAATTTTTCTCTCAACATAACATAACCTAGAGTGACGAAGGAGATCCAGCGGATTTTCAAAGAACTTGTAGCATCGTTTACACTTTCGGTCCATGTCAGTGGTATCTATTTCAGGGAATGTCACACCATCCTCGTCATAATCATATATGGAAATATCATTGGGTGGTTTTCTTGGTTGTTCGCTCATTAAAGAATTGCCATCTCCAACATTTGGAGCCTTCACAGTTATGTTTTGGAATATCTTGAATTTGAGGATTTCATTGTTATTTTCAGATTCTTCACCAGCGTTACTCTTTTTAGATATGATTCTGTCGAAGTTAAGATCAGCTCTGGTACTGTGAGTGTCATGACTATTTGAAAATTCTGCTGTACCATCTGAGTTTTGACTGCCTTCGGTATCAGTACCCAAAGATTTATTTGCAATCGCCTCTGGAGTTCCATCTGTTTGTTCCAACTTGATTATTTTGTTTTTGTTGAAACTTTCTTCACAACTTTGTGACAATCCTACAAAGGATTTTCTGGTCATTCTGTTCGACATTTTGTCTTGTACAAATTGGAATATTTATTCAACTCTGCTACCTACTAGTACATAGGTATGTTTGGTAATAACTAAGGTGGCTTTAGTAATAACGAACTTTGTTAAAAATATTGGACTATTTTACCAAAAAGTCAACAAATAACAACCGTCAACGGTGTTAAGTGTCAAGCGTCAACCATCGCCTTTTACTGTCAGTGTGACCAACATTGAACTTAAAGGCGAAAATCGTCAACCGATAGATGGCGCTGCTAAATCCAAGATGGCTTCACTTTACAGTGAACAACCAATTTTGGCCATTTGAAGTAATGGTACTATTAGTTCATGTTTTGCATTCTTGAGGCCTTGTTGAGTGAAAATTACTGTTTAAACGTCTTCAGTTGCTTTGTGTGCTGAGGTAGTTACATTTTTGGCTAGTATTACAGCCTTATTTTACTCGTGAGTGTTATAATTTGAACAACTTCACCAACCTACATTCCAGATCAAAATGTCTTATAGAATTGGAGCTACGTATTACGTAATATTCTGGATTACGTGGAAAGCAGAACTAAACCATTGAAAGAGGGTGAAGCTGTGTTCAAAGCAGGGCATATCATTGCATAGGGAGTGAAAGAAAGTAACCATAAAAATAAGGAGCTTATGTTTGCGAACATTAGCTTCAGTAGAGCATCCGCATGAAATCAATATATTGCTGGCTGATGAGGAATGGAAATGCCAATGTTTCTGCAAAGCGGATTTATCTGGGCTCTGCAAACATTTTGCAACCCTTATATTATTTTGTTATTGAGTATAGGTTATGTCATTTCCTAAATATATAGAAGTAAAAAAGTTATCAAGAGATTTTTGCATGTAATTAGCTTTTTGTGATAAATAAAGGATCAATATATCAAATTTAATAAAACATGTCACCGAATAGTGTTTCAACAAAATGTTTTATTTTTACTATTCAAATAAACAACCCTAACGCTGAACTGATATCACTCGACTAACTATTCAATTCTTTGACAAGGTTATCATTTCCAGAAGAAAATTAATAATATCAAGTATTAGACTAACTGATCTCACACCAAAGGTTCCAATCTTACCAATCATGAATGAATCATGCTTTTAAAAAAATATGTCTAACCAAGGAGATACAATTGGCAGTTATGCTACTGACTAATTGGGGGATAGTGTGTGTGAAAGGTTAAAAAACAGACTAGGGGCTATGATTTATTTACATAAATGTAATCATACTTTGCTTTAACTATATATTAATAAATATTATATTATAGTCTTGAAAATGGCTTCAAAGTGGGAACTGAAACGTCCACTAAACTTTATTTTCAGACGCTCTAGAAAGTGGAGGCTACTTACAAACATATTTTTAGTTATTGGTTTACTAATTTTCAATATATTTTTTTTCCTGAGACAAAGTTTTTTGTCGTTAATGGGGAATTTATATAGTGAAATAGTACTGGTATTATATAATGAGCACTCTGACACCGAGCACATTTTTCTCGATTTTGTAGGAATACTTCAATGAATTCGGTACATTTTGGATTGTAAACCATAACAACACTTCATAATCATTTCACTTTTCGCACTTCTGTACTGTATTAAGTTATTAATATCTCCAAAATAATAATTTCAAATCCAACACTCATAAGACTCCATAGAAAAATATTTGTTGTTCACCGTCCGGTTAGTTCAAAAAAAATATATAGATGGCGATCCCTTCGAAGTTTCAGCAAATTAACATATTATCTTCTATACGGTGGTTTTTCCTAAGATGTCTAGAAGGATGGTGTACCGAGTTATATCTGAGCATGTTTGGGGTAAACTTGGCGACACATGCCTACTATGATAATAAGCATCATGACCCCTTGACATCACATCAGTTCAGATGGCGTTTGCAACGAAAAGAGTTACAAATTTCCTAGGAAATGTATAAACGGCCGACCTGAAGGCTGGCTATACTTTTACTTTTGGACGCTGACTGATCAACAACTTATATTATTTGTTTAAAATAGTGGCCAAATTCTCTATAATTGTGTTCCTTTCATTCGATTTTGTTTTTTATGAGTATGACATTAGATTTTGCTCATTTTGTTGACTGCTCGAATCAAAGAATATAGTTTGTCGATCGATCGGTTGACTATGCACTTCCAATTAGCGTCAACTAGCGATGAAATTGAGAAACACACCACGATACGTAAAAATGACACTAATGACAGAAAAGTGTCGCCATAAAATTCTAAACAATATCGCATCAGTCCCAGCACCATATCCTTCTAGACATCTTAGTTTTACCCAATTTTACCGTTTCGGTTTTTCTCAATTGGGAAGAATTTCTACCGATGAGGGCGCTGATGTCTGTTCAAAAATGTCGGCAACAAACCGTAATCAGCTGATCGTAATCTGTCAAAAACATATGTTTACTATTGTTTACGTTGTATTTTGTATCGTACCTTGTGTTTTTCGAATTTTGGCAAAGTTCTGTGTAAAACAAATGTGCAGACTAATCAGTGTGAGAATGTGTTAGAGAAGTGTACCATAATTTCACATTTAGAAGTTTGTTTTTGTTTTACGTGATGAAATATTTTCCGATAGAGGCGTATCTGGATGATGAACTTCCCAATAGTCCCATGACCAAAGAGAAATTACCAAATACCCCCAACGTTGGTACATAGGAATATATATGAACGTTGAATTAACCAGCGTTACCAACAACTCCAATGTCTCAACGTACAACGTACATGTTTCAGATTTTGTTTAAACCATAGATTGGGTAAAAGCAGATATATATATATATATATATATATATATATATATATATATATATATATATATATATATATGTTATTCGGAAAAATTGAAAAAGTCATAGAATATAGAACTTCGAAGCTATGAAATTTTCATAAATACACGAATCCACGATAAATCAATGAACGTTAATCTGAAATTAAACAGTGGAATTACTGTTAGACCGCGGGCATATCTGACAGACGACAGTATAAATGATAGTTGTAAATCCAGCCTGCTGGACAAACAAACGGATCTAAAAATGATTATTGTGCATTGAGCTCAAAATTGAGCGATTGTGATGTTTCAATCCATCGATTCCCTTCTATTTTCGATAACAGAAAAAATATCCTCTTGCTGTTAAGAGACGTGAATTGTGGCTTCAAGCAACTAGAATAGAAGATTTAGGTACTGATAAGTTGAAATATGGGTATCTTGAAATTGCAATTATAATCTCATTAAATTACCATTGTTTTTTATGGAAATACGATTTGCTTGTCCAGCAGGCTGATGCATGTGACGTCACATGCCCGCGGTCTATTCACTTGAATCTCTGATGCCGTGACGTCGTTCTACAGATTGGGTCCCATGGACTAAAAAAATTATTATTTGCTCGTGATTCTCGTGAAGTGTTGACAATGTTCATGTAAAATAGAGGGAAATCAAACAAGTTGTGTCATCACTGTCATCTGTACATGTCATGTCTCTATATGCAAACTGTAATGCAGATTTTTCAAATCCTGAAATACCTGGAATCGAGGAATGTTAGACCTTTCCTGAAAATCCGCAAAACGGGTAATTACCCGCAAAATAGCAACAGAACACCTCACCTACAGGATGTTCTGTGCTCCTCTAATTCTGTATAACCAAATAAGAAATGGGAAAAACGAAAGCATTTGGGAATCGAAAATGAGAGAAATGCCCACTGGATGAAAGTTTCAATCAATAGAGAGTTGTTATCAAAGAGTATCCCAACTAACAAGAGACGAATATGCTTTGTCGGAACCTTTGATGTAGGACGTAGGTTGTACGTCACAGCATTGACATATATACTTACTAATTGAAACACGGATATATATATATATATATATATATATATATATATATATATATATATATATATATATATATATATGTGCTCGGATAGGCTTCCGCGTGCTGTCTGGAACTTCTGGATGAACCGCGTCTGGAATTGTTCTTCTGTCGACGTTTCGTCTCCCACTTTGGAGCCACTCTCAAGACTTCTTCGTGACTTGGTGCCGAGGCCTGGGTCTCCTTAACCCCCAGCTCTCATCTCGACAAAGTGAAGACTGTGGTTTTGTGGATAGATGGATGGTATTTATGGCTATATAAGAGTCCGACGTTGTTGAAACTGTCGGACCCCATGTAGGTCTGGTTTAAAGGGGATTAATTACGGGATTTGTTCGATTGGATAGTAATGGATTCCAGGAATTGGGAAGCCTTTAATAATGTCGTTTGCTGAGGCATTGAGGGCATTTTTCAACTTCTATTGCTTCGCGAGTTATTCTCTGGAGTGGAGTGATTTTACTGTGGCAATGGTCTGTTGTCAATGTTGTGTTCGGTTTCGAGATGATGTTTGAAGAGAGTCGAGGTCATGTCCGAATTAAGTACTGCTAGTTTGTACTCGTAGGATCTGTTCGATACTCGTCGGTTCGTCTGTATGTATGTTCTCGGGCAATCGTGACAAGAAATTTCATATATTCCTTGTGATTTGTTAGGTGATATGTGTTTAGGTGGGCGCAGGAAAGAGGATATTTGATTGTTTGCTGTGAAAACTGTCTTGATTCGGCTATCAGTGACTTTCCGAATGAAAGGAAGAAAAGCTTTTGGGCGTTTTTTTACACCGGTACTATAATGATACACACTGAGTTCATTATGATACAGATTTTTAACTGAGAGACTAGCAATGATGAAATAAATGTAAATATTCCTTCCACTTTCAGATCAATATAAAGATTATATTCATATAGTTCTTCATTATTTATCGGGTGAAGAAAAAATATCTTATGCAACTCCCACGTAATGGTTATCAATTAACTCGCATAAATCCAGATTAATGCTGGTGCATTAACCATCATAACATGATCGTTGCATAATATACTATTATTAAAGTCACTTTTATTTTAACATTTTCTGCGAAATATTTGTGAAATCATAACCGATAAATTTGAAGTTACCATCAAAAATGAATATTGTGACTTTAAACTTCGAAGTAGATGATGATGAGAGGAAAAAAGAAACGTTCAAGATTCCTTGCAGGTCGGCAGAAATTCTTGCAGATTGGGGTGTACAGAGGTGAAACATGATCGTATAAACGCATTTTTGGCAAAAAATGCAACCCCCCACCCCTGTTCACTCAAAAATGAGAAAATAAACTTTCGGTGCGAATAAACCTTCCAGGTTGGAAGCAATACTTTCAGGTTGAGGTGTACAGAGGTGAAACTTAACCGTATACGCACATATTTCACCACAAAAATTCAAGCCCACATCCCTATATTGGCTCTAAAATGAGGTGATGAATTTTCAAAGCCTGAAATTTTTGCACGTTGGGGTTTACAGAGGTGAAACATAACCGTATATACCAGGGATGGCCTACTCTGTTGTGCCCAAGACCTACTTTTCACTGACGAGATTTCTTCAAATCTCAAAATACAATTACGTAGTATTTTCTATTTTAATTTAGATTGGACTAATAGTGGCGACCGACCAGTCGATCGCAATCGACCGGTTGGCCACACCTGGTATTAGGTATTTTCGCTTTCACAACCATACAATCTTTGTGGAATCAATGAGAACACTTGGCACATAGCATTTGTTTACCATCAGTATTCTCACTTGAGGCTCCCAGTATGTTGAAAATGTATTTTTATCTTAATATTCATTCACGAGATCTTTCAGAAATCTTGCAGGCACATTGTAAATGTTATATGTTATAAAAAACTGACAATATCAACTGATGGCTGCCGAATGTATCTCAACATTTTCTTTACCACTGTAACGGGTTTCCCGGGTTGAGAGTTTAGACCCGCACAAGAAGTGGCGCTTATATGTAGATATACGAATCTCTTTGTATGAGCAGAAGGTCTAATTAGCGAGAACCTAATAAAACTAACTGGTTCTGACTGAAGCCTAGCTAACAGTAGATGACCGAATAACAGGCGAGAACCCATTGCAATAAGATTTAAATGAACTTTCTCAGTGAAACAAAATGAGTAGAGCTTGGATGTCAGCAGAAGGCCGAACGAGCGAAAACGCAATCCAAATTGAAACTGACAGACGGACGATTCCAACTTCAAATTTGATAATTATTCAATAGGAAACAAAGGTAGCAAACTAATGGGTCGGAGATACTGATGCAGAATGTTTTCAAAATTGAATCGGAAACTAATGCTGAATTTCGGATACTGAATGAATCGTCATACCTTGGGCCCCGTATTCATACTAGCAGAAAATATGACTAATACTGGAATGCAAATGAAAAGAATCACTGAGAAATTTTATAAAAACAGTGGACAGTTCGTCCAGTTTCAATGGATTTTTTACTATAAGGTAAATCGATCTTCTAGGTGAAGAATGTGTTTTTATAATGAATATAGGCAGATAGACAGATCACCCAGATGAGTGAATATTTATGGCAAAATAATATTTTCGAACTCTCCGAAATATTTCAACTGACAAGAATTATTACCAAAGTATCAATCAGAAGTTTATCTTCATCTAGGGGTTGTTATCAAATTCAAAATCCCACAACTAACGTTTTCCAATTTCACTTGAAAATACATTGGGAAAACAATTCCTAATCTCTCCTATGCATTCTTCAACGGTTATGTTTCGAGATTGATACATGAATTCAATTGAAAAAGAAGCAACAATGAACTTATGAAAAACACATACTCATAAGCGATAAAACAATATCGGAATTGACCACTTCACAAGACACATCATATTGGAGAAAAATATGAATGTACCCCTATTAGAATAATGAAATGAAATTTGGAATATCAGTGGCCTCTTTATACAAAAATCAACCCTTAAAACAAAAATTCCATTACACCACAAACATTTTTTTCAAACAATATTATTTTTTAAACTTTCCCTTTCACCATCATTCCTGATATTTTTTCACATCATTATTAAAATGGAGTCTTAACACTTCTTCATGCCTCTTAAATAATAACTGTGTTTAAATCAAATATATGCCTCGCAGTCATAAGGATATAGGTATACCTAGAGGGTAAGACAGTTTCCATTCTTTCAGATCAGAAACCCCAGGCTTCGAATGAAAAAATCGTTGATAAGCACTAAGAAAACAAGGCATCTCTTCCAGTAGTACGATCTTACTGTCAATACTGTCCATAAAGAATAATCTTTTGTTTTCTGAGTAGAATTATAAACGAACATACCTGTGAAGTTCAATCATAAATATATGAAGTGGCTCGACCGAATATATTTTTAGTAGTACAACCGTTCTATACAGGAAGACCAAGGTTTGAGATACGAAATGAACAGATAGCATTTCCTTCGTTGTTGATGTTCAGCCACCGACTCGCGTCGCCCTTTCATCATCTGTTTGAACAAGACAGTTGTACCACAGCTTTCAATATATTCTATATATCTACCCAATGAACTGTGATAAATCAATTTAATAATTTCAGTAAGTTATACTCTCGTACTCTGAAGCTGTTTTATGGTTATACGTCAGTCCAGAATTGCAACTTCCATTGGGCGTGAACGCTGGGAAAAGAGATATTCAGACGAGCCGCTTCATATAAATACGATCGGACTTCACAACCTCAATCAACGAGACTTCCTGCCGACCTGCAAGTTTTAATGGCCATTAAAAGTTAGAATTGCCATTTTTCAGAGAACAGGGTTGGTGGGTTCCACTTATTTTTTTCGAAAATGCATTAATATTTTATATGGTCAAGTTTTACCTCTGTACACCCCAACCTGCAAGAATTTTTGCCGACCTGTAAGGTTGATTCTTCGTTGACAGTTAGATTTGTTATTCTTGAGGTAACGGAGGTGGGGGTTTAATTTCTTTAATTTTCAAGCGCCACCCCTGTATACCACAAATTGTAAGAATTTTTGCCGACCTGCAAGGTTTATTCGCCATTGGAAGTCAGATTCGTCATTTTTGGAAAAACGGCGGTATTCATCACCACTGTTCACCATAATCTGCAAGAATTTCTGCCAACCTGCAAGGTTTATTCGCCTTCGAAAATTTCTTTTCTCATTATTGAGGGGTGGGACATGTATTTCTTTGTCAAAAATACTATTTTGTGATCAAGTTTCACCTCTGTACACCCCAACCTTCAAGAATTTCAGCCGACCTGTAAAGTTTATTCGCATTCCAATATTTTTTTCTCTTTATTGTGCCAATAGGGGTGGAACATTTATTTTTTTGTCAAAAATACTATTTAGTGATCAAGTTTCACCTCTGTACATCCCAACCTTCAAGAAATTCAGCCGACCTGCAAAGTTTATTCGCCTTCGAATTTTTTTTTCTCATTTTCGTGCCAACAGGATTGAGGCGTTGATTTTTTTTGTCAAAAATGCATTTATACGGTCAAATTCCAACTCTGTTCACTCCATCCTGCGAAAATTTCTGCCGTCATGCAAGCTTTATTTGCATTGGGAGCAGTTTGTTGATCTCCAGACCTGCAAATTAGCTACACCTCATCCGTTTTCGATGTATAATTCAGTTATCTTACGATTCGAGTAAAAGGTAGAGGTTTTTCTGTACCTTATTGAATGGCCACTAATAGACCAAGAGCCAGAGCCCTAAAAATTCTCTGAATTTACTAAGCCTGGTTTTTTATGGCTTATTGCAGTGGTTGTGTACACAAACATACTGCGGTCAGTCAGGCGAAACTGAGAACAGGTGTCTCAGGTACGCTATCGAACCTGCCGTACCTGGCGAGATAATAAAACGAATTTAATAAAGCTGAAAATCGATATACAGATTGTATATTGCATATACATAAAAGGAACGACAGTCAGTTAGCTGAATATGGGGACGGAGCTGGTCAGTCGGTCGCAATGTATGTACAAAAAATAAATACGGTGCAATTAATTTACTACACTTCAAAATGTTTGTTAAATGTTTGTTAAATGCTATATGAAACATAAAAAAAATGATCAGTTATCGATTTTGCGGGGCAACGCCCGTCAGTCAGCAAAAATAGAAATGAAAATTTCGCGCGCGCTCTCGGCCTTGGAAGCGATTTTAAATCAGAGTATCGGACTGAGCGCAGGTATACTCGTATGTAAGAGACCTCTGAATAACAACCTCATGCTCAGTATACAGATGAGGGAAAAGGAGGGAAAAAGGTTTTGCCCTATGGACGGGTGGGCCTATGTTTCAGGTAAAAGCTTTTTCCTTCAAAAAGCAGAATTTTATGCGAAATTACTTCAAAAAAATTTAACATTTTGTAATCTTTTGCCCTTGTCTTACATGAAATAAGAACGTATATGGTGTGGACGATATTTGGCATATTATCAATTGCAAAAAGTTTCTATTCAGAGAGTTTATGGGAAAACACCAATCAATCATCTATACCTAAGACCTATATTTGAATTCCCAATTAGTTCATAGACGAACAATGTAACGAGCGTAGAAACTCATCTTTCCCTGTTGAATATATGATTATCACCGCGTATATGTACTAGGTACAACCAATCACCTATTTTGTTTGTATGTATCCGATTGTTCCTGTTGTCCAGGGTGATTGTTGGGTTGACCCTTCACAGTAGTTCGAGTTTGAAGTGTGTCATGAAGGAGGTATTGTCACATACCTACTGTCACGTTCGCAAGTTACACAAAGCCTCGAAACATGCCTGAGATGAAGAAAGTGGTATTGTCGAAAAATATGTTGGTGAAGAGAAATAACTTCAGAAATGGTCATAGGTATGATTCAAAATATTTTGTATGTCTGTTCAACTCTTTCTGTAACATATTCTAACGACAGACAATTTTTCCCAGGCAATATTTAGAGTGTTATATGAGACTATTTCAGGAAGATTCGACATTTAGGTACTTTGAAATTAATTCAAAAAGTACTGGATACAGTAAATACTTATGTCTCTTTTGAATTTTTGTTTGCATCATGTTCTCTCAATTACAAATGACTATTTTCGTGTGAATTTTAGTGCAGTATAGGTCATAATTCGTTTACCGCAGAGCACCTTAGTTTCGTAACAATTTTAGTACCGACTCCTTCAGAGTTCGGAAAGTCGCAACGTGCTGCTCACCATGCAGCACGTTGGGAATATTCAATTTTTATAATAATGTTTAGAAAAATTTTAATAGTTGAACCATACTGGGCACTGATTTCAACTTTCATGTTCGTTCAGTGTAATGTTTCACTAACGTTTTATATTTCAACTCTGGAAGATCTTCCGGTAAATACTTGACAAGTAAGTAATTCAAATTTCATTTTCAAAATTCACGACTATTACTCACCTGCAGGTATCGCACTGATGATGGCGTATCTGATGCAATATTATTTTGATTCTGGATATTCCATTTTATCATATACCATCACTTCATGGGGTAAAGCCACTCAAACAAATCGTGTTATTGTGATTCAAAGAAATATTGGCGTAATATCACCACTAGGAATACAGATAATCTTGCTGAGACACCGTCAAATCGACGAAAATTCTTACATTGGTAGGAATATATATATATATATATATATATATATATATATATTATCTGGATAGTGTGGAGCAGTGTATGAAAAATTATATATGGCGGCATCTAATGTAACTAATTTTCAGTGCCGAATATCCAAATTCTATCCCAACCAGAAGTGAGAGCTCTCCAATTGATGAGCCAATACAGCAAAAAATGGAAAAATTCTATTTTCGAAGATTCACATCTCGAAAATTGAAATTTTTCGCCACATAAACACTTGGTTTTTCGAAAATAATGGGGAGATAAGAATCTGAATTAAAATTAACCATTCTGAAACCTCACTGACATCATGTTTCCATTCCACTTACGAAATTAACATTTTCTCTCTTATTGACTGTGAGAAGGAATAACTTTCCTGGCATCGAAATAAATTATTTATGTGAAAACAAAGGTCAAGTTTCTCTTAAGCAATTGAGTTTTCCTCTCTTTGCTTACATGAAAAATACACGATTGTCTTCATTCAATCCAGGAAAACTTACCCCAAGAAGACTCTCTATTCAAATTGGGAGACCCGAAATGATTCTTCAAACGTTAATGCCGTACTACATCCGGATCTACAAACACCCAGGAAATTCATCAACGACGTCCCCACCAAGCCAAAAAATGAAAGTAAAGGAGTTTACAGAAAGTGTTGCCTCAGCACAAATACTTGTTACTGCAGGGAAAAACCGATAAAACCTAGATTATTGAACAGGCCCAATAAATGCCTATCGTTGGAAACGTTTCAAAAGAATATAAGAGATGATAACCTATCCAGGATATCTTTTCGTTGTTTTTGTAAAGGTGAGTTGTTTCACGGAATTGTAAACAAGAAATTTGTTTCTTCCGTAGAGTTTGACGGAAAGTTCTCATTGTGTATTTTTATTTTGGAAAATCAAGCTCTCTGGAATTATATGCATGGAAATAGCCAGGGGGGTTTGGACTCCCCCCACCCCCAAATATTTCTGCTAGTAACCAAACATCAAGCGACGACTGGGCTCATTGATTTAATAACTCCGAAAAATGTTTCTGGCTTCGGCCATGATTGTATGGAACATTGAAACGTTATGAAAACCCAGAAGTGAAACAATTTCCAGCGAGATTGTACATCAGAGAGATTGAATACGGTTGCTTATATTCATGGTCGACTCATATTAGTTTGAATTTCCATTGTTTTTATTACTTTTGAAGCTCAATGAATCAATGCAAAATCTCTAAAAATTGAAATGAAAAGTTGAAGACAAATTTACGAAATATTGCGGCGACTTATTGAGAAAATAAGAAATAAAAAGTGGAAATGACTAATACATAAAACAAAAAAAAAACAAAAAAAAAATAGAACTGAAAAATGACGGTAACCTAAAATGTTGACTGTATTCACGATTATTAGAATAGTTTCTGTATTTGCAATCGCATTTTGGTGATCTCAAATTGCTACAACTTTTTACGGTGATCAAAGGGAGCTGTCGTGATGCTTCGTTTTAGTGGAGAGATTGGCACCAAGCCGAACCAGATTTGATTCATTTTTCGAAGGAATTATTTCTCCTATTTTGGATTTTCACCCTTTTTTTGGTTGACTGAATGTGTTATAATCAAGTGTGTTGGCCAGCTATTTGTAATCGTGGTGGTGGTTCTAATCGTTCTATTTATTTTTTGTTCACCCTTACTGAATACAAATATTTTTTGATTTCACAGATGTGAAATTTGTCACGCATGGTTTACATGGAGAAGACAAATAACTGATTGTTTCGATACTAGATCGTAGATAACTTGAAATTTAATTCGAACATTTTTCGTTATTTTCAATTT
Source organism: Zygogramma bicolorata (assembly GCA_032362365.1). Classification (NCBI taxonomy): domain Eukaryota; kingdom Metazoa; phylum Arthropoda; class Insecta; order Coleoptera; family Chrysomelidae; genus Zygogramma; species Zygogramma bicolorata. Next base: position 49,558 of record JAVJAQ010004497.1, on the reverse strand, counting down.
TTCCCATGATTTCTATTTCATTGTCTTCAGGTTTGATTTTATGTCCATTTCTATTCATTGAATTCCTCTAAGAGTTTATAAATTCGTTTTCGGACAATTTTCTAACGAATTGAGAAATTGGACGATGCGTACTCTCTATCTCTATTTTAATAGCATAATTAATTACTTTTATTTGATTTATAAGACTCAGTGAGTTTTTTAGCAGGTTCAAATAAGATTGAATAAAGTAAAGTGTTTGCTTACTAATTCTTCTTGAAGTTGTAGGAGATATCGCCCCAATGAGTAACATCAATATGACCGATTCAGAGATGATAAAAAACTACCAAGAGGAACTTGAAAGAAACAGTACATCCATTCGTTTCACCGAGCAGAGAAAAGACTACGATTTGTATAGAGGGGAACAACATGAAGAGTTCCTGAAAGATCTAGAGGAGTATGAAGAAAACAAAAAAAGAGAGAGAGATGTGCAGGCGAAGGACGATGACATAAATGGGTTTGAACAAGGAAGAGAGCTATTCGGTGCGGAGACCGGAATAGATGAAGAAAAAGACGAATCAATAGCAACATTACTTGGTAATGTACCTCAAATTATGTTTTTCCAGAGATATACAAGTTATACTTTCTATTTTGATCTTCAGTGTGAAAAACAGAAAAAATACAACTCTTTGCAACATAATTTTTGTCACGTTAACAATACCAAACAATGGTTGCTAACTTTGACATCGACTCTACTAACGATAAATAAATGAGAACAGTAGTTGTGACATATTAAATTTCGTGCGATGATTTTGTAGTGAATTCAAGTTGAAAGACAAGTCAAAATATAGTTTATTGTTATAAGAAAAAATTCTCATTGACGAAACATGTGTATAATATGAAAATAAGATATATACAAACATATACTTATTGAATGTACAGTACAAAATTAACTCCTTCATTCGATATATATATATATATATATATATATATATATATATATACCAGGGGAGAGATATCGAAAATGTTTCAATGTTGCAGTCATTAGATAGAGGGTTGTCTGATTTGCGTTTATCTCTAATTCAATTACTGATCTGTACTGATGGTCGACTTCGTTCTCATAATAGGGAACTGAAATTTCTCTTGTTGGTTACAGTCACAGTATAGTATAGTGTGCTACAGTTGTGACAATCGGTCGGTTGGGAGCAATGCTATCATTTCCCTCTGAAAGACAGATGAGTTTCAAACACTGAAAAGACTCAATTTTGAATTTCGTTCTAGAATTAATTTTGAGGTGAGATTTCTAGCACGAAAGTAATAAAATACTAACAATTCCTTTTATCCTTTCAATGTATGGACTAGTATTTTTGATACCAGAATGCTCTGGCATTTTTATCAGATGTATTGAATGACTGTCTCGGAGCACCCTTATGGGGGAGATTCAAATATATTTTTCATACATAATGAAATATAGAGAATATAATAGTACAAGATTCCGTTGACCGGATAATTTTTTTATATCGAAGATGATAATTAAATATATTTTGTATGGGTTGGCCAACGAATTTCAGCTGAGAGTGTTTTTTCATTGAGAATACTTTTTTCTTTTGATTTTTCCACTCACTTGATTCATCAACTCAGTTATATTTATATAAACAAAAATAACTTTCGAAAAAACCGTAACATTCACAATTTTCTAACTGGAAAGAACAATGAATTTGAATTGAATTGAACTGGCCGATACTTGATGAAAATCCATATTGACAAAAATCTCACACTTTCCTGTACGATTCCAACTGGCAATGGGTTTACAAAACCGCGAAGCTTGTTTGTGAACCCATTGCCATTGATATTTTCGGCAAATAATTTGGACTGGAGAAGCCAAATTACATCACTTACAAAATATCTTTCTGTTATGTCTATGATTTCAGAAAGCTCACCATCTTGGTGATATTTGAGATAAAGTTTTATTCATTTTTGCTAACAAATGTATTTTACCACAAAGTACTGAATATACATATTTGACATGAGGTATTCATATTTCATCTCGAAAAAGTCAAATAATCAAAATTCATTTATGTAATATTAATATCTTTATTTTATCTCAAGAAACATGAATGTTTATAACAGGGACATACTAAAATGAATAATGTAATACAACATAAAAAAAAAACAGATCAGTTCAAATAGTTATGAAGATTAATCATTAATATGTCATATTGGCTGTGATTATCTTTGCTACTAGCAGTATATAAACAATAGACTGTATATTTAGTGCATTGTGCGTTTCCAGTGAAGACTAGTTTCTTATTAATGCCAACTGTTCAAGCCGAGTTTTGGATTTTATGTAATTTATATACTTCACTTGTGTTACATTTACTAACTTGTCAATAAAGCCAATCCGATATCTATCGGTTCCAATAACCAACGACCCATCTCAACTCATTACCAATTTAGGGACGAGAAAAGCCAATTCCAAATTTGGTTCCAGCGGTTTTTTAACGGATGGCCTGAATATCGAAGAGTTGAAGCAGTTCAGGGATGATCACTATTTCGAAACCCATGCAGTGGATTTCTCCGACGAAGAAATTCCGAAACACACCTGTATACACCAATTCAAATTAGACGATCGACTTCTACCGACTCCAATAAATGCGGACTCGTATGGAAGAAGCAGGTAGAGTATGGTGGATTTCCTAATAGGCACATTCTTAGGGACGGCAATCTGAGGATTTTTGAGTGTTATTGGTTGGAACTTTCATTTCCTATATAATTGAGTCTATTGAAACCTGTTGCAAAACCTAATAAGATCAACAGGATCGGAATAAAAACAAAAAATTAAGAATAATGAAAAGTTGGGCCAGCTAGAAATTTCAGTTGACCAGCTTGAAATTCTAGATTTGGTCGGGAGGACTATCAATTATGTTATCGATTATGTGTGGGATCAAGTAATATTGAGCCTACGGCCAATTTCCAGGTACAAGGTGCTCAAACGTAGGCAAAAACTCAACATATTTTTTAAAAATTTTTAGAGCCGATTTTTATATATGTTTCGCAGAATATTGTTGAAATTGTATATTTAATACTCTCAGCCACCTCTTGTGGGCAACTGTCTGTCTCAGAAACGGGCGCCGTTACTAAAAATGTTAGGGGGAGGCACATTTTTTCGAAATAAAAGTAATGCATTAAAATGAAATGAAAATCCTTTTGGACAATACTTACGAGTTTGGTAAAGAAAAATCGGTTGCTATGAGCACCTTTTTTTGAATCTTTTTTGGGGGAACTTACGTAATTCGGTCTCCTCTACAAAAAAATCCAAATGAAATTTTCGGCGGTCTCGTATATTTTCGGAGATACAGGTACATTTTGTTGTAAAACTTCACAATTTTTCACATAAAATTTCTGTTTTTTCGAACACAAACAATTCACCCTTCTTCTGATCAAACACCACTCACTCTCTTATTCACTCGTTTTCAACATTTTTAAGCTGAAAATATATTAGTTTTTCAAAAAATGCTTTTATTCTCAAACCATAACCAATTTGTTTTGATGTCATAGTGCATTGACAGTCGAAAGTGATGTATTTGCAGTGTTGCGGCTCTCATTGTTATTGTTGAGAACTGAATGTATTCATGTTGACTTCTGGAGAAAGTAGGATTTGTGGATAGGTTCCACAAAAAAAAACAAAAAAAGGTGCTCATAGCGACCGAAGTATAACCAAAAAATTCAGGGGGGAGGCGCTTCCCCCCCTTGCCCTTGAGAAACGGAGCCCTTGGTCCCAGACGCTTTAAATAAGCTTCAAATAAGCACAAGGCAGAGCCTTGTGCGGGCAAGGGTGGGCTAACTGTCTTGGGTGCCGAAACGCTCTGTGGCGTCTTACTGATTTTCACGGAAGCACATTTGCTATTACAACTGTATGGAAACTCTGAATAACCCACAGTGCTACCAGGAATGCAGTATAATTATAAGATAACACTGAAAATAGACACTTCGATTTCATGAAATTGGTCGTGGTTGAGATAAATCCAATTGGAAACATTTTTACGTAAACCACTCTATGTACAAAGTAGTCATAATCAGTCCCAATATATTCCTATTTTAAATGAATACAATCATGTTAATTCTTGGGAGTTCAAATTTGGGACTTATAGGGACACTTATAGTATGTCTGGGGGCCATTCCTATAGGTATGGTTGCCTACGGAAGATATCGAAATAGTTCCCCATCTTGTATAAAATGGAAGACGGAGAATTTAAGTGAACTTCCATAATTTCTTTCACTTTTGAAGCGTCTGGGACAGGCAACCACCTACTGGAGATGCCTGGGAGTATTGATTACACAATAACACACTGAATAAGACATTTTCAAGTGAAAGCCATCGTGAATTGAAGGAATACAGTCGGACTGTAAGATCAGCTCCCATATCTGTGCAGTTTTTTTAAAAGACTTGCCTTTAGCGGCCTACGGACTTTGGAAACCCCTGATATAGGGTATTGTATCTAACCTCAAACCAATTCAATTTCGATAAAATATATAACTCACTCTCGCCCGAACATTATCTTCATCATTATGATCTTCATTTCCAATGAAACCGTTTGGCTTGAAACTTCTCTTACTGAATACTGAATAAGCATGTCGTTTTTGAAACCCCTATTTGTGACCTCGTATATACGGTTGCCTAGTACTGACTTCCATATTCATTTTGGGTCATTGAAAGTTACATTTCACTTAGAGAGTTCTTCTCTCTATTCGTTGTCATGGTCTCCCATTTAACAGATTCTATGCATTTCACCTTGACAGTAAATTGATCGAACATTTTTGCGTATGAAGTACAAAAAATATTAAGATTAACGCCTGGCTGCAAACTGGCTCATATTTTGTTTGGATTCTCATAAAACACCTTTGCGAAGGGTATACATTTTTTTTATGAAAACGTATTGAACTAAATCCCAGCGTGATAATTCCTCTTTCAATTAAAATGGGTGATTGAATATGCGGAGATTGCGGAGTGAATAAAATCATGCATAAGCTCAAACCATAGATCCGCCCTTCTTTATATCTCAACAACACTAATAAGTTCTTCTCAAAACATTCTTGTAAAAGTTTACTTGAAGTTTATTCACATGAGTCATTGTTATCAGTTTCATTCGGTCATCATTAGTGTACATTTTTCATTTATCATTTACATTTTCGGATTTTATTTCCACACTTACACCTTTTGTGATCTGGGACTCCCACATGAGATATTAGCAACACATGAATAGTTCACTGTTTCCATTTGTTTCTAGGTGTACGATATGTCACAAACCAATGGAAGGAGACAAAGTACAACTGTCAAAATCTTACTTCAGTGACAAATCCAGTAAAGTGAGTTTGGAAAACTTCTCAAAGTGTTATAGGATGGGACTAGTTCCTCGCGCTATAAGTATTGGTGGAGATAAGTCAAAAATTGAACTGAAACTGAGCGAGAAGAATATCAACCAGTTTGGACTATTCCTTGGCAAATACAAGAAACCTCGATATACAAATACGTATGCATTGAGACAGCAAAAAATGGCATGCTGATTTCGGATAATTATGGTGTATATTATTTACATGTACCGATTTACTGAAATATATTTTTATTTATATAAAGAATGAATGTTTTATAAATAATACTCTTTGTCATATGGTCGAGCTTTCAAAAATGTTATGTTTGTGTTGTTGAAATCAATTTTGATCAGTGACAGATAATTTTTCGAAAATATTTCAACAGGTACCTAAAAAAACCGAACAACAAACATAGAATAATAACCAATGCACAATCTGGTTTCACTCAAAACTCCAACACAGAAAACGATGTAATTGATAATCTTGAATACACTGTCAAAGCCTTGGATGACTAGGCGAACTGTTTGGTAGTTTTTTATCCAAGGCTTTCGACAAAGTTTCCACGACATTCTTCTGAAAAAACTCGATAACTTTGGCATCCGTGGTTTACCTTTATCATTAATGAGCGATCATCTCAAGAAAAGAAACAAGCGAGTGAAAATAGGTAATATTGTAAGTATTGGATCCAATAATTCCTTATACATGAATGATTTCGACAGGACGCCTCATCTGCTATGCTGATGATACAGCTTCCATAATCAAAAAATTGAAAATTGAAGAGAAATTCGGCATAAAGCCGAAAATAGCTTGAAAAAATCATTCATGATCAAATAAAAACAAGGTCACTCTTAATATCGACAACAAAATTTATGTCACCTCTACTATGACTACTCAACGTACCACTCAACCTAGAAATCCTAAAATTGCATAATGTACAATGTAAAAAAAATCTTTGTTCATGCCATTCGATTGAAAAACTGACTTCAATAAAATACTTAGAAGTGTCTCAGACCAATATTTGCGATGGAAGACCATTTTTCTCATGTAAACAATCGACTCACTCATATGCCAAATTTCTATAGTCTTCTCTATAGAAAATATCTCTTTGTTATACAACTCTCTTGCCGAACCAATATTAGAATATTGGATCACATTATGCGGTAGGGCTTTTGGCACAACTTCTCAACACACACTTCAAACGACACAGAACATCCTTCTGAAAATCATACTGGAGAGAAATGAAAGTTTTTTCCTCTGATATATAAAGAAACAGAGATATTGAACATCAAACTTCCATTTATTGATCAATGTTTGACAGGATAAACGAAAACAAGAATATCTATCATAAAAACGCTCGATCGACAAGATCCACTACTGATCTAGACCTCAAGATAGATTTCTTCAGAAACTTTCTAACAAAAAGTGCTTCCTTTTTTATGAGCCAATTCTATAACTCGGTACCAGTTAAAGTGAAACAAATCTCGAACCCCGAAATATAACGGGTGTCCCAAAGCTTTTAGGCCAGGAGATATCTTAGTTGTTACAGAAAAAAAATTTGAAAAAATACGTGTCGTAGGACCATAAGCTCGTTCACGCAGCATGGCAAAATCCACTCCCTGGTTTTGGAAAATTGAATTCATTAGGGACTAGTATTAGTTGGACATTCACATATCTACCACACCTCGTTTCATATATTATGTCTGTCAGTTTTTCAATGTACACCTGTCAAGTAAGAATTCAAGGGTCTCGTGTAGTCATTTTATACCGCCCAATTCCATAGTCATTGTTGAATATCAAAATGCCTTCTACCTTCACTCCCAACGAATACGTTGAAATGGTTCTAATTTTTGGTGAATGCCGAAAGAATAAACGTGCTGCGGAGAAGCTGTATGAGCAAAGACAGCCAGATCGCAATACGTTTTCGTATGCATAAAATACAATTCGAACGGGATCATTTCCAGGCAGAACACATCAAATACATCCTACTCATGTGCGAACTGAGGAACATTGTACAAATGTGTTGACCTACGCCAAAGCACAGCTTGAGCATGCATCATAGCAAAATCCACCCCCTGGCACAAAACCCCTTAGAAACCACCCTTGACTTTTCTTTTCCAAACTGCAACCCCTGTTTATTTCGGTTCAACTCACAGCCTGTGTCATTTCTCATTAAATGATGTATTATGGTACCTAGACTGACATGCAGAATTATGGCAAATAAAAAGTAGAAGAAGCTCTAATCATTTCCGTAGTGACGCTATTACAAGCCTCTGAATTTTTCTGGGTTAAATCTTCAATATTCATTTGTTGAGTTTCGAAGACAACTCGTTTCGAATATCCCCATAGGAAAAAGTCCAGCGACGTGAGATCTGGAGAACGTACAGGCCATCGAACAGGTCCACTATTTCGAATCTAACGGTCTTGGAAGGTATTATTTAGGAATTTAGTAACTATATTATGGTTATGTGCAGGACCATCTTGTCTTGGAAAAAATGAAGGCCGATGAGACGTTCATTATCTAAACCATACCACACGTTCACACACGTTCATTGTTTGGAAATTGATTTCTCGTATCCAGTGAGTGTTGTCCTGTGACTAATAATGCATGTTATGTCGGTTAACAGTGCCATTATTATGGAAGCAGGGTTCGTCACTTCACAAGACATGATCGAGGAAGTTGGAATTGTCAAGGAATAAAACTTAAAAGTGAGCAATGAATGTCTTTCGTCTTTGGAAATCTGTAGGTCTGAGTCCTTGGTTTGAATGTACTTTGAAGATATGATACCCGTACTGTTTGAGAATCCTCCCTGGCGTAGGCCAATTTTCTACATAAGAAAACGTACGGCGTCCTCATTGTCAACGATCAAGAAAGCGTTGCTCATACAGCCTCTCCGCAGCTTGTTAATTCTTTCGGCGTTTACCAAAAATTACAAGCTTTTCAACGTATTCATAGGGAAGAATGCATTTTGATATTTAACAATTATTATTGAGTTGGGTGATGAAAAATGACTACACAAAACCCTTGAATTTGTACTGGACAGGTGTATATTGAGAAACTCTGAACTTTTGTTAAATGTGACAGACATATGATACCAGGTGTGGTGAGTGTGCAATAATAGTACCCACTAACGGATTCATTTTTCTCGACTATCGTCATAAATACATATTATGATTACGAATTACGAATGTAATATGCTGTAACATGTTGCAATGAAAAACGAAAGTTAGAAGTGGTTTCTCGGGAGCTGTTTGCCAGGGGGAGGATTCAGCTATTCTCCAAGGACTAGCTCATGATCTCCTAGGACACATATTTTTTTAATTTTTTTTTCCGCAAATAACTGAAATATGTGCTGGCCTAAAAGCTCTAGGGCACCCAGTATAATATTGAAAAAAAACTTCCCTAACATATTTAACAACATTCTGAAAATGTAATTGATAAAAATAGTCTTAATGATATATCTATCTATCTATCTATCTATCTATCTATCTATCTATATATATATATATATATATATATATATATATATATATATATATATATATATATATATGTATATATATATATATCTATTAGAATATAGTAATAGCCACTAGCCATGTGGTAATTTCGGTTGCTCCTCGCCGTTGGATACCTACCCTAAAAAAATTGAAAGTAAACGCATAAATATGTGAATGAAAACAAATATCGTACTGTACAAATAATGGTAGGAGAAGTCCAGTGATTGAACAATAAGCAAGACAGGCAAACTTGCCTAGAATTAGATTTTTGAACACGCACTTTTCTCTTGATATTATTATATAAATCTATAAAAAATTGTACACAATGTTGAAAGTCTCTTGGAATATGAACGAATTCGGGAATATAAAAAAATTAATATGTTCGGAAATATATTTATTTCATCATAAAGGAAAACTTATGTGAGAATGGTTGACAGGATGGTACAGCGCCCCGCACCGTGCTTTTGAACTTTCACGTCATTATTTTGTAGTGGAAAAATATTTTCTTCGTAGTTTTCTGGGTTTGCAGCCTACCACAATCTGCAAACTTATGTCCCTCACTTGTCTCAAAGATAAAACTAATCGGCAACAGGTATAATTTTAGAACAACATTCAAAACAACAAATTCTTCACGTTCGATACCAAACCAAATAAAACAACGGAAAACACAAAAAAATGGTTCGTGCGACCAAAAATATATCGACTTTTGGAAGTGCGAAAGAGTGATCACAAGATGTACATCAGGAACAGACAGATGTGTGGTTTTAAATTAGCAGAGCACATTCTACTGCCGATGGAGATCACTCAGTAGAATGGAATGACACTGAAATGGTGGCAAAAGAGAGCAATGGCAGGAAACGAAAATTGAAGGAATTTGCTTTCATCATGCTGTCTGGGAAAAATTGCATCTCTATGAGTTCGCTTGATATGGATCGCGGATGGCTGCCCCTCCTGAAGGACAAAATGTTGTGTCAGAGATCAAATCTTTGACGAATGTCAATCACGAAAATTGTCAACAACCAATATTTGCAATTGAAAAGGAATTTGCGTAAAAGTTTTGAGAACGGAAGCGAATTTAGTTTCCGAAACGTTAACGATAAGTATTTTCATATTTATATAAATCTTGTAATTTTTTGAGGCAAATTTGAGTTATACGAGAAGTTGCTGACTAAATAGACTTGTAGTATTCAGAAGGAACTGCTTTTTGATTAACGCATCAACTTATCGGGGTAGATTGAAAATCTGCCCTTTCTACACTTGTATAGATTCCAATATTAATTCTTATTTTTCCAGGTTGCGGTTAGAAACCTAGAAAACTACCGAGAAAATATTTATCCACCACAAAATAATGACGTTCATACAGTATATATAAATAACATTATTCAGATGACAAATAGTTTTTTTAAATATATGATTGCAAAAATACTCATTAATAATTGAAAATTCATCTCACAGGATACAACGATTATGATCGGAATATTTCAATTGAAAAAATACAAAAATCAGAATCGGGTCATTTTGTTAGCCTACTAAGGAGTCTGAATACAACGTACAAGAAAGCGGTTTAGAACCTATGTCTAAGGGCAAATTGCAAAATGAAGGTTCAAACTGAGCTAGGTTCAATCACTAAGGAACAAGGAATCTGATTGGCAATTCCATAGCAATAAAACCAAGTTGAGATAAACCACAATGGAAGCCAAGCGGTGCAATTGGCCCTAAGAGTACTTAGTTTATGTATGGAGGCAATTCAGCTGATCACTTAATAGTCTTTTTAGAGTACCTTCGTGCCAATTCAAGTTTCGAGTTCTGAAAGATATCTGTTTTCATGGTGCTGAATAAACCTTGAAACTTTCGCACTTTTGTCGGTTTGCTCACTATATATCTCGAATTGTGCGTTTTTCTGTCAAATTCTTCTTCTCGAGCGGCATTTTAAGTTTGAACTCAGTTTTCGTTTTCGGCAAGTTCGAGCTTGACGTTTGTAAAATTTGAGACAAGAACTTGCTCTGTAAGTTGAATAGCTACTAAAATGAAACAAAATTGAGATAGTTGGTCATTTGTCAATCATATCCGACAAAACCATAAAATTTATGTTTATTTTCATCAATTTTTTATCGATGCATGTACAAAAAAATATTGTGCAATCCATTGTCCTACGTCGTGGGTATCTATCAGTCAGTTTGCAACATCGGAAGTATACGGTTCGTCTCTGTATTTCCCTCTTCAGATTGGTGTTCTACGCATAAAAATACTGAGTAAGGCCAAAATGTTTCTCAAAACTAGGTGCTGTCTAATTCAAAAATGTTCACCTCAAGTTTCGTTGAGTGAAATATCGAATCACTTCAGTGATTTCCGCGTATTTTTGGTATCTGATGAAATTCAGTTCATCATTTATGATAAATTCTTATCAGTAGGTACTTATTTGTATCTGATATTGAACAAATCTGGTTCTGAGTGCGAGAAGGTGAGTGCATTTTTATAAATAGAAAATTTTAAAGCCCACCAACTTTGTGTTCATTTCAAATGTGTTTTAGTGGATTGTTTCGAACAACGTGTGCTGATATATGCGGAAATTATTTGTAAATCTGTAAATGAAAAAAAAGATGGCTATTAATACACGAGCATGGGGTAGGTTACGATACAAGCCGAAGGCAAGGTTTGGTGCCACTTCTCAAGGAGTTTCTTCATAGGCCATGGACAATGGTGGAGAGTGGTATTAGTTCAGACTCCCATTGTCTAAATAATTCAACTCTATTGAAACCTAATGCAGATGAGGCAACCTAATATGTGGTCTCGGTAGTGTACAGGTTAGCACATCCGCCCATCAAGCGCAAGACCGGAGTTCGAATCCCCGCCAGGCCACCATCCTGAGTAATCGCACGCTAAAAGGTAAGGCCTCGTTAATCCATTGCTCGCACAACTTTCCACTTCTGAGGGTTGACGTTCGTGAGCTGGTTAACGGAACGAACAATTTCAGAACGACAATTTGTAGAAAAAGCAAAACAAAAAGGTAGAAATGTATTTTTTAGTCAAAGGTTAAAAATTGAAGTTTTGTTTGACCAACAAAAAATCTTGTGACAAAATAATGAAATATTGAATATGAAAAATCAAAATGGAAAAAAAATCAAATAAATAAATATGGGTTAATATGAATAAATATTGAAACCAAGTTTCAAGTTGGGTGTACTCACGACTGATTGAGATACGTCAACGACACGTTCACGGGGATGCAGAATTGGATGCCTTTCAAGAATACCTGAGCAACGTGAGGCCCAACATAGAATTAACAATAAGGAAATGATCTCAGCAAACCGCCCTTTCTCGACGTGGAGGTGAAGAGGACCAGAAATATATATTGGTAACATCGGTTTACAAGAAACTGACGTATATTGGACAATAATCTGAATGAGCAATCCAACCACCATCAATACCAAAGAAAGTCTCGAGAGAGAAAACATAGAAACAAGTTCTTTCCATCCCCAACGTGAGAGGACTTCCAGAGAGGATCAAGAGGATAATAAGGAAATACAACGTCGGAGTCTGTTTTCGATTAGGACACGCAATACGCAGCCAGCTCACCAAAACTCTACCACCAAATAAAAACAGCGACAGCAACAACTGCGTTAACGGCAATTCCTATATAGGAGAAACCGAGGACCGTTGTGAATGAGAATGTGCGAACACAAGAAAAACACACAACGAGAAGGAACCATGGGATCGCGAATAGCTGAGAATATTTGAACAAGCTTTAACAGCATTAAATGGTCTGGAGTCGAGGTCATACACAAGAAGGAGCACTGATTCAAAAGAAAATTCAAGGAAGCTGACCACTTTCCTTACAGCAATGCATTAAGTAACTCTAGCGTAGGCATTTGTAATTTGTGGAAACCACTTATCCGAAAGATGGACCAACTTTGGCTTGACGAACGGGAACCTTGCGCCAATACAACCATTTCCCGCTAAAATCGATCAGCGCGCCTCATTAGTAGCATCGATCTGTGCGCCTCATCGGTAGCAACCCCTTTCCCCACCATAGGGAATTTATTAATAATAATAATAGTAATGATAAAGAAAAACTGGATCACTCGGTAGCTTACAGAAATCATATGTGAAAAAAATGAAAAATATCAAATTATATTGAGATATCCTCAAAACAATGAACTCAAAAGAGAATATAATTCACTGAAAAATAAATTGAATAGGCTATTGAATGCAGCCAAGAAAAAATATGCTCAAAAAATTATAAATAACAGTAAAAATTCAAAAGATCTATGGAAATTTGTCGATGAGATATGCAATAACTATAAACTTGTAACTAAAATACCGATCATTCAATTAGAGAATGGTACCTAACGTGATAAAAATACCTTGGAAATTTGCAATGATTTGGATAAATATTAAGCGAATCTTGGTCAAGAATACGCCTTTAAAACCACAGAACCTATCCATTACAGTTTAAGCGAACAAGGGCTACGAAATTCAATGAAGGAACTAGTGCAGATAGTTGCACGTGCTCATCTACCATATATCCCGAGGGTCACAGACAGAATTGGACAACTCTTGGGGAAACACAATATTAAAACGGTCTTCAAACCCAGCAAGAAGATACAGCAAAGCCTCAGGTCGGCTAAGGACACTAAGGACAAAAGAGACCCACCCACTGTCAGCAAGGGTTTATCGCATACCGTGCACCTGTGGGAAGTTATACATCGGTACCACCAAAAGATCTATGGAAACTACAGTAAAAGAGCATGAAAGAAACTGCAGACCAGGACAAACTGACAAGTCAGCTGTGGCGGAACACGCACTCAGTGAGGGAAACCACAGGATTCTGTTTGAAAACGCGAAACTGATAGCCCCTAACCAGGGATACCATAGTCGACTGATACGTGAGGCAATAGAGATCCACAAACATACGAATAATTTCAACAGAAATTAATGAGCTGTGAACCTCGACAGAATATGGAATCCCATTTAAAGAAGTTCAAAAATAACAAATATAGGGCGGCAATTGATACTAATGATACTTCTCCTAATCTAGATAAAGTAATTACGGCAATTAATATTAATGAAAAGTCTCCGAATCCAGAAAAGGTAATTAGCACTCCAAACTACTTGAATCCATATAAATATGCCTTACGAAGTCGTAACACCCAGTCAGCGGAGTCAAGATGTATGTGCCTCTGAAGAAGCTAGCCACTCGCGCCACCGAAACGTCAGGAAGAAATTCCAAAAAACGACGGCCTTCAGACCCAAACAAAAATAGTGATACTGAGAACCTATTTATAATATTAGTCAAGACATAATTCAACATGGATACATGTTTAAATCCTGTATATATTATAATCGAATTGTTGATTGAAATGAATTGGAAAACGAATTCCGAGTAGTGTTTAGGACCTACCTACCTACCTAAATATCTGTAGTATAACTTCTGAGCTGAAACTGTTGAGAGTTATCTGTTGGTAATAAGTGCAGAACGGTAGAAAAATCACTTGATTTTGAATTGATCAATCATTCGTATGCGTTTAATGAGCATGGCATTTCTTGAAATTATTCCAAATGTTATATGCTCATCCAGTTCATCCTGACCGACACTAAAAATTTCACTACGAAATACATGTTTACCAATGTTCAGATACCCTTGATGAAATTCAGGAATCACCGAGACATTCCCAGAAATGAAATTATCGCAAGATTGTTTACTTTCGAGATATTCTCGAATTCCTCCAATGAACATGCACATCAATTGCAATTTAATCGAGTATTATGATGAAAATTCTGTATTTTTATCAGGTAAAAATAACTCTACCCCATATTCCGAGTATATATTACAGCGTTGAGGCTTGGCAAACATGATTATGTATACAAGCTCTGTAAATATTGGTTTGAAATTTCCCAGAAAACAAGTAAATCAATTTTTCATCTATAAACATACTTCATGTATCGATCATATTTCGTATGAAGGTTCCGCTATAAAAAAGATCTTTAATCACGTAACAACTTACAGAAGAAACAAATGTTTCGATAATAAACTTAACGAATAATATAAACCGCTGTCATCGCATGAAGAATGGAGAAAATTTATGGTTGTTTGAATATACTAACTCTATGAAGCTGGAGCATGGACTGCCCAGTTGGATAAGAAAAGGTGATTGTGACTGACATTTTTTTTGTTTGGTTCATAGGTGTTGGAAGTGCTTGAGAACGTTTGAAGTAGGAGTTTTCGCAACCCTACAGTAAGGTATGGCAAATTTTGAGAGTGCTCTAGGCCTGAACTACCCACCAAGTGATTAAATCATTGAAATAGAAGGCTAAATGAGTATTGTTTATTTCTCAAGTGAAAATAACGTACTCCCGCCATATTTTCATGATATATTCCTTGTTGAATTGAAAAAGGAATTATGCAGAACCCTTCGCTTTGACCACTTACAACTTTTCTGGTACATGTGTTCAAGGGCAAACATAAAACATTTTCAGGAGGGGTTGTCCGGGAGCATTCAGGCTACACTTTTCATTTTGTCAAAGTGACATATTTTGTTGAGAAATTAAAAAAATATCAAAAGTTTTGTACTCACTTCTAACAGTTTTTATTTAAATAATTATAACTCACAGGAATGTCTTCCTTGTTGAGGTGAATGCTATTCAGGACTAGCTTTGTGAGCATACTGAAATTTCACCAGAATGCACACAAAATTAAGAACATATGAAGGTCGTGTACCTGTGCTATTGACTGTACATGTTGATGTGTCAGTCAATCTTAACAAAACTCAAACACAAGTGAATTTCAACTCCGACTCTGAACTGAATGAAATTATGAAGTTTGGTTTCAATGAATGGTATCTTCTATCCTGAAGGATAGGGGGAGAGCGACCCCCTCTGCTCATCGGTATGGGCGCCTATGCTTGTGTTCCTATAAAACATTTGTTATTATCTTCAAGTATTCCAAATATTGGATAACATCTACAATGTTGTTAATGACAGTAGCGCGGTATGCACTTGTTCCATTTCAACTGTGACACCGCTGAAGATGACTGTCGAAAACAACGGACATAAAGCCCGGATATCTCCGAAAATATGGTTGAGGCCTGTTTTTCGAGTGAATACGAATTTAAATTGAATCTTAGTTGATCCACATGATGTTCTCTGAACATTTCAAGAAGTTAAAAGTATTTGTTGATGATGGGACTGAAATAAGGTCTCATCTACTTGGTGTTCAAGGATTGTACGAGTCTTTGGCCATCCAGAATCCGCCTTAGAGGTTTACACTATTTGCACCAGACTCAGATAATGTATATTGAATTGTTTCAGTGCGAAGATAGTTTTATTCACCCTGTATGCTCTCGAAAAACATCCATTGAAACAATAAAAGCTCTCAAATCATTGTTTGTAATAACAGTCGAATCCTCAACTTTCCCAATCGTTTTTATAATTACTCATCAGTGTTTGTAAACATACGTCTTGTGTACAACCTAAATCACTTTTATATTGTTGGTAAAAGAAAACATAGATCTAAGTGGATTTGTTATGGCGTTCCGTGGCGTCTCAGAAGGCGTGATTGAACACATTGAGAATTGTGGAAAAACAACTGAAACCCAGATCAGCCATCAAAATTTCACGACAAAGAAAAATAAACAAATGGATACCTTTGAGAATGACGGAGGAACGTTGAACAATGTGTGATTGGTACTTTAATCTTTTTTTATTATTTACTGTTTATCTGAGCTGAATTCTTTTCCCGAATCGTTAAATCACAATTCACGAATTTTCACATCTATTTTCTTATTTCAAAATCAACAAGTTTGCGGTAAGCAACGTTCATAATGAAAATTCGTGTATTCCTCAACAAAAACACTGGCTAGAAAAACACCCATCAATTTGATGAGAAAATAATCCGCACTGCGTATATAGGCTATTTTCTTGCATTCAATGTAATCCCATGCAGTTTGAGGTTTACGAAACACCGATTGAATTTTTTGAAAATTGTATTGGTATATCAAAGATCTGCTATCGGTTATGATTGAAAAGCATTCCTACTTTACTTGCTCCTGTTTGGAGAAAGATGACGATATAGTGGAGTGCCGTAAGGCGTAAAAAATGTAAAATCTCTGGAATGCAGGCCTGATTATCTTCGTAGATTGCACTAGGAATTATCTGTGGCACTTGAATGTCTTCCAGAATACTTCTTACCCAGAGAGCTTCTCTAACAGCTTGAGAGAGTGCTATATTTTCAGCCTCAGTTGTTGTTAATGACACTATTGTTTGCTTCTTCGTAGCCTATGAAACCGTGCAACCAAAAATCTTCAGCACGTAGTCACTCACTGATTTCCTATTCATAACATCATTTGCCCAGTCTGCATCTTCTAAAATTCCATCATTTCGATTCATGAATACTAACTTAAAGTCAAGACTTCCCTTAATATAACGTACAATTCTTTTTAGATAGTTCTGTTGGGGAATTTCTAAATCTAGCTGAATAACTAGCTGCCATACTGATATCTGTTCTCGAATTGAGCATGAGAGATCCCTTCAACTATCTAAAGGGTTTTTTTTGCTGAATTATTCGATTTTCCAACAGTTAACTTCAGTTCAGACCTCAAGGGTGTGGGAATGGAACAATAATCTTCCATTCCAAAGATTTTCAGAGGTTCCGTCGAGTATTTTTCTTGACTGATAGCTAGAATCGAACGTTCTTTATTTCTGAAAATATGTAACCCAAATAAATGGTTGAATTCTCCTTCATCAACCATCACAAATTCTCTCAATAATTGTTTTTTTCACCAGATGTATTTCTTCCAAATCATTCGAAATAAATAATCAGCACTCAATAACATTTATCTGATGGCATGTCATAATGACAACGTTATGTCACTCAATTTTGATGACATAAGGAAGCTCATTATGGGACTAAGTACCATTCTATAAGGAAAACATGTAATGGTTTGATCAAAAAAGTTTATTCAAATGTATTGATATAAATGCCATCAGATAAAATTTTGTATGTAATACGAATCATAAACAATCATTATGGCACACGCCGTGTTATCGGATAACATTCACGACTTGTACCATAATGATCGTCTTTATGATCCTTATTACATGAATAACTATTATTTAATGACAATCGTTCACATGAGGACAATAATCAGAACGAAACCTTTCGAAAAAAGTCCTATCACCTTTGAATTGAAACGCTCATTTCAACATATCGGTGCTTGTTTCAGAACATATAGCGACCTTTTTATTTTTGTTTGTTTGTTTCCATTCCTTCTGGAAGCATATAAATATCCCCCCTCAACAGTCCATTGAGGAAAGCAGTTTTCTGATCCATTTGATGAATGTGAAAATTGAAATAATTCACCATATCTTTCTTTATTAAGCCATTCCTTCTGCGCAAAACCTTTCGCTACTAGTCTTACTTCATATTTGGAATTGATACCGTTCTGATACTTCTTTATCTTGAACACCCACTTACATCCAATCGGTTTTCTACCATCAGGAAGTCTTTCTGAAGACTAAGTTCCATTTGTTTTCAATGAACTCATTTTACTTCTAATTGCTTCTACCCATTTCTCTCTATCATTTCTTTCGTTTATATCATTCAAATTATTTGAATTTTCAGAACTAATTTCATCCGCATTCAGTGCTAACTAAGCTGGATCAGAATCTTTCAAATATATGATTTCTTTTTCGTACATGATCTATCACATTAGTTCCATGAATATCTTCAGTTAGTTCATCAATCTCTGACCAATCATGCCTTCTTTCTAACATGTTTCATGTTAATTCTCTCTACTAATGTTTTGAACAATTTCACTGTGATTATCTTTCAATTCAGGTGAATCACTGTATTCAACCCCGTCAAGATTAAGCACAGTCTAGCAATTTTCTAGTCCATCGTTCTCTCTGAAAATCATATCCCCACTGACTTATATCATGTTTTGTTGCTCATTCCTTAATCTATAACCATTCTGACTGTATCCAACCATGTACCCTTTCTTGGATTTTTAATCAATTTTTTTTCTCAAGACACCTGCTATTTGTATATAGGCAATGCTTCAAATATTCTTTAGTTTGATGAATTAGGTTTTTTATCGAATCATTTTCCGAAAGGTATTAATTCTCCTTTCAAAGATTCACGTGACCTTCTATTTGTGAGATACACAGATGTTAATATCGCCTCTTCCCACAATTTTATCGAAATATTTGAAATAATTCTCCTAGATCTCGCCTTTTCCATTAATTCTTTCACCCACCCCTTTATGTTATGATGTATAAGGCACTGTATTTTATATTTGAGTGCCTTTCTTTTTACAAAAATTGATAAATTCCTTGGAAGTATATTCTCCTCCATTGTCGCAACGTATACGAGAAATCTCCTTCCCAAAACGTGTGTTGCCATAGCATCGGATTCTTCAAAAATACTTGAAACAGTCATAATGGGTGAAGTCATCAATGAAAGTTGCCAAATACTTGGTATTGTCCCAAATCCACAAACATCGCTGTGGGTGAGTTGAAAGTTGATACATTTTTTTGTTGAAAGGATATCTTGTATGCTTGACTTTTATACAAGCCTCGCATGTGTGTGAAACTTGAAGAACACAAATAAATACCATTTACCATATTTTTCTTGACTAACTTTGAGATATTATTCACACCCAAGCGTAAATGCCAAAGCTCTGGCATCGATAATCTGAATTTCTGTAACGCAGGAAAGTCTTCACAATTATCAATGTTCAAAATCATTTTCGAAGTATATATTTTCCTTTTCAAAGATCCTACTGCAAGTGTCTTATTGTTATATTTTATTTCAACAGGACCATTAAAAAATATTATTTCAATACAAATTCGAGTAATAGAAAACAAATTTGCTTCAACTCGGTAATGAAAAGTACATTTGGGAGCAATTCATAATTTCCCCAAGTAGCTTTAGTATTTTCCAATTTTCCAGGCTATTAGTGACTGGCCTGATTTTGCCACAGCTATATGAACAGGATCATAAAGTTTTTATATTGAAGTGGAGTAAAAACGATTATTCACCATATGTTCAGAAGAATCTGAGTCAAGAACCCATAATTCCTCGAGGATAACTGGCTGTTATTATTTGTCAAACTCGTGATGAAAGCGATGTTAGATGAAGAACATGGATTTTCAGATGATAATATATCGAAGGGTTCATTGGGACTATCACTATTTTGAGTCGCAAAATTTGCTCTTTTTGTGCTTCGATTGCGAGATAAATTTCCATGGTTGAGCTGATTCCGAAATGTGCTCTTCCTGAATCTATTTCATTGTGCCCTAGACGACCACAAAAAAATAAGGTATCTGAAATTTACAAATGCTGCTGGTTGATCTCTCAGATCGTTGACTTATCTCATATTTACCCTTTTTATATCTTTGTCCAGAAGTCTTCCCTTAACAAACTCCATAGTGAGTTGATGAGCAGCAACTGTCTCCAATGCGAAATTTTTGGCTCAAATAATGATGGTAAAGTCAATAGTAAGAGGCATACGGCATCCGATTCTTCGACTCTGGTCCTGGTAGATTTGAGCTCTCGAACAATCGGATCGAATTCCAAGAAATGAAATTCAAGTGGCTGACCTTCTTTCAACTTCAATGTAAGCAGTTCCTTCCTAATAAATCTGATTACTAACCCCTTTCCTTTCGAAAACAGACCTCAGCGTATCCCAAATTTCTTTGGAATATGAATGAAATACTCACCTGCACAATCAAACTTTTGCATTTTCGATCCTTTTTTAGCTGGATGTCTAGTTTTGATGTCTTCTCCTTCTCAGTCTTCTCATCATTAGCAGTACCAATCTTCAAGGGAACATCTTCCAGATACGAATAAGATCTCCCTCCTCCAGTAATACTTCTATTCTGTGTCTGGGCCCACAACCTTTTGGTTTTGGAATGAAATTGGTAAAAGAATTCAAGTTTTTTTTCAATCAGTAAACCTATTAGTGAATGCGAACATATAATTTGTATTCTGACATTAATATTGACATGAAAATTCGTAAACAATATGAGATATCATAACAAAACAACTGTTTCTATCAAATACAGAATGTTCTTGTTACTTCAACACTTGGGAGTGTTACTAAATGTCATAAGGCTCTCGGTCCAAGGTAGACTCGACAAAGACTCAATATCTATTGGCCACGTTGTTTTGATGTTGTTATAAGACGTCTGGAGACTAGCTCATTCACTTGCCTTAGCCAGCTAATGAGGGAGATTCTCAGCAGATCTACACGAAAGACGTGATTGTGGTTTCTCAGACTAGCATTAGGAGTTGAGGTACATATGATATGATTAAATATGTTGAATATAGATACGACAATCTGACAGAGTGGAAACGTGGAAATGTTCTACTGAGGGTCTTATATAAGATTATGGAGGGAGACTCTTTGTTCTTTTCGAAGTAGGCGTACCTAAGGAATCCTTTTTATTTTCTTCAATGCCGAATGGAATGCTGCTGCCAGATTCCATTCCAGTAATGCAAGTCAAAGTTACGAGGATTTTACGGACAATCCGAATATGACGCCCTCTACAACGGAGGGGGCTCAATTAATCGTCGATTGCATTTCCAATTCCAAAAAATCAGTGAATTCAACAGAATTTTGGGAACATCTTAGATTGTTCCTTCGAAATAATCTGTGCACCATCTTAACAATGTGTCCAATCGACGTCGCGTCGATAAAAACTACAATACTAATATTTATAGGATTTCATAATTGATCAACGAAACCGTCAAAATTCAGTTCTCACTTTACTATTTCGATTCAACGAAAAAAAATGAATTTGGTGTTATAGCATCTTCCAGATTTAATTTTTTCAGTGCCTTTTGAACGTTTAGGAATAAACACTGCTTCAAATCTTTGACGTCGTTTCAAACAGCATACTGTTTTTTTTTGAAGTTCGAATTCATACTGTGCTTTCCTGGGTCCAGAGGTTAGCACATTTGCCGTTCAAGCGGAAGACCTGGGTTCGATTCCCTGCCGGGCCACCGTGCTGGGTTATCGCACGTTAAAAGGTAAGGCCTCGTTGATCCATTGCTCGCACAAGTTTCGTCTTCTGAGGGTTGACTTAGTCAGCTGGTTAACGGAAACGAACAATTTTAGAACAATTTATCTCATGTGTTCGGAAATGGGTTTTTCCGTTAACCAGCTAACTTTATGACGAACGTCAACCCTCAAAAGTCGAAACTTGTACGAGCAATGGATTGAGATGGTCTTACCTTTTAACGTGTGAATTCCAGCAAGTTCTATCGTCTGACGCTTACCTCTACACTACCGAGAACCGTGAGCACCTCAGAGTAACCATGTTTCAAAACTCTATTCTACTTATTTATGGAAGTTTACCTAGGAATTCAGGATCAATTTGTTCTTGTATAAAATCTGCCATGGAACAAATTTATCATCATTGATTTTTCCCTTCATATTAATGTCAAAAAATTCGCAATTTTCATTAACAAAATTTTACTGCTGTGAATTCCAGCCTGTCTGATACTTGTATTCGACATGCTGCTATGACAACTACCCGAGTAAGAAATGGATAGTGTTGTTGGAATTTTAGAACAGAATATCTTAAAGAATGTGTGATTTTAGCCAGGAGTTTGATTTCACGGAGCATAGATGAATATACAGGGCTTTTCATGATGAGCGTTAATTAGCCGTTTCTGACAAACTATTCAACGGATCAACCTGAGAATTTCACAGTATGCATAAATCAATACACGCCTAAAATATTTTAGACGATGCGGCGTTGTCGCTTCTACTATAAAGTAGCGGCTTCTTTGATTTTTCAAATGGAACACCCCGTATATAATATCATATTATGATTCATTATCACTTTTTCAACAAATTCATATACTATTTCCCTATACCCATCTATTACCGTTTAGAAGATATAAATTGATTTCGATATTTTTTTCCCCAAACATGAACTTTTATAAATGCTGATAATTTCGAACTCTCTTGCACTAAAACGATCAAATTTGAAATGGAGTGGAATGATACTATAAGGATCCCCACTCCGAGTCATATTTTCATTTGCCTCACAGAGGGTCTTCAGAAAATGCAGATAATTTGATCTCATGAAAAAATGAGTGGAACATTGAAAGCAGTTGTATCTCTCGATTTCATATCTTCCATTGTTGTTATTGGAGAAGAGTAAACCATATTTTTATTGAAACCCCACACGAAATAATCTAATGGATTGCCATCTGGTGTTCTAGGAGGCCAACGAAAAGGTCCATTATTACCAATCCATCTGTCTTCGAAGATTTCAGTTAAAGCTTCGCTGACTGAATGAGAATTATGGGGTGGAGCACCATTTATTTGGTACCATACACGTTCTCTTCCTGGTCCATTATTCAAAATCATTTGAATTCCATTCCTCAGTAAATCTTCATATTTTGATGCATTCAAATTATCATCATAAAACTCGATATGAAAAATTGACCCATTTATTCATTAATGGCACAAAATACATTGAATTGCCATCTTTCTCGATAACCCCTTTGGCGGACAACATGGGGATTTTCTGGCGCCCAATGATGACTGTTGTGTCTATTGAAAACTCCATTTTTGTGAACTTGGCCTCATCTGTCCATATGATATTGTCAAGGAAATGTTCATCCTCATGAGTCTGAAAAAGTTACCATTCAAAGAATTTCACTCTACGAGGTAAATCAGTCTAATTCAAATGTTGGATACAGTAGAATTTATAGGGATGCCATTTATGCTTATTAAGAATTCGACAAATTGTCACGTAGGGTATACCTATCCCCCTCTCAGCCTCGTGCAGAGAAGCATTTGGAAATGTATGAAATTATCCCAAAACTGTTATACCATTGTCATCATCATCCACTTTAGTCTTCTTACTTATGATTTTTGGACGGAAGGTTCCATTCAATCTACAGTTTTTTAGTAATCGATTTATTACATTATTATTCGGCTTCGGAAGTTGTGGATATCTTTCATGAAATACTCGCCATGTTATACTTGCAATTCTATTGCACTCACCATAAATTATCAATAAATTCAAGAAACCTTCATTACTGTAATCTAATCTTGACATTATTCTATTATAATTGGTAGCTATCACAATCAGTCAAAACCACCAACGAAAGTCTGACGTTAAATAATTGGTTTATTTATTTTTCCAAAGCACACTATTGAAAAATATTAATGTGCACTGTTGTACGTTAGAGACCAATACCTCAATGTATACAAGGTGGGTACATACCAATTTCGAATTGACTCATCTGAGACAGTTGAAAAACTGGATCAAAAAGAAATATTACTGAGTATAAAAAAATGTTGAATATCCAAAATAAGTGATGAATTTAAGAAAACGAGCAAGAAAACCACGCCAGTTTCCGTTTGAAACACTTTATCTCGAAAACGGTTCAAAATAGAAATGGTATTATCTGAACAAAGTCAATCCAAAATTGAATGTAGAGCTCAAAAATGTTGAAATATACAGGGTGTTCCATTTGAAAAAATTGAGTTCCACTCATTTTTTCATGAGATCAAAGTATCTGCATTTTTTGAAGACCCTGTATGAGGCAAATGGAAATATGACTCGAAGTGAAGATCCTGATAGTATCACTCCACTCCCTTCCAAATTTGATCGTTTTAGTGCAAGAGAGTTCAAAATTATCAGCATTTATGAAAGTTCATATTGATTTATGCATACTGTGAAATTTTCAGGTTGATCCGTTAAATAGTGTGTCAGAAACGGCTAATTAACGCTCATCATGAAAAGCCCCGTATTACCTTTTTTGCTATCGAGAACAATGTTTGGTCCGTCAATTCAGCGCATATTGCAACAGTGCGAAATGGAATGGAAAAACTAAATATGAATGAAGGAAAACAGATAAAATTACAGATAGCAAAGCAGTAGCGAAGAAAAAAGTTAAGGAAATAAAAATTGTCGGTGGTGAATATATTCATCAAATCATGAAACCAATGCTAAATACTAATTTTTATAATTTAAGTTTTTTCTGAGGAACGAGTAACGACAGAGGTTGGAAATGAAAAGTAGATATGAAGTACCTACCAGAAACGTAAAAAATTGGATTTCGTCAAATATTGTTGGTTTTTCTGGAATTTTGTTCATTGCGACGAGATGTTACCTATACTAATTGAATAAAAATACGAATCCAGGTGAAACCCCGTTCCTCCTCACTGAGAATCCGCGGTTCCCGCTAAGCATCCCACAAATTCTGTGGATTAGTCGGCTTCTGCTCCGTGAACATATCAGTTTAGTCAGTGGCTAAAGTAATCCCGAATTCATGTTATCGTCGTGAATCATTGAAATTATG
This sequence comes from Zygogramma bicolorata, assembly GCA_032362365.1. Taxonomy (NCBI): domain Eukaryota; kingdom Metazoa; phylum Arthropoda; class Insecta; order Coleoptera; family Chrysomelidae; genus Zygogramma; species Zygogramma bicolorata. The sequence continues at coordinate 24,387 of JAVJAQ010004497.1, read as the reverse complement.
ATAAACAATTTTCTGTTTGTTTACATTATACGCACCGTCCTGCTCGTTTAATGTATGCTGGCTGGAAGAGAACTGATTCGGGGGGATACGAGTGTTTTTTTGAATATCGTAAGTTGAAATGTTACTGGTATACAGCGATGAAAACTTTTGATTCTGAAATTCTGAAACTAGTGTTTCCAAAAAAATGCATACAGTTCCACTGTGCACAAAATTAATTTAAAAATCACATACTCCTTCCTCATTAAGGTTGATATTCGAGTTCCTAAGATATTGTAAGTAGCAGTATATAGTTATACATCGAGTTATAGTGGTGAAATATAAATTCGGAATCAACTTTTTGACAACAAATGTCCCTGTGTTTATTTCGGTGAAACCGATGTGAGAGAATATTCTGCAAGTACTTTTCAAAAGAGCGTTCAAATCTGATCGGATGTTAATAACGCCCATAATAATCAGTAATTCTGAACTCGGCCTGAATATTTTAGACTACTACTACTACACCTGATGAATGATAAATCCACCTGACTATAATGATAGCAAAACTATATTTTAACAATATGTATAATAATTATGCCATTCTCGATAACACACCATTACAATTGATATAACTGGCCGTTTGGAGAAATTTTACTTCTCCAGTTCTCAAACTGGTGCGGTGTGCAGTTTTTTTGTACAGCTTCAAGTTTTCGTAATACTTCTAATCAGATTTTATCGCCTTTTCAAACATTATTTACCTTATACAATTTTCCATCATATACCATCCTTATGAGTTTCATTAATCGACTGAATATAGTACATCGTTGCCATAGAAACATCACGAAATATAGAGCCACATTACCTGATGTGACATGAAAACGACAATTACACATTTATGAAGGATGTTGTAAGCATCGGGGTCATTACTTGATATTTGATTATCTCTGATAAGTTACAATATATTGAGTCGGACTCCCTCGAATTGGTGTCCCCGGTCATATCCCTTACTAACCTGGTATTTAAATAACTCTTCCGTCAAGAAAACATATTTGTTGTTAACATCTCAAAATTTACTCCGATTTATCGATTCCATCATACATGCATTGCCCTCTCAGTTATCTGCTCTGCTGTGAATATTTTTTTCTGATTGATTTTTTCATGCATTCGTCAATAGTGTTAATCTTATAAATTACAAACTAGCTTTTGCCCGCGGCTTCGTGCGCGTAGAAGGCGAACCGAACCTTTCAGTCAGCGCACGCCGGTACGGCATCATATCTCGCCTCCTTTTCTCCGATTTTATTCACATATACTATTATGTTTCACTGAAGTTTTTGTTAAATCACAGTGAACTATAGTTCAAATCACTCCTGAATATGGCAGCTTTCTGTCAGTGATATAATTTGCAACAAACAAACATAGTTATAAACTTTACCTCTTTATAATAGTAGTATAGATTACGTTTGCACTTCCTCATTATCCTCTCTAGCTCAAAAAATCACAGAAGACTCTACGAGTATTTTTCATCCAACTGAATGTACTTTTTGCATTCATTCGTCCACGAATTGTTTTGAAAAATTTCGGTTTAAAAACTTCGTGTGACGCCATCGTTGCAATGCTATTGAAATGTTTTTTTTAATATCTTGGACGGCAAGACTGTATTATAGCTGATACAATTTTAAAAATGGATCTATAGGGAAGAGACGAGTCTCCATACATGAGAACTATATTCCAAGACAGGTCGTATCTGAGCCTTGTAGATCATTAGAAGCTGACGAGAAATGACGTATTTCTTCGCATGAAATAAAAATCTAAGTTTCTGGGAAGCACCTTTAGTGATCGATCTCAAATGGTTTCCCCATGAGAGATACTTGACTTTGTTGGAATAGTTAATCCTGACATCTGAATACTAGATAATGATAAATCGGCTTTCTCAGAGAGGAGACATGCCTGAGTTTCCCTAGCATTGAATTCCAACAAGTACATGTTACCCCATTCTATTATTTTTACGAAGTCATCGCTAATTCTATTGATGTGAATATTTCTCTGAATTTTTGATTCTCGTGCTGGAAGAGAAAATAGTATAAAGAGTATTGTCGTCTGCGAAACTATGCACTGAACAAGACGTTTTCTCCAGCGTATCATTAATATGAAGCAGAAACAAAGTGGGCGCCAGAACTGAACCTTGTGGAACACCTGCATGTATTAAGAGACTATCAGACAATACTCCATCAACAACTACATACAGACACCTATCAGACGAGAAACTCTTCAACAGAGTACACAACTGAGGAGGCAAACTATAAGACGGCAGTTTAGAAAAGAGACTCCGATGCCAAACTCAATCAAACGCTTCTGAAATGTCGAGTGCAACAGCTAAAGTTTCTCTGAATTTTTCGATACAATGCTGCCAAATATGAGAAACAAGCCAATAAGTCACCGTTTGATCTTTTATGGCGAAATCCGTATTGTCGATCATTAGTTATTCATGATTTCTCTAGATATTTGATAAGCTTCATATAGATCGCTTTTTCCATGAATTTGGGACTGATAGAAAGCAATGCAATTGGTCTATATTACAAGGATAAGTTTTCCTTCCATTTTTAGGAACTGGCTGAATTCTTGCTGTTCTCCAAAACTTAGGAAAAAATGCCCAAGTAATGCGAAAGGTTGAATAATTCGCGAAGTTCTGGTGTCAATTCGGGGGCACACACTTCAAGAACAATTGCTGGAATTCCATCAGATTCGCAAGCGTCATTCGTCTTTAGGTCCATCAAATTATTTTGTTGGTAGAAAATTATCTTAGAGATATGACTGACTACAAGGGGGATCTTTTTCGATGAGTCCAGAGTTGAATTTCCAGCAAATATATTTGCTTCATGTTTAGCAGTGGTGGCTTGTGATCCATCCTCTTTGGTTGAAGGTGAAAATTAATTGGATGTGTAGTTTTTGGCAACAGCTTTCGCAAATGACCAAACCGAACGAGAACCGTTTGGACATTCAACCAGTCTTGAACGAATTTCATAATTAGGGGCTTCTTTAGCAGCTTAGATTGTTGCACTACACCTATTTCTTGCGTTAACATACTCGGATCTCGTCTTTGCATTGGGTTTTTGGCGCCAGCAATAGAATGCCGCTCAATTGGATGTGACAGCTTTAGAGCAGAGCAGCTGTGGTGTCTTTGTCATACTTGGAATGAATGATTCTATTCCCAGGATGATGATATCAGAGATTCCTTGAGCACACAGAATGGGATCACCAGATGAAAAACAGACTCTTTTTCAAGGAAAATCAGAGAGAAACATTCGAATACTGTCCCAGTCTGCTGACTTTAAATGGCAGACACGACGTGAGGGTAACTAACCATTTATGGGAGACAAATACGAACGAGTTGTTGAAATCAAAGTGTGACCAGAATTACCCAAAGGGAGGTGAAGTTTGATGTGATGAATATCAGAATGAGTAGTAAGAAACAGGTCCAGTGTATTGGCAAATTGACTATTCGTATCAGGAATACGCCTGGGTTGATCTATCAGTTGTTCCAGATCATTAGTGATAGCAAATGCTTCTATCATCTGTTTCATTTGAGGATTCAAGCCATGACGAATTATGTACAATAAAATTACCCATTATGGTGACATCAGCAGTTGGATGATTTTCTTTGATTGAGTCGATCTTTTTCGATAGAAATTCGAATGGTCTCTCAAAAGCGTCATCATTAGATGATAAATGGAGATAACAGACAAATCTAGTTTGTTGATGATTGACAAGCTTAAACCACATCACGTCAAAATCTTTTGCTTCCAGCCCTCCTTCGCGTTGGAACGATAAATCATTCCTGGAGTATAGGGACCGATGAGGGCGCTGGTGGTGGTTGAACTATATCCACCATTTTGAAATAGTTACCTTGTTTACATTTGTGAAATAACGCGCCAAACTGAAATCCAGTCAACAGTTGCCCTCGCTAGACAAGATTTTGGTGTTTTTTTTGCTATATTTTCATTGTACGAAATTTTTCTCGTGAAGGTTAATATAACTGTGTTCATGATGCTTTGAATAGCCGCACAATACCATCCATTGGAGGTGAACATAGATACATTGTGTTTTAAAATCTAATGATATTTGTTCCAGGACATTTTTCAGTTTTAGTGTAGTGTTAGTGAACCAAAGAGGCTTTTATTGCATGGATGAAGAAATGCGCCATGACTTCGCGTAAAAATTGACAAACAGACTCACCAGGTAACAAGGAATCATCTCTCTTGAAATGCAAGTAACACACTGAAGCCGCTCTAGGTGGTGATTTATGCAGTTTCAGTTTAATTTTCCAAGCCTTGTACCTGTCTATTTTCTCTTTCAATCCACTTTCCGTAATGTTTCCCACCAAAGATGTATTTCTCTTTGGAAACGTGTGGAGACAACTTTGGATTTCGGTTCCTAGAGTTGCGGCAACTTGGCACCAAACACTCTATACGGCTCACTGAGCGATCTGCATCCATGATTGTTTGTTATTATTAATCGAAAAAAAATCACAACTTCAGATAAGATTTCCTAAATCAACACCAAAGAACTCAATAAATTCACACACATAATATGGAAGCCGTTTGTTTGTGAAATTATAGCAGTGCGTTATATTTCCGCCAGACGTCGCATAAAATTATGAACTTCCCAATAGACAAACACCACTTTCCAAACGAATGTGAGAATTCATAACCTGGACAAGGAATATGTACTTTATTCGTATATGAATTGACCCGAGTTTCAGTTAAAATAAGAATATCAGGTTTTTCTTTTTGCAGGTGGTGATGCACATCATTGATATCTTTATTCATTCCACGAAAATCATTTCCGTGAATCTGATTGGCGGGGTAATTTACTTCCGGAGTTTTTTACTCTGGGAGACATCATCATAATTTTTCAAAATCAATAATGGTTTAGTTTTTTGTGGCGGGAAAACAATCGACTCATTCGGAGGTTTCCCCCATTTTTTCGAAGGGGGCGTTATGTTTCCATTTTTTGAATTTGATGTCAAGTGTCAAGTTGCTAGTCACATTGTCATTTCACTTTGAAATATTGATGCGTACGATGTTTCTATCGTTTTTATTCATTGATATCGTTGTTTTTAAACATTGAAACGTTTTTACTGCTATTTGGCCACCCATTATGCTTTATGTTGCGATCTGTTCTCACTAGCCAATCAAATAGAAATGGATACACCTGACTGCACATTTTCACTTAGTGCAAATTTAGCTTCAAACAAGACCAACAAGGGCATGTGAGCAACATCTGTACGTATTGTAAACCTCTGAAATGTCAATCATCCACCAAAAATCAAGCAATTCAGATTTCGCCAACTTTATCGGATGCTTTCACAGCTATACGTGAACACAGCAGGGTTTCTAGGCATCTCAATAACATACCTCAAACAAATTGCGGCAACATCGAGAGTGCTGCCAACCAAATGCCAAAGAATAACAGGCGCCAAATTTGAAATTCAATATAAGCGTTCCAATGCATTTCCATCAATGGATTGGTACTAGTGCGTTGATTTCATGTTGTCATCGAGGACGTGCAACAATTTTTGAATTATATTCAGTATATTCTGTTTCCTTTTTCTATGGGTTCGAGTGGGCCGTCGAATTGAGTAGATATCAGAATAAACGATGAGATTGGGACCTTAGGCGTAAGAGTTGAATTTTTTTTGTAGAGATCAATTACCCTTACACCAAACTGATATTATTTGCAATCGACGCGCGTTTCGTTGACAAGGTTTTATTTTTAGGAGAAAAAACAGATACTATCAGTTTTCTTCCTGAAATAATAGAAATAAAACTCATCTGAAGGTGTTTAGTTTCAATTGCTTTATAATTACATTATTACTATCATTTATTTTTTCATTTCATTATTTTTGATTTCTTCAATATTGCTGACGAAGCATACTTGGTTGTACAGAAAAGCGTGATTTCGAGCATGGATCATCACCGATATAAGGATGTGAAGAGATGACTATGAGCACGTTCTGATATTTTCACCAAAATATTAAATTCCTTTCTCGCAATGTTCACTGTATCAATATTTCTAGTAGACCGGGCGGCAGGTACATATTTTTTTGTATCAGTTCTTCAGTTATTGAAGGAAAAGTAAATCCTAATATGCAAAAAATTACGCGCTGTTCAATAATAATTTGGATGAAAGCTTTTTAGAGACTGCCTTGCAATGGCATTCGTTACACAAAATTATCATGCAAGGAGACTTACAACTATGTATATAGAGAAAATGTAAAGAAACCCGACTTGTCACAGTATCGAAATTCGAACTAGTTTCATCCTGAGATTGACGAAAATTTATATTCATTGGAAGCATACAGTGTGTTATCGAGTAGAAAAAAGGAACGATAGCAAATATAAGTAATAACAGATGTCGGTTTCAAGCGTATTCTGTCACAAATATTCCAGAATTATGATAATTTCGATTGGGAGACCTTTCAAGCTCTCCTCAATGGAACCAACCATATGCTGTTTTAGACCTAATAACTGGCAGACCGACAAAAATGGCAATTGATGAGATAAACCGTGAGAAAACAAACTCGCCTAAATCCGACAGTTTGTATATATCATTGCCAGGGATCTCGGAAATATCTCGGTTTATTTAGATTGATAGTCGTTAATGGTTTTACTGGAATGAGTGATACAAATAATAAAGTACGTTGCGGTTCGCCATATGTTTGACACCGTGAGAAAAATGTTATACTACGCGTGCCGTCCCAGTGTAACCAGTATGGCCGTCTTTTCGAAGACTATGCCACCTAGGTCAGGTATTATCCACTCTACGATCGGATTTCATCGAATGATACACAAGATCAGTCTTACTAAGATGAATCTCAAAACTACCCATTAAATCCCCTGAAAGCATATTCTACTCGCTTGAAAAAACCGACATCATAGCCTAGGCCGTTAGATTGACAGAGCCGATACACTTCGAAATACGTTCGTATTCAAGACCATAGTGGTATTACATTTGAGAGGAGAACGCCCTTCGGCTGTTCTTGAGGCCTTGAAATTGAATTCTTTGAGTATTATTCCTCACAAATTATCTATTTCAATTCTGATTTCTGAACGTACCTAATTTTGAGAGAAAAAAACTCGTTAAAATTTTGGTCATATGTAGGTACGTCATAAGTGATACAGAATATCTATTATGGAAAATTGTCAACTTAGAAAACGCGTATAAGATGAAACAGTGTGAGACTCCTCCTATATTGAACTGAATGAGTGCATACACCTTATTCGCACACAAAAATTCATTGTGATATACAAGGTGTTCGCATTATTTCGATTCAAATTCATTTATCTAGATTACACACAATAACAAAGTGGTAATTGGTATTGTTCTACGGTCAAACCACAAACTCACACTTATATCTTTCATGATGGAATACTGCTTCAGTCAAATTTGCAATTTTTGAAAGTTGAATGGGCAGTAGAAATAAAATCAGATGATCAGAGAGTTGAAACTCAGTATAGTGATATTGACTTTAGTTAAGTTTCCACAAATTGGGATATTAGGTTCTATATCTTGAGAGATATTGTTTTTTCAGCAAAACCAAACATAATGGCTTTCGTGGAAGTAGTAGCGACGATTGGATCAGTAATTCTGCTAATAATAACATTGCCATTCTCCTTGTTTTGGTGTTTCAAGGTGAGTTGTGGTAAAGATATATATTTTTACAACGGTGAGAAACTGATTAATTTTGATGATTCAAATTATGGCAGTAACTTTCAAGATGGAACTGAAGATGTGAGGTTTGGAGAAAAAAAGTATTACTGCGGATGTTCAAATTTTTTTCAGCACGATATGTAACATGCTTTGCCTCTACTAGCTGAATACACCAACTTGCTAAAATTTTCAAAGAATCAGTTAGTGTCCCAATATTATTTTTGGGAGTTCATTCAATTCATTGACATAAAAAAATATTATTGGTTGAAAAATATGCGATTATAATTTTTTTCGTATGTTGTTGATACTATTTCTTTGAAGAATAGGTATATAAAAATTAGTTGAAAATTTGGAATAGCTGAAGCACAATGCAAAATTTGCTATACTTTTGTTTGATGTTCTTGAGGTGGTGCAAGAGTATGAAAGAGCGGTGATATTTCGATTGGGAAGACTGCGATCCGGAGGCGCCAGAGGACCAGGAATATTCTTTGTGTTACCATGTTTAGACAGCTACTGCAAAGTTGACTTACGAACGATATCGTTTGATGTTCCCCCACAGGAGGTGAGTATGAATAAACTATTCAACAGTTCATGGCAATACAGGGATATCAGCTGTTCGGTATCCGCCATGACCTTAGATTAACCAAGATGGTTAATCTAAGGCCATGACTGACCCGGCCTTCTTGGTGCACTCGCCGCAGCGACTAATAAAAAAAAATTCAAGAAGGCACCATCATGTCTGCTTATTTCGAATTTCATGATATAGCAAACTCAAGGAATCAATGTCGATCAATTTTAAATTATTTCGATCCTGAAGTAGGAGAGTTTATCCTTTCTCCTTTCTTGAAAAGGAGTCACTGAGAGAATGGTAAAAAGGGAAACCGTATTCTTATTGATTTAAGAAATGTGAAAGCTCACGCTGTAGCTTATAGGGTTGTTAGACCAAGGTTGTTTTCTTCAGTTACAAAACATATTTTTGAAACATTAACCGAGTACCTATTTGATTCATTGCGAGTATGGGGACGATTTCGAAAATCTTTTTGGAATCGATTTGGACTGGGTAGCCCAGATATAATACTTACAATATTGATTATAAAAACGAATTGTTGAGCATTCAGTTCACCCCTAGAAGTGGGCCATAAGTTGCCTTGATTACTTCCAAACAACATTGAATTTATGAGAAATATCGTTCAATTCATCAAATATTTTTCAATTGATAGTTTAAGGTGTTGAATCAATTTCTTGGGTTTTCTATAGAAATGGAAAAAAAAAGTTTCAAGTTCTTATAATATATGTTCTTTGGGCAAATAGGTATATTTGCCTCGATACGTTACTGCAAAATTAAAAAGTTGTAAATTTGAGTGAATATTTTGTTAGCTAAGTATCGCATTTTTATGAAGTTGGAGATTTAATAAACGAATTTATTGAAAAAATGAGTATACTTCCCCTTGTCGACGTTTCGGAAGCTAGTCTGCCACTGAAATTTTTTCAAAATGGGCATGAAAAAGAAGGCATTATTGATCCCTTACCGTAAGATCACTTCTATTGTTGTTAGAGATGATTTACGTTTTATGGAAAATGCTGACTTGAAGAGGTAGATGATGTTGAAAGCCTCATGTTTGGAAAATCTCAACTCTGCTCAGCAAATTCTCTACATGCAATCATTCCATTATGATAATGGGTAGCATCTTCTTATTAATTAGTTATTGAAAAATTATTGTCACATATTCTAATGAGAGGGATATCTGCGAAACGCATCTTCACCAGAGTCTTTTGAAAATATCTGGAATGTCATAAGTTATTGAATTAATTAATGAATAGGTTTTTTCCATAGGCTCTGACGAAGGATTCGGTAACAGTGACCGTCGATGCTGTGGTTTATTATAGGATCCAGGACCCTCTCAACGCCGTCGTCAAAGTTTCGAATTACAGGTAAGGGTTAGGGATTTTCAACTCACTTCCGTCTTAAAACCAAGGCAATTCCAATACAATTCCAAACAGAGGCGTGATGAAATGAATTGAGGTTGAAACCCAAATTGAAAGACAAAATGCATAGATAAAAGTAATTTACCTTCCATCACACATGTAGAATAGTATATTATCACACAAGGGCGAAAAATTTAGTTTTTTTATCAGTTGGCACATTGGCCCCAGTAAATTTAAACAAATTGTTACTATAATGTGATTCTTTCGCCATGAGAAAAAAAAAATGCGAAAAATGTTTCTCCTGTAATTTATAGATTTTTTTTTAAATTACGTTTGCGTATGTGAATTTTTCGCATTTAGAAACTGTCTACAATTATTGGGTTTGTGCTTCAATTTTACAGAAAGTAAGTAACTGCCACAATGGATCTGTTGCGAGTATTTCAGTGAATATTTTCGATCTCAAGGAAGAAAAATCATAATTTTTTTTAGGTACGTCTGTGGTGAATAACTCGAATTCAATAAAGTAGTGACCACTTGTCGCAGTGTCTTTGACAAATAGTTATCATAAGAAGTAGTTTTGCACCTCTTATTCCCTAAGTGTTTCTGCTTACTCAATATCAATTGTAGCAATTCATCACTCATTCAAAATAGGGCGAGTTTCGCATACACAAAATATTTTTCAAAGGATTGCAACAGATGATTACTACTGTATTGAGTAGAAAAAATAAAATCAGCAGAAAGGTGACAGTTTATTGCGAACCAATACAAAACTGATGACTGTTTATTGATATCTAGTGAGAAACGATAATTATGCTGTGTTCTATATATCGATTATTTCCAACGCGATAAGATGATGAAGAAGTTGGAGTCTATGTTAAAACTGGCAGTCACGTAATAAAGAGTCATAATTCTTAGATTATACTATCAGGGCATAGTTATGCATCATTATCATTATTGTCATAATCCTTAGATTTGAACCAACGATGGAATCGAATATTCAAATATGATTATGACTAAATATATATATATATATATATATATATATATATATATATATATATATATATATATATATATATATGTAGAAATTGATGTTTTCACGGATCTTCGATATGCAAGATGAATTATCCGACATAATACCTGGATGGGCAGGATGCAGCCTTAATATCGGACCAAGTCGGATAATGACTGAGGAGAGTCATTATAAATACCAGTTTCCGTGGAGAACAGACAATTGAAGTCTTTGCTTGCTCTTGCTTGGTTGCTTCGTAAGGGGAGTGATTGACCAGGACGGTATGGACAGATATTCGTCTCACAGTTCTTGAGAATGAATTCAAAATGGAATTCGAAACGTCGAACAAATCAAAAGATACCTAACGGATAAAAACCCAGAAAAATTCATCTTGCATATATATATATATATATATATATATATATGTATGTATGTATATAATTACTGTGACTGTTACGAAAATAATTCGACGAATCTTCATTTCAAATTCCATCTTGAATACCAATAATGCATACAGTGTGTGCGATTTCTAACCGAAGCACCCTGTTATTTCGGAACCCTAGAAACGATTTCGAAAATTGGAAATCTGAAAAAAGTATTCCACCAGATGTTGACAGAAATGAATTAATTTTATTTTCAAGGCCCACTATGCCCTGGTCAATGGGTCGTAAATTCGAGAAAGAGTGTCAGGCATTTTTTTGTCGAAGGAAAGGATAGATAGCCTATTAAATATGGGCATCTGGATCTGGAATCTGGACTATTCATTTTATCAAAGAACTAAACGATATGGATAATAATTTTTCAACTTTTGAATTTTGGTTGAACTAGGGACATGTATTTGAACATATGACGATGGTAGAACTTCATACCTCTATATCATGTTTTCTTACGAAATGTACGGTTTTTTGAACAGGGTGAGTTGACAAAAGCATGGATTTGGAAATCTGTTATCATATAACTGAAACTCTATATGGGGTATTGGGCTGGAGCTTGCTATATAGATGTTCACAATATGCCCAAATCGAATGGGCTGACAACTTGAAAAAAATGCATGATGGCCCTTCCCGATTCTCGAACCATTTGGCACTGACAAATCCACTTTTCATCTGACATTTTGAATTAGTATTAAAAATATTTGATTGAACTTCTTATGGAATTGATATTCGAGAAGTATGATATCGTTTGGTAATCATTATGAATAATGAATACTGGAGAATTGGTGTAAGGAAGCAGATATTTTTGGTCAACTAGAAATTTCAGTTTTGTTCGTGAGTGAGCTTACAGTATTCGTTCTTTCCATTCATTGTTAGCCTGAGGTAAATGTAGTTTGGAATAAATGTTCATGATGATTTTTTTCCGTTATACAGGTAATCAAATAGATTCGAATGTGAAAATGGTTTTCTGTTATTCAAGTCGATTCTGGTGAACCTTGAAACACTTTCAATATTGAAAATTGGTTATTGAATATTGACTAATAAAGAGTTTTGATGTGCACAATAATTGCATTTGGTCACATTCTTGAATATTTCTCAATAATGTAGTGATATCTTAGAATTAATAGGCCACCAGAATAGACCTGATTGAATCGATAACTCGATGAAATTTTGAGATCTGGAATTGAATACCTTTCTACAAGAGTGGCCATGCGGATAGAAAAAATGTCATTTTTAACGTTTATTTTTCTGTCAGCGCAGATTCCATACAATTATTGGACAATTGAAAAACTACTATTCCACTACAGGTGGTTTTGAAAAAAATCAAATGCTGGGTGGCCCTGCCTTCGGTAGTCGCTTTTTCGTTTTTTTTAATTGTGGCGTCCCACTGATTTTTCGGTAGCGCAGTTGCTACTTGGCTGCTAGATGAAATCACTTATCAGCAGCAAATTTCGAAAATATAACTCGTCAATATATTTCAGATACTTTGATTTAACCACATCGTGGAATGAAGTTTTGAAAGTATGTCCGTTTATGATTGCAGTAATTCTACCAGACTTCTAGCTATGACAACCTTGCGCAATATCTTAGGAACGAGAAGTCTCGCTGAAATATTGTCCGACAGAGAAGCAATATCCCATGCGATGCAAACGTCTTTAGATATCGCCACTGACCCATGGGGGGTTAAAGTTGAGCGGGTTGAAATGTGAGTATAAGCTAGAAATCACACTATGGTGAGTATTTATGGTAACTAATGAAAATAGAAAAACTGAATCTTAGAATGATTACATTCCGAGATACCCGAAAATATTTTTTCAATATTGGGTGTCAACTATATTCTCCCACATTTTTCCATTTTCACTATTTGAGAGAACGGTTTATTAAGTGTTAAAAAATATATCAAAGTTTCCTGTACGATTCTCACTGACAATTGGTTTTCAAAACCGCGACACGTTTTTCGCTATACATTGGCTTCCTCAAGCAGGATTACTCCTAACTGACTGACTAACTATCCTATTTCTCTATTAACAATGGTATTATACCTTCCTAGGAAATGTTTTCCAGATGTCATCGAAAGTAGAAATATTTGTGATATACTTGGAATCAATGGCGGACAACTTGAAAACATAATAGGTTTGTTCTAGCAACACATTTGACCGTTCAGAAACTGGTACGAAGCAGTCAGAAGCATGCGCAAAATGAATATTGAAGGCGAAATTCATTTTGCGCATGCCTCTGCCAGTTTTCAAATCCGTCAAATGTGTTGCTAGAACAAACCTAATAAATATCATGAAATGGACAATTGATATGATAAGAATTGGAAACTTCTAGAGAGTTCAATTTCCCTAACACCAAACTAATATCACTCGTACTTGATGCAAATTTCGCTAAACGAGTCAACAGCGAGTATTCATTATTTTCCGTTAGTGATACTAGTGTGGTGATACGGTAATTGAACTCTGTTAAAGTTTTCACTATTACACCAACTGATTCAATCTTGACGAAAAAGATAAAGCAACCCTCAACTGGAAAGAGATGCGAATTGTTAATAAAAATCGTCTTTCATAGATGTAAAACGAACGTCTTATAGTGGTTCTCTGTCACTCTTTGATTCGAACTTATCCAATGACAAGAAATCTGAATGTTATGTTGAGTATTTGAATGATAGTGGACATAGATTTGTGAAATTGTTCACGAACAGATAAATTGAAAGTTTCATATATATTTCATATGAATGGACAACATAAATATCTTCTATCTTCTCCTAGAAGTTGTTATCTGATTCGTGATCCTAATTTTTATATGAAGAAAAGACGTGAGCCTTCCTCAACAACTTCAGAGAGCTATGGCAACAGAGGCCGAAGCTTCGAGAGAAGCCAGAGCGAAGGTTATAGCGGCCGAAGGAGAGATGAAAGCTTCAAGAGCACTGAAAGAAGCCTCAGATGTTATAAACGAAAGTCCGGTAGCACTACAGGTAAAACGATATATTATGTGTTGCTATATTAATTGAGAAGAAATGACGCTATTGAATGTAGGCAAGCAAATATATTGAAAGTTTTAACCGTACTTCAAATGGTCAACTTCACATATTTTTCAACCAGAAAGTTTCACTTGAAATCTTGCCCCAAAGTTCCAATGTTGATGAAAAATCTCCAAGATCTATAGAAATCCATGTCTTGACTATTCAAATCTGAATGACTACATTCACCTCGACAATCTTTATCCGCTCCAAATTCGATATTTAGTCGAGTTGATCACCCTTCAGTATATGTCATTATATGCGATATATAAGTGGAACTAAGATGTCTAGAAGGATGGTGCTGGGACCGATGCGATATTGTTTAGAATTTTATGGCGACACTTTTCTGTCATTAATGTCATTTTTACGTATCGTGGTGTGTTTCTCAATTTCATCGCTAGTTGACGCTAATTGGAAGTGCATAGTCAGCCGATCGATCGACAAACTATATTCTTTGATTCGAGCAATCAACAAAATGAGCAAAATCTAATGTCATACTCATAAAAACAAAATCGAATGAAAGGAACACATGAATTGTTAGGTGCTTCCGGGCTTCTGAGCCGTGGGCAACAGGTTTTAAGGCCTGACGTTTCGTCTGCATCTGCGGCAGACATTTTCAAAAGCGATGCGGCAATGGTCGAAGTATCCTTCTCTGCTGCGAGGCTTTGATCTGATGTGGTTCAGATGATGAGTCACTCTTTATCGAATCTGAGTTCGGACGGTCGATTGATCCTAATTGATTATTCGAAAGCGTTTTTTCTCTCATTGGGAGGGTTCGTGCATTTTGAACTGCTGGCATCCATGTTCTGTGAATGTTCAGGCTCTCTTCTTTGCGGTTGAAGTTGTTCTTATGTTTATGAATTTCTATGGCCTCCCTATATGGAATTTGGCCAGTATTCTAAACAAATAATATAGGTTGTTGATCAGTCAGCGTCCAGAAGTAAAAGTATAGCCAGCCGTCAGGTCGGCCGTTTATACATTTCCTAGGAAATTTGTAACTCTTTTCGTTGCAAACGCCATCTGAACTGATTTGATGTCGAAAAGCAATGATGCTTATTATCATAGTAGGCATGTGTCGCCAAGTATACCCCAAACATGCCCAGGTATAACTCAGTACACCATCCTTCTAGACATCTTAAGTGGATCTTAGAATTCCTTGTTTCAATCCGACTGAAAAAATCTAAATTCACACCAATAAGTCAAATGTCTCAACGTTAAGATTCTTGTGTTTTGTTGCGAAGTGAATTTAATGAAAAAATTGCTCTTTTCTTTGGATTGACTATACGTATCCTATCTCCATTATTAATTTGTTCTCCAGTTTGAGAACATCAGACGATAGACAAATGAGACGATTAAGAATTAATTTGACGTTGGCTACTGTTACCTGATATTTGTCAATTTAAAACCAGTTGGGTCCAATTCTATATTTTATGGAATCGACTTGAATGGTTCGAACCAATTCGAGAACTGTATATGTCGATTAGGTGGATCGGATCCAGTAAAGTAAAACCACAAAACCTATTTTGAGCGGATCCAAAGCTAGGGTATAATGTTGTCAATTGTTTTCAGCCAATCGAAAGGCAAAATTGAAAAATAATCAGTCGATTAATTTTGATGATACCTATTGACTGACTCAAAAATCGATATGTTGATCCACTTCAATAAGTATCGATTGGGTATTTCAAATTCTGCTAAGCACACTGCTAGGATGCCATTTTTTTCTCCTGAAATGACATATTCTGTGGATTACATAATATTTTCATCTCACAATTATAAATTCCATATAGTCGACTCAAATTTTACAGGTCTAGCAAACAGAGATAGAATAGAACCTTCCCCCAGGCAGCGATCAAATTCGAATTCAAATTTATTGCATACATATCCTATTTGCAATAAATAGATCGGATTAGTCCAAGTTCACAATTTACATTGTGTCTGATGATTATGTACAATTAAAATTACAAACAAATAATGGTTAAAAAAGATTACATTCTTGAATGTTATGAAACTTAGAGTAGAAACCGAAATTGAATCGGGTATTTCAGTGATGCATACTTCACCGCATGTGAAACAATCACAAGACCATTACAAAACACAAAAAAAAACAGTATATGAAGAAGTAAGAAGGTCAGCACTGGAAGTCACTAGCCACAAGAAAGTTCGAATTCACGGAGGGAATAAAAGCATCCTTCGGCCAGCATTTTCTTTAATTTGCGTTTGAAAATATTCGCACATCTGCTCTCTCTCTCTCTCAATTCGCGGGGCAGAATGTTGAATAGACGTATTGCACTATCCACTGGAGCTTTTTTTGCATGGAGTGACGACGAATTTTTTTCGGTAAAATATTTCTTTTGTTTCTGGTGTCATACATGTGAATATCGCCATACCTTTTGAAGCTATTTAGATTCTTGAAAATATGAGTCAGCAGTTTTAATATATAAATAGAGGGCACCGTGAGGAATTTTTCTAGTTTTGAAAGTGTCTCTGCATGATTTTCTATAAGATAAGCAGAAAATACGTCTGATAATGCGTTTTTGTAATACAAACACTCTTTGTAGTTCAGACGCTTGACCCCACACAACGATACTATATGAAATAGCGGAGTACCCCAGTGCGTAATAGACATCAAGCAGACATTCTCGTTCTAGCATGTTTTGGAGTGTGGTGACCACATAAAAACATTTGTTTAACTTGCTACAAACCACATCGATATGCGAGTTCCAAGATAGATTGCAATCGAATTGTGTTCCTAAGACCTTCACCGTTATGGATGGCTCAATTGACACTCCTTCAAATGAGAGCGGTAAATGCAAAGGTGTTCTGTATTTGCTATGAAACTCTATGTACTCCATCTTATTATGATTTATTGTAAGTTTTTTTAAAGCACCAGTCTTTAAACTCTATTAGAATTGTGTTGACCTTTTCGAATAGTCTTTCAGATGAGGTATCTGACACAGTAATGCTAGTATCATCTGCATACATAAGCACCCTTCCTTGAGATATGTGGATGGGAAGGTCGTTAATGAAAATGAGGAAAATTAGAGGACCAAGTACGCTTCCCTGGGGTGTACCAATATCCGTTTCAAATTCTTCCGAGATGACGTCATGAATCTTAACAATGAACTTCCTTCGTTCAAGGAAGGACACAATCCACTCATTGATTGGGCCACGGACACCAAAGTTATTCAATTTATCTGATATGAAAGAACTATCGACTGAGTCAAAAGCTCTACTGAGATCAAAGAAAATTGAGATCACAAATTCGCCAGAATCCATTTTATTGTTTACATATTGCACGAATTCTATCGTGCTTGTTTCAGTTGATAAACCACTACGGAATCCATGTTGGTTGTCACATAAAACCTGATATGTGTTGAAAAAATTTGTGACTCTATTGGCCATTACTTTCTCTGTCACTTTAGGAAAAATGCTCAGCAAAGCGACGGGTCTATAGTTCTCAATATTCCTTGGATCACCCTCTTTAAAATAAGAATTATAAAGGCTAATTTGAGGCTAGAGGGAAATTTACCTTGCGATACGGAAAGATTGATGATATGCTCGAGAGCTGGTGCAATTGAATCACTGTTGTCTTTAATTACTGAAATCGGAATTTCGTCCGGACCTGTAGATTTTTTATTCGGTAATGAGTTTATAACTTCGAGTATTTCATATTTTGTGACGGGTTCAAAGAACATTGATGCAGGATTGAAAACACTTGTAGTACATTGTGTGGAGAACTGTTGACCAAAATGTTCGTTCAATTTATCAGTTATCACTGTGGATAAATATCGTCCAAACACTGGGGCCATGTTTTCTGGTTCGGTAAGGACCTCGTTATTATAATGAATTTCAGTTATTTTGTCAGATTTACGTTTTCCTTTTACTCTGTTGACAATGTTCCAAAGTGTTTTCGATTTGTTATCCGATTCACTAATGATTGCATTATAATGATATTTTTTTTCGAGAGAAATCTTCTTCTCAATGTCCCTCTTCATTAATTTATAATTTTCTTTCATCCTTACATCATCAGTGCTCTTGCGTAACCAATCTAAATCCTTTAACCTTTCTCTCATTTGGTTTAGTTCATGTGAGAATTTGATTTTTTCACTTTTCATAAAAAGATTAATTTTTTTGTAGTTTTTTTAGGAAACGAGCAATTGAAACACCAAAGAAAATCATTCATATAGTTGTCAAATATGATATCAACATCGTTCAGGTGACTGGTATCGAAGTTAATTTTTTCTAGTAAAAATCTGAACTCGTTCCTGGAGCTCTGATCAATTCTTCTGTAAGAATATTTCTCTACGTTCGTTACTGGATTGAGATCCGAAAACAAGCGATAGGTAGCAATTTGTCCGTGGTGATCAGAGAGACCCGGGTCAAGATTAGTGGTTTCAATCAATTCAGGTGTATTCGACACAACGTAATCGATAGCAGAAGAACTTATATAACTAACTGTTGAAAATATTCTTGTATTTTCATTTATCAGAGACGTCATCTCGTAAGAACTGAAGAGATCTTTCAGCAATTTTGAGACAAGATTATTATTAGATTGATCTATGTTTTCAGATAGATCCCTGACTTGTTTCTACTCACTCGTTCCAAAACGAAAAGTCGGTATTCTTGAACGTCAGGGAGGTTTTCGAATAAGTAAGATGCCTAGGAAACCCTGGTGTATCTACTTTTACCTGAATAATTTTGGGATAAGCTTGGCGAAAACTGATTGCTTGATTTCTGAGATCGCAAATGCTTCTGATCGCTATTGTAGATGGCGATCAGTCATATACCATATGAAGCTTAACTTTCAGTAGAGAGGAATGTGCAACCGAATATTCTACCAATGTTTACTATTTGCCTACTGAGATTTTGACTGCCCTGACAGCCAATCAAATGCGTTTCAGAAAACGTGCATGTAACGTGGAAACCTACCGTTAACAACCTGTCAATACTGTCACTGTTACCTCTACAAGCTTTTAGTGTGTTTATATCAGTTTGTAAGACTAGACTTTGATTCCGAGAAAATTCACTTTGCCCATTCACCTGAGAATTTACGACAAAGTTCATGCTAGTATATTGAAAGTGATAGACTGTCTTGGAATTGGGGATACACACATCAGTTATGCAACGGTTCAAAATACGTATCACATCGATATTTCCTTTATTTAAACAGAACTTTGTTTTCAATATCTCATTGATAAGAGCTACAGATGTTTCCTCCTCGATATAAGACTCTCGCTCAAGCTGAAACGAATAAAATTAGCTACAACGCTACATTCATGTTATTATTTTGGGGCGATTAGTTTTGTACTTACCTTAGGTGCTGAATAAAGAAGAATATTTGTATCCCCAGATTTTGACTGACCACACAAAATACGAAATCTTCTACACATCGTGAAAAAGTACTTGTAATAACTTCAAAACTTATTCTACTTATATAGACTTTCAAACACTGTTGAATGCGAAGAAATAATTTCAGAGTTTTCATTGACAACAATAAACCTCAGAGTTACGTCAATTTGTCAAAACCGACATTTGACAGATATTCGAAAATGCTCATATAACGCCCCCTATACAAAAATTAGAAAGCTTTTGTAATCGTCGATTGTTTTTCGCCAAGAAATTCTAAACAATATCGATTCCCTAGATACACCAGGGTTTCCTAGGCATCTTACGAATAAGTGTTTACGATGAGCAATGTTGCCAAAGGTCCAAACCGATCATAATCAACTATTTTTTGACAGAAGAATATGAGCTAAGTTCAAAAACTCCATATTCCATTGCAGTTACAGTTTTCTTCTTTTTTTCCTTACTCTGTGGTTTCATGGGAGTCTTTATTGAAGATGGATAATGCTATGAAATACATTCTCTCCATTGACTATTAACAAAAAAGTCATTACTAGAGCTTATTCATAGATTTTCCAGTTTATCTTACTTCTTTCACAGTGTTCCAGTTCAGTTTTTGATTTTTACGAAGTTTTCTAGTTTTTTTAATTGTTTTGACATAGTTCTCTAGTTTGGTTTATTGTTATCACAGTTCTCTAATTTGGATGATTGTTAGTTTACCGGATGAAATGTATTTGTAATAAATATGTGAAAATTGCTATTTGATCAACTTCATATAATGTATATGATCACAAAAAATATCTCAAGTGGATAGGTATTCTATAAATAGATTTTGGGGGATCTCGCTTCGTAAAGTATATATCAAGGATACAATAAAATTACTATTCCGATGTAATTCAAAAATTACATGTAATATTCCATTTATGTACACAACACATATATTTAAACAAGAAAGTAGTTGTGAGTGGCAAATAGATTAAATCAATGAATAAATATCACACGATCGGTTACATGAAACCAGGACAAACATTTTCTTCAGAATTAAAAAATGTTAAGATCTAGCTCATATGCGACAAGAAAGTACGTAACCAGATAAATATCACTTATAGTCCAGTCTATGACCATTTTCCCGTGTATTTATCCCATACAGCACCGATTCGCGTGAAAATTTGGATTCCGGATCTACATACCCTGTTTTTCAAAATCTACCCTGTGCCGAGGGTTGCTTTCTCCCTGGGGGTGGATGCCACCCCTTCTTGGGGGTGAAAAATTTTTTATGGGAAATAAGTGCGGAAATCAATAGATTGACTAATTCTAAGCACTTTTTGTTCAATGAAGTTTTTTCTGAAAAGCAATACTTTTCGACTTATTCGCGAGTGAAATTGTCGGTTGTCAGGCCAAAAAAACACGTTTTCAGATCCTTTTTCGCGAATAACTGGAAAAATATGCATCTCATCGAAAAACCTGCAGAAGGCAAAATTATAGCTTTTGAAAAAACAAAGGCAATCGTTCATTCGTAATGTATGCAAACCCACTACAAACTGAATAATTGCTTGTTGAAAGTTGATTGGTATTTTCAAACGCCAAAATGGAAAGTTTTTACGTACAATAACCAAAAACCAATGCATTGTTCGGGAAAAACTCATTGGACCTCTTTTGAAGTCCTTCATAAATCCTTCATTTTTGCTATTTATAAAAGTTTCTAGCATCAAAACTGAGCGAGGTATGAAGGAAATAATGTTGAATCCTATTATTTCGTTGAAAAAAAATTGTAAATAACTCATCCTCTCTTCTCCCCCCCTTTGAAAAAAAATCGTTGTTACTCCATAATTCACTTCATTCGTGTTCTTATAATGAGTTCTGAGTTTTTCATCAATTGAAAGTACGTAGTTTTGGAAAAAATTGAGATTGAAAAGAAAAAATCATATACGTAATTCAGCGAAAAATCACCATCTCTTCGAAATAACTCGAAAAGTATCGATCACATGCAAAATTTTCTAGAGTACAAAATTGAAGATTATTTTTCTCAGAGAATTTTGGTGTTTCATTTTTTTCTGCAGGATGAAAATGGGGTAAGATATGGCCAGTTAAATATTGTGAGGGTTCGCGCAAAGTACCTTTTTTGAGCCCTTTCAGCATGAACCTTTTCAAATATATGATCTAGAACAAAAAATAATATGAATGAGCTTATAGCTCTTGTAGAAAGCTACAGAATACTTTTTTGATGGATTTGAGTGCTTAAAGACTAAGCGAGTTATGGGAGAAAAACCATAAACAATTTTTGTAGAAATTAGAGTATGTAGTATAGTATATGTATATGATTTTTTCTCTTCAATCTCAATTTTTTCCAAAACTACGTACTTTCAATTGATGAAAAACTCAGAACTCTTTATAAGAACACGAATGAAGTGAATTATGGAGTAACAACGATTTTTTTCAAAGGAGGGAGAATAGAGGATGAGTTATTCACATTTTTTTTTCAACGAAATAATAGGATTCAACATTATTTCCTTCATACCTTGGTCAGTTTTGATGCTAGAAACTTTTATAAATAACAAAAATGAAGGATTTATGAAGGACTTCAAAAAAGGTCCAATGAGTTTTTCCCGAACAATGCATTGGTTTTTGGTTATTGTACGTAGAAACTTTCCATTTTGGCGTTTGAAAATACCAATCAACTTTCAACAAGCAATTATTCAGTTTGTAGTGGGTTTGCACACATCACAAATGAACGATTGCCTTTGTTTTTTCAGAAGCTATAATTTTGCTCCCGCAGGTTTTTCGATGAGATGCATGTTTTTCCAGTTATTCACGAAAAAAGATCTGAAAACGTGTTTTTTTTGCCTGAAAACCGACAATTTCACTCGCGAATAAGTCGAAAAGTATTGCTTTTCAGAAAAAACTTCATTGACCAAAAAGTGCTCAGAATTAGTCAATCTATTGATTTCCGCACTCATTTCCAATAAAAAATTCTTCACCCCCAAGAAGGGGTGGCATCCACCCCCAGGGAGAAAGCAACCCTCGGCACAGGGTAGATTTTGAAATAGAGCGTGGGTACGCCTACTTTCTCTCATTTGCTCTACTCCCTCGTTTTCAAGAATCTTTTCTAATAACTCACAGGGGCTTACGTAATTTCCAATTCAGTGCTAACTGAAATCCAACTTGATCTTTTTTTTTTATTATATGAATTCAAAACGTTCATCAGCAATATTAAAGACAACTTATTAATTGCCGCAGTGTATGATGGTAAGTCACTGAACGGATCACAATCGCTTCTCCTTCGTTTTGTACTTCAGAATTCCACCCCTCGCGGACTATTGAATCGGTATCTCTTGGTTTTTTGATAGCATGAGCTTTCTTGAAGGATCTTCTAAAAATCAAACAGGCTGTGCTGTTCCTCAAACTGAACTCTACAAGAAAATCGATAATTGTGGTGGAAACCGCTTCGGGTTTGAAGTGAAATGAGGTAGAAGATAAGTGGCTGTTGCATTAATATGGCGGTCGGTTCGAGGTTTCCATTGAAGCTAGACTATAAATTAATATAGGTGCAGTTTAATGTCGGGCTAAACTATTATTGATCAAGTTAGCCGTGTGCTCTTTATAGTTATTAGCGACGCCAGGATTATTCAACTTCGGTAACGTAATATGGGCCAAAGTTTGATCATAAATTCGTTTCTGAAACCAGTATAGATAATTCGGATTCTAATCACACAATGGAAATACCGCAGATTGGACGAGTTCTGAAGATATACAGGGTGTTAGTTGAGTATGTACCATAAATTCAACAGACGATTCTTTAGGTGATTTTAAGACGAAATGTTCGTATAAACATGGGTCCGCAAATCCTTCGTTCTCAAGATACAGGGTGTTAAAATTAAAAAAAAGTTATTCGTAAATATCTTGAATATCCTTTACCTAATTTTGTTGTAATTTGGCAATGGTATTTATAACATTAAGGAGCTAATTTAGCCCGAAGGCGATTCAATTTATTAAGTCCAGTGGCGTCTCGGTTTGAACGAATATTTTTGGCTTAAAAATATACGCCACTGACTTTTATGCAATTTTTATTATTTCTTTGGATTAAACAATTAGAAATACAACTTCTTTGTTTCTTGAATTTTTTTCGTATCTTGCTTAGTTAAAAAAAAAGTCGACCTAATTGCATATCCTTGGACCTCACAAGGAATAACATGGGGAATTAAATGTTTCTTTTGGAAATCATCATTTTTACAATTTTTCATTACTAATTATGTAACAATAGCAACAAATATTGAATAACATCAACATCTAGACACGAATTGCACTTAATTTTAGAATTTGTTTTTTCTGGACTTTCAGAAGAAATTCCAGTCATTCAAAGATTCCAAATGTGGTACATGCACGATGGTGCTCCACCACACTTTAGTGTAGTGGCACGGCAA
This sequence comes from Zygogramma bicolorata, assembly GCA_032362365.1. Classification (NCBI taxonomy): domain Eukaryota; kingdom Metazoa; phylum Arthropoda; class Insecta; order Coleoptera; family Chrysomelidae; genus Zygogramma; species Zygogramma bicolorata. The sequence goes on along the minus strand of JAVJAQ010004497.1, from coordinate 546 downwards.
TTTCTGGATGAAAATTGCCATAACCGCTGGATTGGGAGAGCAGGCCCACACCCATGGCCACTTCGCTCGCCCGAAATGAATCCTTTAGATTATTTTCTCTGAGGACACCTTAAAGCGTTGGTATACAAAACTGCTATTCAAAGTGAAGAGGATTTACGGAACAAAATCATTGATTCATATGACATAATAAAAAATACGCCAGGTATTTTCAGAAGAGTGCGAAATTCAATGATGCGGCGCCTAGACGGTTGTATTGAAGCCGAAGGAGGCCAATTCCAAGACTCAATTTAGTGCAATTCGTTAGTCTAGATGTTAATGTTATTTAATATTTGTTGTAATTGTTACATAATTAGTAATGAAAAATTGTAAAACTAATAATTTCCAAAAGAAACATTTAACTCCCCATATTATTTTTTGTGAGGTCCAGAGATATGCAATTAGGTCGACTTTTTTTACTTGAAAACTAAGCAATATACGAAAGAAATTCAAGAGAAAATTGCACAAAAGTCAGTGGCGTACATTTTCAAGTAAAATTATTACTCTATG